>CM031956.1:15857842-16327842 GCA_018749465.1 Paracanthobrama guichenoti | reverse complement strand
TAACTTCTTGCCAATACCTCTTCTAAATTATAGATTTGCTATATCCCTGACTCATGCCCCCTCCACTGCTGGATCAGTGAAAGAGGGGCCTTTTCTTCTTCTTTCTTTCTTTGAGGTAAAAGGATTGTAGGAGTTTAGAACTGGACCCCTGCAAGGCGCTTCTCATCTTTTTAGCTCTTAACCTGTGGACTTCGCAGCCTATCGCTGATCTATGGAGCTGCTCTCCTTGAGCCAACATGCCATGATAGATGGTCATTGGCCTGCACATACAGCCCAATATTTCAACTTCCTGCCTAGGCCAAGGCATTTCAGAGTTTGAATAGAGTTCATAGGCACAGTGTGATTCCTGCCACTGCCCCCGACACCCGCAGAGAAGACCCTCAGACCCAAACATAGCACCGAGCACATTCCAAACGCTCAGCAAAAGCAACTTGGCTCTCAATGGGAATGGAGTAGGCTACACCCAAAAATCCTACACTACCAGACAAAAAGCTTTAGCTGCATTTACTCATCTATATAAAGACAGTTTAGGTTTAATACACCCAAATCAGATTTTCATATATACGTGTGTGTGTGTGTGTGTGTGTGTGTGTGTGTGTGTGTGTGTGTGTGTGTGTGTGTGTGTGTGTGTGTGTGTGTGTGTGTGTGTGTGCGTGCGTGTGACATGACATTTTATGCTTATAAAATAATTTTATGCTTAAAACATATTTTTGCTTATTTAGCATATATAGCTATATTTGATATTTTAAGTCACTGTTTATGATGATGCGCCTTTGTCAATAATCTGTAGGATTAAGGCAGCAGAGTATTTGATCAGACAATTTAGATGTAAATTGATAATGCAGCAAGCAGTCTGGCTGTAGCACAACCATGCTAACGCAACAAAAACTGCAAAAGATCAAAGGACGCTCTTACGTGTGAGGGAGAGAGTGTCACATTAGGCAACAAAGTTGAAAGAGAATCCCCTGCACAAAAGAAAGATATGCACCGTTGCTTTTCAAGGAAGCAATGCTTCACTTTGGAATCTTTTCCCCTTAGTATGGCACTCTCTCCCAAAGCACACATGGCAAACATTCAGAAAGAGAGAGAAAAGGCGAAGAGAAAGACAAAAATACATGCAAGAATGAAAGTATAGCTCACACTGATATTTGTCTCGTTTTGACATTGTTATCTGGGTCAGTTATATTTATGAGTATCATGGTGTTTCAAGGAAACAAGATTATGTATGTTCATTTTAGGTGACAAAGATAAGCTAATATCCATTTCTGGGGACAAGGAGGAGGAGTATGCATGTTTGCATGAACAAAAATTGTGTACATGTACACAAAGTGACTGGATGTGTGTGACTGCACATTTTCTATCCCTCCAACTATGGATTTGTGATGGGTGCTTTGATTGGACGTGGCTCATAGCAAGCAGTGCACCCTAGTGGCATGAGAGAAGGACAGAAACACACACACACAGTCAGTAAGCATATCCTAAATGCATTATCAGTATAAAACATCAATAACTATTGTAGAATACCATTTTGTACAATTGAGATACACTGTCTTAATCCCATCTATGATTACAATCATGCTGACACATTCAAACACTGACTTGCTGCAAGCAAGTGCTCATTCATTTCATTATTCCAGCATCACAACACCATGATATGCTGTATAATTGTGCTGTAATCATGTCTAAAAATAACATGTATCCTCATGCACCCCCCATATATGGGACATCATCATGCCTCTGTAATCAAAACAGAGGGTTTGTGAGCCCTCTAACCCTCAAATAACCCCGCCCCCATCCCCTCATTCAAACCAAATGGCACAAACAGCGACTTCAAAGTCAATAGGCTTCCGGCTATCAGTTCGGCTTTAACAACAACAACAAAAAAAACAACTACTCTAGACTGTAGAATCATGGATAGAAAGCTGAAACGCAGACACTGTATCTAGGTAGCCCCTCCTCTGCTAAATCAGCCTGCTGTCTCCCAAACAATCACCTGTTCCTATCAAAAGCTACTTAAATACAACTAGATGAGCACCAGATTGAAGAATAAGATGAAGATGGGTGGAATGAGAGGGATGGGACAGGGGGGTGAGGATCGGCTTTAGCTAGACGATGAGGATAGTAAAAAAAAAAAAAAGGGGAAGGTTTGTTTAGACTGCAGCGAGCCAGACCCCCTAAAGTAGGGTTTAGCCGAGGCCTACAGGCACAGGCAGCAGGCAGACTCCTTTTAGCTCGAAGTAGATTAATAATGAATTAAGGAATAAACCCTCCCCCACCCCAACATACACATCCCTAAAAAGACACGCATGCTAATGCATTCATTATTTATAATGTGTGTGCACGACTGGGGCAGGATGGCCACATCTGAGCATGTGAGTGACAGAGAGAGATGAAGGGTGCACGATCACCCCCGGATGGAATTCCCAGGCTGGCTAGGAGACATCCGCCAATTGTGCAGCATCTCTGGGCTTTCCTGGGTTGGGTTTGGGAGGCGGGGATGGAGTGGGCAGCCGAGTTGTCGGGGGGAGGGATGGATTAAACAAATAAATACATGATAAGAAATGATCATGCTGGGGTAGAAGGGTTAAATGGAGACAAAGAGGCTAAAGGAACAAGCAGGGGGTTAGAGAGGGTTAGACTGACCCAGATTTACTGTCTGGACTACAGACCAGGTCATGACACGTTTGCGTTTTTTTTAAATATAGTTGAAGATAACCTTGATAAGTGTTACATTTCATTCATGTTAAAAACCCTTAAGTGCAATGCATAATGTTTCTTGATGTCTGTGTGAGGAAAATGTAAAGGAGACTGGCAGCCCTTATATGCTCCCATGCAGAGTATGATTAAAGTGATAAGATAAAGTCAGTGCCTAGACTTCAACAGAGCCTTTCGCCATCAGTATTTGCATAGATATGGAGAGGCCTGCAGACCTCCATCATCTCCATAGATACCTGTGGGTCTTCAAATAACTGGAGGCAGCCGGTTTAATCTGGCAAAATGTCTTGAAAAATCAGTGTAATCTCTCAAAAGATAAGCATGAAAAGATCTAGAATGGGTGCTTGGAAAAGTAATGACTGGTGGCTGATCTTCCAGTCAAACATATCAATTTGACACCATCTAATTACAATTTGCACTAATATTTAATTTAATGCACATACATTTGCTGTATGAAACATATGCATCTGCTGATGGTATAAATTAACTAATTAAATTGTGTTTGTTTGTTAACTATGGTTAAAAAGCAATGTGACGGAAAGAAAAAGTTTATGACAAGTACAGGAAAAACGACAGTCAGCTTTTAATTTACAGTAGCTTAATAATGCAGTTCTCAGAAGTTACCACCTGAGGCCAGACCTCACACAAGGACACCAGCATTGTGCAAACATTGCAACATTTGTTTCACACAAGGTGTGCTACTAAAATCTTTTATACCCAATTTTACTACACAGGAAAATCCATAAACTTTGGAAGTGTGTCAAAATAACATAAGAGATTGGATTTTCCACTGTTCAAAGACAAAATTGGCCCTGCATCATCCCTGGCCTTCTTATATATATATATATATTTAAAACACATACAACAGCATCCTTATTATGTCTGACTACCACAGTGTGCACCATCTTGTTAGCTTGTAAATGCTAAGCCTATCTAAAAGTGCAAAAGAGGTGTTTTGTAATCTTCACTTTCTGCTTAGACTGCTGGACGTCTAATCGAGACCAGAACACGCTGCTCCTCTTTCACACATGTAGCAATAGTGTTTACAAAATTGCCAGAAACTTTTTGAAAAATTATATCCTACTCAATGTTTTTTTGTTTTGTTTTGTTTGTTTGTTTGTTTGTTTTTTGCTTTTTCTGTCTTGTATCTTTTTATTTTTCAATGGATTAATAAACTGTGAAAGCCATTTTCCACCTTGGAGTAAAAAAAAAAAAAAAAAAAAAAATTTGAGATAAAGATTCAGTTACATTTTGAGATACAAAGTCACACTGTGGGATATAAAGTCTCATTTACATAAAACAAAATCCCATTTGCAGTATATACAAGTGATACTATGAGATATTACCAAGATATAATTGTGAGATATAAAATTATGAGAAATAGAATCATTTAAGTTACATTTGTAGGAAATAAAGTCATAATTGTGAGTTACAAAGTCGCAGTTGCCTTTGTTTTACTCTGAGGTGAAACTTCCATAATAAAAATGTAACACAATTCATTAATGAAGTGTACAGATATAATTCAGTCGTTGTAATAAATTACAAATCGATCAGTCCTGCAGCTTTGGTTAGGATGAACGTTGAGCACTGGTCCCGTGGGCTGCTAACAAGAAGGCCAGTACGGACCCCGCAGCTGCAGAAGGTCCAAGCAGCCAAGTCTTTGACCTACCACGGGGAGTCTGAACAAAACACTCCGAGTGTCCTAGTGACGCAGGACCGCCAACCTTCTTCTCCAGAGGCTTTCATTAGGTTTCAAAGACTTCCTGGTTTTAGATTACTGCGAAAACACGCGACTTCACTGACCACACTCTACAGGGCACCGCGAAGCCTGGCCGGCTGAAGACACAAGCGCACAACCCCGCTGTGAATCAGGAGGATACCATTTAGGCCGCTATTTGAACAGAAACGCCACACAAAGACAGGTGTGATTTTCATTACGTAACCTCTGGTTGGAGCAAAACCTTCATGTTCAGGGGACCAAAGGGGAAGCTATTAAATGCCACAATGCTGTACGACGTCAGTCGCCAACCTGGCCGACCCATCCACCTTTACAGTGGCACCTTGTCAATCTTGGGAAAAACTCATAGCACCATTCATCAGCCAAGATGTTAGTTGATGAGTAGGCCCAACATTGACCCCTCTATCCAATTATACCCACATTGTCCTAACAGAAGTTCCTTTAAGACTTCTAAAGACATGTTAAGAGAAAAAGGCCTGCCGTTTCTCTCTGAAATGAGACGTCCATTCTCGGCGGCCTTTAGCATGAGAAAGGCGCCTCCCTGCATGCATAATTCTGCTGAGTCATTGTGATGGCCTTTCTACTGGCTGATGACAAAAAGCGCCAGCACGGGGGCTATTGTCATGGACGCATCCATCTGCATCAAGACCATTAGAGGATATTTGCACTTCCTCAGTGCTGCAAGCCCAGTGGGGTTTTGACATGCGACAGAAGGCACCGGGCTTTACCCACAAGCTCTTCAGGTGCAGAATAGGGTAGAGCGAGGGGCAGCGCTCCTGTCAACCTCTGTGACGGACGCACGAGGAGAGGCAAAAGTGTAGGGGTGATTGATGTGTGAGGGATCTCGACCACTCTGTGTGGGATCCGCTCTCCTGTCTTTGTGTTTCTGCATGTTGGAGGGAGTTTCTTCTTGTTGAAGTCTGTGTATGCGGTGAAATGAATTGGCGAGTCAAAAGAGCACAAGAAAGGCAAAGCATCCCACACACACACACACACACACACACACACACACACAAACACAAACACACACACACAGACATAAATGCAGCCAGACTGACAGATGGGAGAAGTGTGTCTGCACCAGAGACCGACCACATGAATTTTCGATTCATACAGTACTTGCATATGAATATAAAGGGTATCGATGCATATGGAAAACAGGTAGAGATGTACAAGTATCTTTGTATTCATGTTGGTTTCATATGATTTTGAAAATTTCCACAAAAAAAAAAAGTGCCAGAATAATTCTATAAAAATACAGTAAAAATGTGAACCTATTTACAGAAACACGTGTACATTTTAGAAAAAAAAGAAAAAAAAGCCACACTGCTACAAAAAAAAAACTGTTTTAAACCTTTAACAGAAGTTTTAAACAGAGAACACAAGTGGCAAATAGAAAACCACATGAAGAATCAAAGTTCATCACAAACAGCTTTTCCACAACCTGAGGTAAATACTAATATATAGAAAGTGGACAGCATCAAACACAAAACACCATCATGGTACTAAATAATACAAAAAACATTAATTAGACAACAAGTTGTAACAATGTAAATGTAAAATCATCAAATGTGAAGTGTCAGGGAATTCTGGGAATGTCAGTTTATGGGTTTTCACTGTAAAACCATTTAACAGTATTTGAAATTTAAGGTTAGATCTTAACGTTTCCCCCTAATATATTTAAGATATTTACATTATCCAATTAACAGGTTTTTACTGTCTTTTTTACAGTGTTGTCAATAAAAAAATATTTTAAGAGTCTTATTGTCCTGGAAACAAAGTCACAAGGACCTACAGGGGTCCTCTCTAATTTTCTTTCAAAGAAATAATGATAAAAGATTATGCAGAGCTCCCTAGTTTTACATGAATTTGGAATTCAAAACATGCTCATCATAGAAGATGTGTATTATTTTTGAACAAATAAGATGTCATTGACACAAATGCAGCTTTGAGACTCAAAGAACATGAAAATGTGATAGTTCCATTCATGAGTCCCATGAAATTTTTGCTTGCACACTTGTTAAATTGTGATCCCATATACAAATATTCGGTCTGTCAATCCACAACTCGCTGCATGTAACTTATATCCCTATTGTTATTTTTTCCACTTTTGGAATGCTGGCAGCTGGAGATAAGAATCTTGATTGAATTAAGTGCTGCTCGAGAAGCTCTGTGCTGCGTTGTGCCAGTACGAGTGTGTGTGTGTGTGTGTGTGTGGTGATGCCAGCGGGCAGGGGGTACCTGTGGGCCGGCTCCTACTGGGACTCATTTGGAGCAGACAGCTCTCAATGTGTTCATTAGGACTGTGATTGGGCCTCACTCCTGTGGGGAGGACCAGCCTACCCAACGCTGAATAGTCCTGATTGTGCTCAGCATAAATTGCCATCTGTTTCAGTTGAGAAGGGAGAGAAAGAGAAAGACAGGGAAAAATAGGGAGAGGGGAAATAGAAGTAGAAAAAAGTGGTAAATCTTATCTGACTGAATTTTTAACAGTTTGATCAACTTATGAAATCACACAGCTCTGAATTAAAAGAAATAAAAGATTATAATTCTGTCATTATGTCACTCATTCTGTCAATCACCCCGTTGTTTCAAACCTGTATGCTATTTTTCCATGTAACACAAAGGAGTTCAGTTTGACAGCAGTTCGTAGTGATTATAGCTTTAAAGACAAAAAAATTGTCAGAAAAAGTCACACTTTATATTAGGTGTACATAAAAAATAAAATAAGTACAGTGTACTTATTGTGTTGATGTATTGCAAAACACTTGTGCTGCTATTGAGGTAAGGTTATGGACAGGTTTAGTGGTATGGGTAAGGTCAACAGTGTAATTATAGCTGTAATTACAGAAATTAATTACAGATGTAATCACATGCAGGTAATTATAATAATAAAAGTAAGTACAATGTAAAAACATATATATAATAAGTAGGCTACATTGTATTTAAATGTTAGCACATAGTAGTTAAAGACACCTATTGTACTATAAAGTGGGACCAAAACACCTTTCTGAAGTCATACGATAGTTTTGTGTGAGGAACAGTCCATTTATTCATTGTCGATCTTCCTCTCCACCGAAGCTCTGAAAAAATGTGTTTGTATCTGCAGTGGGATTCGAAATGGTTCAGTGGACAGAATGCAAATTTCAGAATTTAAGGCTTGGTGCTCTTTCAGTTCAAATGACCACGCCCTATGGGAAGTTGAAATTGAAATGACAGGAAGAGATCAGTATGTTTTTCCACACAGTGCTATTTTTTGAAGAAACTCTTATTTTAATAAGTAAACCTTGAGATTGTTCATCTAGTTGTTCTTACTCTTTCCTCATAGTCTGAAAGGTATAGATCATTTGCTGTTTAAGCATATACTTACAAAATACTGATAAAAAAATATAGTACAATAAACTGAATGTTTGTGTGTCTAACAAAAGCAGTCCCCTCCCCTACACATGAATGTGTACGCGAACACATTCACAAAGATAAACTGTGCTTTCCATTGTAGACTACAATTAATCACATGATGCCTGTGATAGCACGCAATGTGTCTTTGCGACAGTGTCTTTGGATGAGACCCCCCGAGAGAGGGTATGACAGGCCAGGTAGATTGATCGGGTAGAAAGTTACTGTAAAATAGATGTTCGCTCTCTGACCCACCAATCGATGCCAGCAGTGTAATGTAGAGTTCACTGACTCCATGAATCTAGAATGCAGGTTAGCCAAAGGGCAGCCAATTAACTATTCGCCCTGCTTTAAAGGCAGCCATGTTTTCCCAATTACCTTCTTTCAATTAAAAAAACACTTTTTTTTTTATCAAGGTGATGACTTTCCATTGACTTATTTTTAATCCCTTACCCCTTACATATCAAAACATAGTATGTTTATTAATGTGATATAACAGATTCAACAAACGTTAAGCTCAATTCCCAGCATTTTTAAAAATTATTTTATAACAGCCCATGCACATTAATTATTTATTTAAAACATGTATAATTTTAACTGTAAAAAAAAATCACTTGGTAACACTTTGGGTCCTATCATACACCCGGCGCAATGCAACGCCAGGAAACGGCGCAAGTGTTTTTTGCTAGTTTCAGCCTGACACACTTATTTTCACATCCAGCACCACGTTGTTTAAAAAGCAAATGCACTCATGCCCATTCATGGGCGTGCCGGTCTGAAAACCAGGTGTGTTCAGGTGCATTGTTGGCACAGTATTTTTTGTGTTATTTAAAGGGTGCGTTAATAATATTCACCTATAGGTGGGTGCACAATGCACATACACTCTGCTTATTACACACAGGGACGCACAACAGCACATAAACATTTTTAACAATCATCAAGTATATACTTTACATTTAAATGTCTGTGGAGGAGCTCTGACCTCATATGGTACCATTTGAAAGCTTAGAGTCTCTACTTTCTGGAGATATGCATCACTTTGGCATTTGTTTTACAAAGTAACTTATTTACAGTAAATAATTCTGGTACCATTTCTGCCTGGATTTGGTCTAAAAACAAACATGTAAGTATATGTTATCTGAGCTGTAATAAGCCCCATGTCCCGGGTAGGGGTGTTGAAATTAATAGTTTCTAAGATGCATCGCGATGCAGACGAGGACGAGTCGGTATCGGTTCAGTAATAGACCATAACCGATTATAATGTTCTGATTCTTTTCTGACGTCATTTGTCGCGTCCGTGCTTTGTCGCGGTAGCATACAATGGCAGAGGGAGGCGAGACGCGAGTGAAAGTAATTAAAAATGCTCCAACTACTTTAAAAGCCGACATCTGGGCACATTTCGGCTTTTATGAACATCCTGGTAAGCATGACATGGAGAACACACACGCTGTATGTAAATCAAAGCTATCTGATTTATCAAAACGTATGTATATAAATATAAATATTTAATACCCGCGCTATATGCAGATTTAATGGAGTTTACGTCACCGAAATCAACAGATGAGCTGCATTTTATTGATCAGCATCTAAATCTTCAAAATCAAAGACTGCAATAGGAGAGCGTGTGGCAACAGCACTGGTAAGATCATTTAGTTTCTTTACTTTTAATGAAGATGAATGTATGTTGAGCACCTACGACTTTACTTTTGTTTTAATTTGCGGTAGTTTTTGCGTTGGCTTAAAGAGATACTCGTCTGTGGCGATCCGTGCTGCATAGCGCTGTCATATCTGGCTATAACATGACATATAACACGCTCTCACACGTTTATTTTTCTAGCATTTTTGGGATGAGTAAAATGTACATATGTGTTTTCATCAACCAGATGCATTTAGACTTTAGTTTTGACCGTAATGCGACCCAGATCACCTCCTAAAGTGGCTTTTAGTATTTTGTTTATTTATTCTTAATGCTCCTGTTGTCTTCTGTGCCCAGACTTAAGTTCTGTTTGATTTTTGATACATTAAAGAAGCGTGTTTTCTGTGTTTATCTGACTGCTTGTATTTATTGACAAAATTGTATACATGAGGATGTAGTGCATCGTCAATGCATCGTGATATTGAATTGAACAGAATCTATGACATGATGATCGTAATGAACCGAACCGTGAGACTAGTGTAGGTTCACACCCTTAGTCCTGGGGCTATGTGTTTTTCGGATGGCTACCAAAACGTTAAATAGTTAAATAACATTCCTTTCTTGATGGGCATTTTCACTCTCTTGACTTGATATTTGAAGGGTGCGTGCACACGCGGCTATAGTAATAAAAAAAATAACATTCCAATCAATCGCGGGTGGAGAGATGAATCATTGTGTTTGTTTGATAGGGTTGGGCATCAAGAACCGGTTCCAACTCCAACAAAAAAAAAAAAAAAAACGATGCCATTGGAATTGTTCAGAAAATTTGTTTTCGATTCCGATCATCGGTTCCAAACAGGCAAGTTTTGGTTTCCATAGTGGCCACCGGATTTCCAGAAGTGCTTGCCGCACCCGCTTGTTCTGTTGCAGCCATGGATGCATGAGAAAATAAAGCGCAACGCGGTTAGTGCTCGTGCTGCCGGTGTCATGAGAAATCCTGCCCCCCTGTGAAATAGTGTCCGCTTAGGACCCAACATGGTAGCTGTTTTAAATGCCTGATCAAAAACTGTTATTGCCATGTTTCATTTAATGGCTAATAAATACAATAATTAATAATACATGGTTTTGGACAAGTAACTGTTTAAAAATAAACTATGAATTAATTGTCATACTAAGTACACACAAACTACATTTATTTGAAGTATGTAATTGATTGCTATAATGGGAGCAATAACATGCTTAACATTGTAAATAATTTAAAATGATAAACTGAGTAATAATATCAATACAAAATCATAACATAGTAATGTACCTATAATGTAAATAATAAAGAATAAAAAAACAATAATATACAGAACAGATGCACATTTTATTGTATAAACATTAAACCGGGGCTAGGGCTTTTAGATGTAGGGTAGTGCAACCATGGTGTATCAACTAAGCTAATTGGGTAGCTGTATGCCATGCTAGAGCGTACGCTAACTAAAAAAAAACAAAAAAACATTAAGAACGAGATTTGCTTGATTTCACAACTTATAGCTTATATATACTAGCATATACACTCACCTAAAGGATTATTAGGAACACCATACTAATACTGTGTTTGACCCCCTTTCCTCTTTCGCCTTCAGAACTGCCTTAATTCTACGTGGCATTGATTCAACAAGGTGCTGAAAGCATTCTTTAGAAATGTTGGCCCATATTGATAGGATAGCATCTTGCAGTTGATGGAGATTTGTGGGATGCACATCCAGGGCACGAAGCTCCCATTCCACCACATCCCAAAGATGCTCTATTGGGTTGAGATCTGGTGACTGTGGGGGGCATTTTAGTACAGTGAACTCATTGTCACGTTCAAGAAACCAATTTGAAATGATTCGAGTTTTGCGACATGGTGCATTATCCTGCTGGAAGTAGCCATCAGAGAATGGGTACATGGTGGTCATAAAGGGATGGACATGGTCAGAAACAATGCTCAGGTAGGCCGTGGCATTTAAACGATGCCTAATTGGCACTAAGGGGCCTAAAGTGTGCCAAGAAAACATCCCCCACACCATTACACCACCACCACCAGCCTGCACAGTGGTAACAAGGCATGATAGATCCATGTTCTCATTCTGTTTACACCAAATTCTGACTCTACCATCTGAATGTCTCAACAGAAATCGAGACTCATCAGACCAGGCAACATTTTTCCAGTCTTCAACTGTCAAATTTTGGTGAGATTGTGCAATCTCCTATTTGTAGTGGAGATGAGTGGTACCCGGTGGGGTCTTCTGCTGTTGCCCATCTGCCTCAAGGTTGTGCGTGTTGTGGCTTCACAAATGCTTTGCTGCATACCTCGGTTGTAACGAGTGGTTATTTCAGTCAAAGTTGCTCTTCTATCAGCTTGAATCAGTCGGCCCATTCTCCTCTGACCTCTAGCATCAACAAGGCATTTTCGCCCACAGGACTGCCGCATACTGGATGTTTTTCCCTTTTCACACCATTCTTTGTAATCCCTAGAAATGGTTGTGCTTGAAAATCCCAGTAACTGAGCAGATTGTGAAATACTCAGAGTGGCCCTTCTGGCACCAACAACCATGCCACGCTCAAAATTGCTTAAATCACCTTTCCCATTCTGACATTCAGTTTGGAGTTCAGGAGATTGTCTTGACCAGGACCACACCCCTAAATGCATTGAAGCAACTGACATGTGATTGGTTGATTAGATAATTGCATTAATGAGAAATTGAACAGGTGTTCCTAATAATCCTTTAGGTGAGTGTATACTAGTATATGAAACATGATTTGCAAGACGTTAAAGACTATTTTAACACAATTTAAACAACAAAAATCAAAATGTGATTTTGTAAGAATTGTAATCAGGCTCTAAACAGATTACCGATTAAAAATTCTTTCAGCCAATAGAATCTCTCTGGGGTCCTAAGCGGACACTATTTCACAGGGGGACAGGATTTCTCATGACACCAGACTCTGACCTGAAGCGCGCGCACATGCCTTTCACTCAGACAGCATGCGATCGTCAGACTCATCATTTTCACGGATTATTGGGTTTAAATATGTAAAAAAATATATTTTGGGTCAAAAATATGTAAAAATGCACGTCCTGACATGTATTCAGGTAAACACAGTCGGATATGCCTTTAGTGAACATATACAGAGTTGAGTGAGAAATCGGGTGTGTTACAGTGTATTGGGTTCATGCAGCTCTTAAAGGGCAGGAACTAATATTCTCTATGATTTAATGTTAATCAAACAACAAAAGAAAATAGAAAATCACCCCATGCTTGACTGAATAACTTGAGAATCAGTGTATAATCAATTCATAGAGTGAAGACTATGCAGTTTTTTTTTATACATTTGATTATTTAATTTCTTTCTTGAATGCTCCTAAATAGACCTACTATAGCTGAAAATAAAGCAAGTTTTTGTCATATTGTTTGTAATTTACATTTTTGCTTATTTTTTTAAAACAAAGATAAAATTAAATAAAATATCTATATTGTAATTATAAAATGACATAAAAAAATACTTACTTATTAGTATCATGAAATGAGATTTAGGTCATCCCAACCTGTTCAGAAGTGAAAGGTTAGTGAATGTTAACATGATTGATAATAATGTGATTGTTGTTAACATCTCTGTAAGGATGTTCACACTGGCATGTATATTATTATTATTATTATTATTATTATTATTATTATATTATTTTTAAATAAAGAGGATGGAATGGTCAAAAAGCAGGGCAGGAACATGTGAGTTTTTAGGGTTTTGACTCCACCCCTCAAAGAATCGGAATTGAGAATCGAAAAGAACCGAAATCGAAAGTAAGAATCGGAATCGTTCAAATCAAAACGATGCCCAACCCTATTGTTTGATAAAGAAATTTTGGAGCCCTGTGAGCGTTTCCCCACACGCCTTCAAAACAATTCTTTTTCCAGTGTTTGCTGCCATCTAGTGGAAACAACCAAAACTGTCTGCAGGGTGCTAGAGCACACAGGGCCTGACACTTTCAAAACTGAATTTATAACCAAAATTTACACCAAAATTGTGTATTTAGACCACTGTATGTGGGTATGGGAAGCTTTTCAATTTGGGTAGGCCAAATCCCCAAAAATAGCCCCAGATCATAAGTAGTTAAATTTTAAAAATAAAAGGATTCCTCTTTGGAGCGTTCAGTCTATCCGCTCACAAATTCCGCCATGTAAATAGCGAATCCGCCATGGTGCAAGCTCAACTGGCTTTTAAAGGGAATGGGAGATGAGACTCTTGATTGGTTTATTGCACATTACACCCAAAACACACCCATGACTCATTAACCACTTCAGGTCTGTAGCATATTTTGAATGATTATGATGATGCAATATTGGGTCCACGGGTGGGGCGCAGAGTTGAATTGGTTAAAAGACTAGGTTGGACTCCTTTTGGACAATGCCTTTTGGACCACGCCTGGCGTGCCAACCATTTTTTTCATCGTTAAACTAGCAAAAGTGGATTCGGAAATGGCCTAAGTGCACCTGTGCCATGCACTTTAAACCATGCGCTCAGGTCCTTAAAATAGGGCCCTTTATTTTACAATGTCATTGTTACATATGTTACATGTTTCTGTGTTTTCACTGTTATACGAATTTACTGAATCTCCTGATCAAAGCAGAGGAGAAGAAGGCACAGAAACAAGTGATCTCATATGTAATCATATGCATAAGTAAAACAACGCGATCATCAACATTAAACAGCATTTAAATCAAAGCTGCCTAATGTTACTGAATGAAATGTTGATGCAAAATGCTGCTTTTTTTATTAAACTCACCCACATTCAAGTGTTGATAAAGAATGGATGAAGCTAGAATAAAACTTTTTTTTTTTAGGGGGGTTCTTTCTTTTGATATATTGCAGGTTCAGATAGTCGTACAACAAAATATTCTGGAGGCAATGTATTTTTTTTTAAATGTTGGCTGGGAAAGAGTTAAAGTTGTGATGGAAGTAGTGACATCTTTTTTCCGTATTGTGATGTACGTATCCATGTGTAAAATAAACCATGTAGGGCAGGCACTTGGTTCTGTCCAGCTGTTGTTAAATGGATTCTGACATGTGGATGTTGCACTCAAAAATGAATGTGAGATTGCAGACAATTTTGAAGGGGTGTGGTTTAAGCGGACTAAATTAAGTCTGACTACAGAGTAGTCAGACATTTCACCAGAAGATCGAGTTATGACATTTTGACTAAAAATTACAAGGTCAAAAAAAGTTAAAATGTAAAACATATCACGGATTAATTGTTCACAATACAATCATTAAGATGCATTTAGAAAATAGCTAAGGTGAAGTTTTATTTCATGCCGACTTTAAATTAAAAAGTTAAATATTCCTGGTTTTCCTCATGAACACTGACTGGCTAATATAGGTGATTTCAGGTTTTACTGTATTCATATGGAAAGTTGATCCCTGCACACACACATCTTCCTTCATAAATACACACATGTGCATCAAATTCCCATGCTATCCCATTTTGCCACTATTTAACTCAATTTGCATTCACATACGTGCCTATCAATATATGAAGGCTGAAATTTGAATCGTTCTTTCTTTCTTTCTCTGGCACTGCAGGGTCTTGGGAAAAAAGAAAGAGAGGGAGAAGAAGAGGGCCATGGCTTCTCATGGCTCAACTTTTTGAAGCGTCTTTATCGGGCCTAGCAGCGGCGTCCTGCGTGTCCAAGCCTTGCCTCGCTTTTTATCCTTTGTGCAGGCCAAGGTGTGTCAAATGCACTGAGCTTTTGTGCGGCAAGCAAAGACGACACATCGTATTCTGTCTTCTGTTTCCAATGGGTGGGAAGGGGGGGGGGGTTGAAAGGGGGATACGAGGGAGACAAAAAGCCAACTTACAGAGGGCCGGGGCGCTTCAAAGCATGGTCGCACAAAGGCTTATGAAGCGTTACTTCATGCAGAGTTGTGCCAGATGTAATTGCGGGGTTCCCGAAGATAGAGAATCACACCCAACGCAATGCCCCACCCCACAATATCTTGAAAGAGCCACCGCTAAAAGGCGGCAATGCCATAGAGAGTGAAAGTTTGCTGCACTTTGATTAACCATAAACAACTGAGTAAATAAGCTATCCTTCAGGGCTCCGTTGCAAATTTCCCCACTTGCTGACTCCAAAAGGTGATTTCACGCATCGAGCTTGATAGATGCCGAGTGAATGGAGGCCTCCGCCGGAATTCATAAAGGGGCAACGCTCTGCAAAGTGTCAAACTATTTCATAACTGCTTCACACGTTTCTAGTATCAGCAGGATCGGAGTCTCTGGCAGCCTCTTTCAAGTTTAAATTGAACTTTTGACAGGCAATGATGTTGATTCATCGTTGATAAGCAGGCTTTTTGCTTGCTGACTGTGTGTGTCATGCGGGGACATGTAGGCTCCACTGTTCGAGATAAGCCTTACTCGTCTTGATGTGTCTCACGGTGGCCTCCTGCTGAGACGCAAACGCTTGTAGCGTGCATGTCTAAATATGTTTCTGGGCACAAACAACCGAGAGGAGGCAGGTAACTCGGGGGCACTGCACCTTGTTGTGCCCAAATGCCGCGTAATTGGAGATGACCTGATGATTGGCTGAGGAGACGAGGAAGGTCTGAAAGCTTCCAGATGAAGCTCTCCAGGGAAAGAGGTGTTCCTGTGCTTGTGGCGGCAGAACTTCCAGGTCCTCGAATATGGTGATTTATTTGAATGCTTCCATCCGGCTCGCCGCAGGTGGGCTCACAGACACTTAGGGCATGTCAGGTTGTTGGCACCAGGTGTGGTTTGACTCCATTATGCCATTCCGAATAGATATGAATGAGGAGTGAAGAAAGGTAAAATGAAGAACTTTTGAAGATCTGACTTTTTGACTCCGCCAAGTGGACCACTTTGATTGTGAATTGAAAAATCAAATGCCTTGGGAACTTGGGATTGCATTATGCATCATAATAGTAGTCCTTTGGGACTTTAACTTCTCTGCGTAGCTTATTTCTAATAAATTGAGTAAGTCTTGTTGTTTTAACTAATCTAATGAACCACTTTTTAATGTACAATCCAATTCCCTCACTCAATCACTGAAGCTATTTGGTGAAACGTGCACTAAAAGTGTTGCTAGTGAGCGGCTTAATTACTATTCATCTGTGCTGGAATGAAATCTTCCCCTGATTTAAGTGGATATGAAGAAGTCCTTGTACATCCAAGCGATGTTAAATGGCACCTGGCAGAGTGGAAAAGGTCTAGCTCCCCTTTGCATATTAATAATGAGATGTCTATGAAAGAGAATAATTCGTTCTCCTCTATGGCAGCACACATGTAATTGCGCTAGAGCAAAATAAGTATACCGCTGCATCTCAACACTACACTCACAAAATGGCAGACACACCAAAAGGTGACATTGTATGGAGGGTATGAAAACTACTTTTTGGAGTTGTGAAAAATCTTGACATTAAAGTCAAAATGTGCAATTCATTCACAAAAAGTGTAGACTAGACAAATCATACATGATTGATTAATTGTTTTGTTGGCATTCTTCTGCTGCCAGTAACAGCTGGACATAGTGTGCCATGATCAGTAGGGGGTTTTGCTTACAAAGCTAAAAATTAATTTATTGATGAGCCCCTCTACCAGTTTTGTAGAGTGAGCATATTTTCTTCTTTTGAGGGCAGACAGAAAGGTCTGATGACCAAGAAGTTTTGAACATTTCACCAGAGAAATCAATCAATCAGTCAATCTATCTATGGCTATAAATCTTTAAGGATTTAAATCTTTAAGTCAACATTACAGTTAAATTTGTTCTGCAATGTAATTCTGCATTTTATTTGCTCAATTCCTCAATTGAAAGTCAAGAATTTAATTGGAATTTAAAAGGCATTCTCAATTCAGTTATGAATAACGCACAACTCTAATGTCTAAAAAGGAGAGGTGCAAAGAAAACTACACCAAGCACTATGGTCCATAGGCACCAATTCTGCCAGTGGGTGTCCACACTTAAGTTTAGACTTAATTACTTAAAATTAAATGCATCATCGTGCAAAAAAAAAAAAAAAAGCTTGTGTATCGGGTTATGTTGTAATGCCAAATATTATGGTAGAATTGTGTGTATTACAACCCACCAAGTCCTGATGCGAAATCCAGAAATCAAAGGGGTTCTCGAATCTCAGTTGATTTTTTTTTTTTTTTTTTTGATTGGATAAAGTTAATAGGGAATATCTTTTATTTTTTCATGGGTGCTTGGCCACTGGCACCTATGCTATGGTGGATGACTGACTGACCTGGCTCTTCCAGGTCAAAGATTATGCTTTAAAGCTATGTTTCCCCAGAAGGTCAGGTCTCTCCAAGACAACCCCTAACAGACAGCCTGCTTATGATATACTATAAATAATAGAAACAAGAATATTTGAAATAAGAAGACACAGCTGCCTATCTGCAGACACACAAATTAATTCAGAATTCATAAAGAGAGAAGCTCCAAGAACTTTCAAACTATTTTGAACTACTTCACATATTTCTAGTTTCAGCAAGTTTGAAGTCTTTGGCAGCCTCTTTCAAGTTTAAATCGAACTTTTGACAAGTAGTGATGTCTGCCCGACTCAGCAAACTCTGAAAACACATCCTCACAGATCACTCTCATGGTTTAGGCCTAAACAGTTTAGTCTAGTAAACCATCTTCTGTCAGTTATCCCCTGCATATTAGAGATACACACTTGAAAATAAAGGTTCCAAAATGGGCTTTTCAATCATTTTGGGTTCTCCAAAGAACCTTTCAGCGATCAGTTCTTTAAAAAAAAAAAAAAAAAAAAAAAAAAAAAAAAAACATGAAAAACATTTTAATAATTTTAAAAAATGCCCACTATAAAGAACTTTTTGTACAATGAAAAGGTTCCTTCAATGTTAAAGGTTCGTTAGGGTGACCATATTTTTATTACCGAAAACCAGGACACTCAGCCCGACAATGAGATACTTGTAGATTTCTCCAATTTAATGCCCCAATGAAAAATAATGAAAACCAGGCCATTTTCATCACTTTATAAAAAATAGCCAGGACGGCCAGGACAGGACTTGAAAACAGGACATGTCCTGGGAAAACAGGACATTTGGTCATCCTAGGTTCTTCATGGAACCAGCAATGCCAATAAAGAACCTTTATTTTTAAGAGTGTATGTTGAGTTTCAGCTGCTTACATGGTAGGCTACTCTTTCATAAATGTATGACATAACCACAAATGGATAAATGTTCACGTTCTCACAGATACTTAATATTATATGGCTTATTTAGGCTGGCAATCGAGAACAACAACTCGAGTCCAATCAGAACATAAAAACAGTAGAAAATTAAAATGTCTTCAGTGTGGAACACGGCAATTAAACATATGCATACATAACATGTTGAGGCTGAAACCTCCTGCTGGGAGCAGGCACGACAAAGCCTCTCTAAAAGGAATACCTCTGGGATCGCTAATGATTAATTAGCTTGTGTCATTAAGTGAAGCAAATGTCACCCAAACTTCCTAGGGAAGCTGTCACACCACGTGCGCTCGCTAAAACTCCCCAAGGGGCTGCGAGTAGACGCGCCTCTGCCCTGAGCGAACCCTGACATCTAGTGGCCACATGTAGAACTGCAGCGTGATTAACTGGTATCGTCGTCGACCAAACACCTTGATATTTTATTAATATGACGTTTAGGAGGTCACCAAGAGTTGTTTTAAATCTATCTTCGTATAATTCTAAAGTTTTGAATTTTGTCAGTCAATGCATTAACCATTGCTTTTAGGCCTAATTGTAGAGTACCATTGGATCAATGTCTGAAAACTACATTAGGAGCTTAGGTAGGCTACCACTCGGGAAGCTACATTTCAACAGTGAACAGCAAACAGATACTTAACCACTCTTACCCACAGCTTCATCCAGCATACATCCAATCGGGCCGATCGAGGCCTAGGGCTTAAACGGATACAAACTCCTTTAGTGCTTCCTGTAGCATGGTCACTATTCACAACTTCCTGCTTTCTGTCATGTTAGGCTCTCGTTCTTGCTCTCACACCATTTTTCCTCCTTCTCTGCTCATTCTCTGACCTGTCTGTGGGGCTGAATGGCGACTAATGCTGCCTGTCTGACTCATTAGAAGAGGTCCAGCCAACTGTGCAAGAGAGGCTTTCTCTTTTCAACCAGTTCCTGAGGGGATGGCGGAAGTAGACAGGAGGAGGAGAAAAAAAAAATTCACTGGCGATAAACACATTAACAGCAGACACGAGACTCCCCTGGAACGGTCTTAACGCTCACACACCCTTACTCGTACAATGGCACACCTGTCAGAGCATTTCCACTCAGTAAGCACAAGCAAAGCGCCCGGGCCCTCCCTCTGGTGCGCTCTACGTGGTGCTGCGTCTTCAAGAAGACTCTATTCAGTCGCCTTGCTTTCTCGGCTATGACCGTGAGATAATGGCGTAATTTCACCTCAATGTGCACAGACATGCGTTCTTACTCGCCTCTGAGGCGCTCCCTCCTTTCTCTCACTCTCAAACAGACACTATCACTATTGTGTTTTATTGTGTGTGTGGGGTGTGTGCAGTGTTTTCTTTGAGGCCAGGGTGGTCGTGCACACCCTACAGGAGGTAGAGATGGACACAGCGAATAGGGCTTTGATGGACTTCTGAGTGCTGGCACAAAGCTCTGCATATAGTCTTTATGTGTAACGGGGTGAAGGGTGACCTGCACTAATCCTGCTGATCAACCTTTTGGTGCTCTTCTTCTGGTGCTCTCAACTACAACATCATTATCACCAGTCTTTTAAAGTGTATTTATGCAAATAGCTAAAGAAATATGTGGTGGATTGATTGGTTTTGATGTTATGTAGCCAGAAATTGCATAGTTCCTTTAAATATGTTCTTCTTTTTCATGTTTTATTACTGCAAAGTCCATGTAAATCTTCTGTAATGACGCTGTCTCTGTCTGCGCTCATTGTGCTTGATCTGTCGTATGTTTGGGGCCCAGACCGACAGCAAGTCAGACACCTTCTTCTAGACCGGCCATGTGATGTGTATGTTTCAGGACCGCCTGTCAGATAGGGAGATTTAATTAAAGTCTATTTTGTTTCTTTATGCCGTCTTTCCTTACAACACCACTCCTCTGAAATTAATTAGACCGGTGGTATTTGCTATCCTCAATGGCTAAGAAGACACTTTATTTTTACACACTTGAGGTTTGTTGTTTTTTGTGGTCATTACCCTATTCAGTCTTGGCTTTCATGCAGCTCTGGCCTTGGCTAAAAAATAAAGGCCTTTGTACTGGCTTCATGAATACAAGCAATGGGTCCATGGCAGGTAGCCCTCATAGTAAGTTAATCTCCTGAAAGAGCCCCATACAAGTAGTTTTAATGTCTTCCTTTGGCCCACTGAGGACTGTCATCAATCGAGCACTTCGCTCCTTTGTGCCAGTGGTCCGGTTGCATGAATGGGAAGCACCAGACTGTGACAATGGCTGCCAAGACTGGCAAAGTAATCACCTTCCAGGGAAAACATAAGTAATCACGTCTAAACTGTTTGAGCATCCATACAAACAGCATTTTGTGATCTGGGAATGTGAATGGGAGCTTTTCTAATGTGCTAGTGCTTGTAGGGCTTCTGTTTGTTTATATGTGAGCACCAGAATCTTTCTGTCTACACTCTCTCTGTGCTGGAGAAGAAAGTGGTCAGAAAGTGGCCATCACATTTCATTTAGGATGATGGTAAAAATGCAGGGTATAACAGGCATTTTAGAGTGGGGAATTTAAAAACCCCACCAGTATAACCTACCAAAAACTCTTTCCAAATTAATTAAATATTTTAATCAATATTTATGTATTACAGACACTTCCTGTTATAATTCTTGACTTAAGATTTGACTTGACTTAGTTCTACATACTAAGTGAAATCACCATGGTTATTAAAGTGCCCCTATTATGGCATTTGTTGTGGGAGTCCCCAACAACAGGTTTACGAGCATGCAAGGTCAAAAAACACTTTCATTGTCTTATAATATGCATTTATTTTTACCTTATTTGATAAACGACTCCCAACGGATTTGCTCAAAGATTCATTTTTCAAAACCCCTCCTTTGCATGATGCTAATCTGCTTTGATTGGTCAGATGACCCAGTCAGTCGTGATTGGTATACTGCGTGCAGTGCATGTCGGAAACGGAACGCTTATCACCATTACTGGATTATGGCTTATCAAGTGTTGAAAATTGTATAGTGTATGAACAGACATGGCATCAATTTTGCCTTACCAATTCGAGCCAGAGTCCAACGAGGAAATGTCCAGAGTTGCTGATGAACAATCGCAAACACGACTGGAGTAGGCCTTTCTCAATGGTAAGTGTCAATGTAGTTTATGGCACTTTATGAACATGCAGACATGCAGAATAGGAGTAAGAATGTCTGAGAAGTGACGTGCTGTAATCTGATTAATCTTGCTGTCTTTTCTCATTTGTTAGTTCAGTGTAACGCGTCACAGACAAATTAATTGCCTAATTTATTTAGGTGCACGTCTGGGAACTGTATCAAAATGCCAAGCGAGGCTGAAAATGCGGTCAATATGCTAATGTTTCGTCTTGATGTCACAACAAAACGGCTTGGGATTTGTTTGAAAAACGATTCATTTAATTGACTCAGAGTCGACTCTTACTTTTGAGAGACAATAACTTTATATACGCTGCACTTTCAGATTTAAAATTTTGCAGGATGTTTTCATTCATTTAGAGCTATGTTACACACTACATTAAAGGTAATTTTCAAATATCCATAATAGGAGCTCTTTAAACATAGGATTCTGAGTTCTGCAATTACAGCCTGATCACCAGAGGTGGTTTCTAATAGGCCTACAATACAGTACAATAAGAAATCATCTATTATAGTTCACAATATGGATTCCTACACAAAGGAGAGGAATTTAGAGAAAATGAGAGATGGGATTTAGTATATCATGGCTATATTATTTAATTATTGTGGAAAAAGTAAATTGTAACTCAAATACACACTATATGATATAAATAAAAGTTAATATTTTACATGAACTGCATAAATAAGAAGGATCAGGCATATAATGGCATAACAAACCATCTGCTGTCATAAATCAGTTGCATTTCCTATCTTAATACACTAGATGGTGATAAACACCAAAAGCATTGATAGCTCATATAAGGGTGTACTCACACAAGGTGCTCTGAACCGTGCCCGAGCGCGTTTCACCCCCAAAGCCCGGTTCGTTTGACAAATGTGAGCGCTCCGTTCCGTACCACCTGCACCAGCTGAGGAAATTCAGGGTTTCACCAGTTATCCTGAAAACTTTCTGTTTAGGGGCGATAGAAAGTGTATTAACTCTTTATTATTCTTTATTATTTTGTATTAACTCAGTGCATCACAGCGTGGTATGGGAACAGCACCAGTCATGACCGCAAAGCCCTGCAAAGTCGTGCGCTTATCCGAGCGTATCTCAGGGTCAGCTCTCCCGTCTCTGCAGGACGTCTACACCAAACGCTGCAAAGGTAGAGCTACTAAGATCATCAAGGACTCTAATCACCCTGCAAACCCTCATTTCACGCTGCTGCCATCTGGTAAGCGCTTCCGAAGCCTGATGGCCAAAACTGAGAGACTCAGGAGGAGCTTCTTCCCCCAGGCCATCAGACTCCTGAACTCAGTCACTTAACATCACGTGACCATCGATACACTGACATTGCACTGCACTTTCTGTTCTCGTTGTTACTGTGTAACAACCTGTTATAAACCTGTTTGCACATTATACTCTTTGTACATTTCTGTTAACCGCATATTTATAAGTCTACAGTTTACTTATTTACTTATTTACTTACAGTTTATTTCACTTATTTTATTCCACTTCTTTATTTTTATTTTTTCTACTTGATTTATTTATAATAATTTATAATTATATATATATATATATATATATATATATATATATATATATATATATATATATATATATATATATATATATATATATTTTATTTTTTTTTATTTATTTTTTCTGCTGTGTACATTCACAGATGTAACCGACTGTGTTTATGTTAACTTTGTGTTTTACATAACCGTGTGTGTATTTGACAATTTAAGCGCAATAACACATGACAGAGAACTTAGATTAATACTCACGGGATGCACTGTCTGACACACTGAGGCGGGGGTTTTATTAACGAAAACGAAGCGTTTTAAAAATGCTCTCCAAAGTGGATAAATCTGAAAACAAATTAAAGAATTACAGCCAGAAGAATTACGTGATAACTTGATTATGTCTTGTTCTGTGTGTATCATCTTTTGTATGAGCTTTTATGAGGCTTTAAGCATGCGCAGTAAAGTGAATTTAGCGTTTTCCGACATTTCAGTGTGGATGAGAAACTTTTGGAAAACACTTGAAAACGCTAGTGTGGACAGAGAGCATTTTTAAACGAAAACGCTATTTTCAAATGTATCTGGATTAATGTAGACATAGCCTTAGTTTTTGGTAGAGTAGCCAAGGCACAAGCTGTAAAGGCTCTGCCCTCTTCTGGAAAGGGGTGGGGAACTGCAGCTCATTTGCATTTAAAGAAACATGCATGAAAACAGCATGTTTTTCCTTCCACTCAAAAATGGGCATTTACAACATGGTATAATAAATGATATGTGGGGTATTTTGAGCTGAAACTTCATACACATTCTGGAGACATATTAGACTTATATTATTTATCTTGTAAAAAGGGGCATAATAGGTCACCTTTAAAACAATGTGTAAAACACATTATCTATCTATCTATCTATCTATCTATCTATCTATCTGTGATATTTGCAATCTGTCTGTTTGTTTGTGCTGCCTGACTAAGTGCGACATAACATTGGCTCAACAAATGGTGTGAGTTTGAATGAAATGGAAGATGAAAGCATGTTTGATAATTCATCACTGAAAACAGTCATTTTTACATCTAGTATGTTTTACAATTGTAGTATTCATCCATCTATAGAATAGTATACTAGTATGGACTAAATCTAGAATGCACTAGTATACACCCAGGCTGAATCTAAAATCGCCCCATATACCCTTAAATAGGGCACTATTTGAGGGGACGGCCATTTGTAGTGGTGTCCGAAACCATAGTGGACGTTATTGAGTGCACTCATTCAATTGCACAATGCACCGCAATGACAAGTGTACAACCTATGTACACATAGCGACTGTCCGAATTCGCTCACTTGTTTTCATTCACTCCTTCAAGTGAACTATAATAGTGAACTAAATTAGGGAATAGTGATTGAGGGTTTAGGGTGCGATTTCAGATTCAGCCCCAGTGTTTCCCAACCACGATCCTGGAGGCGCCCCAACACTGGCGGTCTGGGCCAGCAATAACCCATGTGTTTCCTCATTCCAAGCATTGTCTAGCGAAATGACTCGGGTTTTCGATCGCGCTATTGCGGGTCGCGAGGCCGCCCGCCAGCTCGCCAGCCTCCGCCAGGGCAGTCGGTCGGTATTGGAATATATGATCGAATTTCGTACCCTGGCGGCAGAATGTAATTGGAACAAGGAGGCGCAGTGGGACATGTTCCTGCATGGGCTGGCTGACCGTGTGCACAAGGAGATCTACGGCCTCGAACTACCCCGGGAACTCGACGAACTCATAACACCCAACACTACACATTTTGTCTCCCTAATCAAACACACCTGATTCAAATGATCAGCTTATTAGTGGAGACTCCAAGACCTGAAATGGGCGTGTTAGATAAAGGAGACATGCTAAATGTGCTGTGTTGTGGGGCCTCCAGGAACATGGTTGGGAAACACGGCACTATACCTTTTGAGAATAAGTAGTCAAACAGAAAGTCAAAAATTGTCCATATATTAGGAAATATATCAATGCATACTATATTTTCTAGTATGTACTAGTTTTCAAACCTGTCCTGGAGGACACACATAACCACATATTTATAAGTCTACAGTTTACTCACTGGACAGTCTACCTCAATTATTTTATTCCACTTCTTATTTTATTTATTTTTTTATTTTTATTTTTTTTCTCCTCTACTTGACTTGATTATTTATAATTCTACAGATATAGCTATATATATATATATATATATATATATATATATATATATATATATATATATATATATATATATATAGTACCCTATTTCTATTTAATTTCTTCCTTGTGTTTTAACTGTGAATTTGCACTGTCCATGGAGCGGACCTGTTTACATTTCACTGCCGGTTGTATATTCTGTATATAACTGTGTATGTGACAAATAAAACTCTTGAATCTTGAATTGAATCTTGGAGGACCCCCAGCACACCACATTTTGCATGGCTGTGTTCGAAATGGCATACTATCATACTACTCTTACTATTTCTGTTCCAGTTTGTATACTGTGCTTAGTATGCACATTTTCTGTATGCATGGAATACCCAGATGACCTACTATATTTTCCAGCATCTGCTAAATACAACTCAAGAACTCGTTATGGATGCTGTGTTTGTAATGGACACACACTTATTTATCTTATTTACTTATTTATATAATTGTCAACTCTTATTTATATAGCACTTTATACAATTAAGATTTCTAAGCAGCTTTACAGTGATTCGCAGGAAAATGATTCAGTGATGCAAACAGAGTTCAATGCTTCAACAGAGCTCTAAAAAGTCTGTTTAGTGTTGATTCAAATCTGTTCAATAATTATGTAAAGTTCATCAATTAGGAAATGAGTTCAATTCGGCTATAAAGCATCGTTGTTTAGTAGTACAATCAATTGAACCCTTTTTAATTAATGAGAGCCATAGACCACTTAGGCTGTTTAGACCATTACGTTCAATATTGTCACGATCACCAGCTGGAGTGCCCTCCACCAATGGGATATCATTGGAAAATGCAGTTTCCGTTGTAAGCAGTGCAGCGCTTTTGAGTTCAATGGCAGCCGATGCTGTTCACGTGAGCACCACGACGCATGCATGTGATGATGACTCGGGAGCTGCTGTTTTTACAACGTAAACTGCGTAGTAGACCTGCACAGGCTAGAACGAAATTGTTAAATAAAGTTTCTCGTCACTTCATAAAATTAAGGTTGAACCACTGGAGTCACATGTAGGGGTGTGTGAGATATACACTCACCTAAAGGATTATTAGGAATACCTGTTCAATTTCTCATTAATGCAATTATCTAATCAACCAATCACATGGCAGTTCCTTCAATGCATTTAGTGTCACGGTTCAGGGGTTCATCGACTCCTCCTCCTTGTTGTGCGGTATTGTGGGGGCGTGGTTACTGATTACCTTTCCTCCCGTTCCAGCTGCACATCATATCCTCTCCCTATTTATCCACCCTTCCCTTCTCTCCCTTTGTCGGTTCGTTTGCAGATCGCGCTGTTTTCGCCCGCGGCTGGTTAACTTCCCTTGGGATTCTTCCGACGTCAGCTGTGGATTCTGTCCCGTTCCCTGGCCGCTGTGGTCCCTGCGTCACCGGAGAGGTATGCGGGCGAGCCCGACTTATGCCAATCTTTTCTGACCAGGTGCTCAATTTTCTTTTCTTTGCAACCTATCACTTTTGCCACCGAGGCTTCCAAAGTCGCACTGGTTTTGACTCTGCTATCTGGGTGCGCTGCCCGCTGGGGCTCGGCGGTCTGGGCCAGCAATAACCCATGTGTTTCCTCATTCCAAGCATTGTCTAGCGAAATGACTCGGGTTTTTGATCGCGCTATTGCGGGTCGCGAGGCCGCCCGCCAGCTCGCCAGCCTCCGCCAGGGCAGTCGGTCGGTATTGGAATATATGATCGAATTTCGTACCCTGGCGGCAGAATGTAATTGGAACAAGGAGGCGCAGTGGGACATGTTCCTGCATGGGCTGGCTGACCGTGTGCACAAGGAGATCTACGCCCTCGAACTACCCCGGGAACTCGACGAACTCATGGACCTGGCTCTGCGGGTGGACGCCAGGGTCCAGCTGTATCAGGAGCAGGCGCGTCCCAGCCTACCTCAGGGGTTCCAGGAGTTCGTCAGGGAGAACACGGTCAGTCAACAGGACCATCACGAGCCCATGCAGGTAGGACGAGCTCGGCTTTCCCGAGGGGAGAGGGAGCACCGTCGCTCCAAGGGCTTATGTCTTTATTGCGGAGGTTCGGGGCACTTCATTAACAACTGCCCCGTAAAAGACCCAGCCCGGCAGTAGAGCTGAGGTTACTGTCGGGTGGGCTCGGACTCGGTAAAGCCACATCCTCCTCTCGGGAAGACTGCAGTGGGACCAGGGGACACACGTCTGTCAGGCCTTGGTGGACTCTGGAGCGGAGGGTAATTTTCTTGACTATTCTCTGGCCACCTCACTCCAGATCCCTATTGTTCCCCTCCACCACCCCATCACTGTGCACGCCCTCAATGGACAGAAACTCCCTGACATTACTCATTCCACGGACACCCTCACCCTGGTGGTGTCTGGCAATCACTCGGAAAGTATCAACTTCCTGCTCACCAGATCCCCCCTGTTCCCTATGGTCCTCGGTCACCCCTGGTTGGTCAAACACAACCCCAGGGTGGACTGGGGGTCTAATTCTGTCTCTGCCTGGAGTAATCAGTGCCATGCCTCTTGTCTCGTGTCTGCTTGTACGTCTGTGTCTAGTTCTGTGTTACAGGAGGAGTCGGTGGACCTCTCTAACGTGCCCTAGGAGTACCTCGACCTGAAGGAAGGGTTCAGTAAGTCCCGGGCTGCTTCTTTACCTCCTCATCGTCCCTACGACTGTGCCATAGAATTACTACCAGGTACGTCTCCGCCTAAAGGCAAAATATACTCGCTTTCTGCTCCAGAGAGGGAGGCCATGGAGAAATATATTTCTGATTCGTTAGCTTCTGGGTTCATCCGCCCTTCCTCTTCTCCGGCGGGGGGGGGTTCTTTTTTGTGGGCAAGAAGGATGGATCTCTGCGACCTTGCATTGACTACCGAGGACTGAACAACATCACGGTAAAGAATACCTACCCTTTGCCGTTGATGTCTTCAGCCTTCGAGAGGTTGCAGGGAGCATCTGTGTTCTCAAAATTGGACTTGCGTAATGCTTATCATTTGGTCCGCATAAGGAAGGGGGATGAATGGAAGACCGCATTTAATACCCCCAGGGGACATTTTGAATATTTGGTCATGCCGTTTGGGCTGTCCAACTCCTGGCGGTCTTCCAAGCACTCGTAAATGACGTGCTCAGAGACATGGTAGATCAGTTCATTTATGTCTACCTCGACGACATATTGATCTTTTCTTCTTCTCCCCAGGAGCATGTTCAGCACGTCAGGCGAGTGCTCCAGAGGTTGCTGGCGAATGGGCTTTTTGTCAAGGCGGAGAAATGCGCATTTCACGCACAGTCTGTTCCTTTTTTGGGGTATATCGTCTCATCCGAGGGAATGCGCATGGATCCCGACAAGATTAAGGCTGTGGTGGATTGGCCAAGCCCAGATTCCCGTAAGGCCCTGCAGAGGTTTCTGGGGTTCGCCAATTTTTACCGACGTTTTATTCGTGGTTTCAGCCACTTAGCCGCGCCTCTGACGGCGTTGACCTCCACCCGAACCGCGTTCAGGTGGTCGGAAGCAGCCGAGACTGCTTTTTCCAAAATCAAAAGCCGCTTCGTTTCGGCTCCCATTCTCGTCACCCCTGATCCATCACGCCAGTTCGTGGTGGAGGTCGACGCATCAGAGGTGGGGGTAGGAGCGGTCCTTTCCCAGCGCTCCTCTTCGGATGACAAGATGCACCCTTGCGCCTTTTTTTCTCATCGATTGTCTCCAGCCGAACGTAACTACGACATTGGTAACAGAGAGTTGCTGGCAGTCAAACTAGCGTTGGAGGAGTGGCGTCATTGGCTAGAGGGGTCAGGGGTACCTTTTATCGTTTGGACTGATCACAAGAATCTCGAATACATTAGATCGGCCAAGAGACTCAATTCTAGGCAGGCTCGGTGGGCACTTTTTTTCGGACGCTTTGATTTTTCTCTCTCGTACCGCCCGGGCTCTAAGAACATCAAGCCGATTCTTTATCTCGCATTTTTGATCACTTCGAACGCCCGTCCACTCCCGAGTGCATTTTTCCTGAGAGTCTCATTGTCTCCACACTCACATGGGAGGTCGAATCGAGGGTAAGATCAGCCCTAGAAGGGGTAACGCCTCCGCCCGGGTGCCCACCGAATCGATTATTCGTGCCAGAGGGTCTATGTTCAGACGTGGTTAAATGGGGTCATTGTTCCAACGTGGCTTGCCATCCAGGGGCTAATCGGACCAACTTTCTGGTTAAGCAATGATTCTGGTGGCCCGCTATGACTCGGGACATTCGGGAGTTTGTTTTGGCTTGCTCAGATTGCGCCATGGGTAAGACTTCCAATCGCCCCCCCCAGATGGGCTACTCCAACCGCTGTCTGTCCCTTCGAGGCCCTGGTCCCACATTGGGCTAGATTTTGTTACCGCCCTCCCGCCCTCCCAGGGCAAGACAGTCGTTTTGACTGTCGTGGACCGGTTCTCGAAAGCGGCTCATTTCATTCCCTTACCTAAATTACCCTCTGCTAAGGAGACAGCGGTGGCTGTCGTAGATCACGTCTTTCGCATTCATGGTCTCCCGATAGACGTGGTTTCCGACAGGGGTCCCCAATTCATATCCAAATTTTGGAGAGAGTTTTGTAGATTACTGGGAGCGACTGTAAGTCTGTCTTCGGGTTTCCATCCCCAGAGCAATGGTCAGACTGAGCGGGCCAACCAGGATTTTGAAAGAATGTTACGATGTCTGGTTTCCAGAAATCCTTCCTCCTGGCTCTCTTGGGTTGAGTACGCACATAACTCGTTACCAGAGTCTGGAATTTCCCTAGTCCCCTCCGCCCACGCCTTTGTCCAGAGGTGCCGTCGCACATGGAGCAGAGCCCGTGAGACTTTGCTCCACGTGGGGGAGCGCAATAAGGCCCAAGCCGATCGCCACCGGTCCAAGCCTCCCGTCTACGTCGTTGGTCAAAAAGTGTGGCTTTCATCCAAGAACATTCCTCTCCGCTCCGTATGTAACAAACTTGCTCCCAAATTTATTGGCCCGGTCCGCTTCAAACTTCCTCCTGCGTACGGGAGGATCCATCCTGCGTTTCATGTCTCCAAAATTAAACCCGTTTTTCACTCTCGCATTAATCCGCCGGCTCCGGTTCCCCCCCCGCCGCGACTCGTAGATGGGGAACCAACTTATTTGGTCAATCGTATTCTGGACTCTAGACGGAGGGGACGCGGATTCCAGTATTTGGTGGACTGGGAGGAGAGGAGTTGGGTTCCTGCCAGTGACATACTGGATCACTCTCTGATCGACGAGTACAATCGACAGGTAGGTCCTCCTGGGAGCGCCAGGAGGCGCTCTTAGGAGGGGGGGTACTGTCACGGTTCGGGGGTTCATCGACTCCTCCTCCTTGTTGTGCGGTATTGTGGGGGCGTGGTTACTGATTACCTTTCCTCCCGTTCCAGCTGCATATCATATCCTCTCCCTATTTATCCACCCTTCCCTTCTCTCCCTTTGTCGGTTCGTTTGCAGATCGCGCTGTTTTCGTCCGCGGCTGGTTAACTTCTGGCCGCTGTGGTCGCTGCGTCACTGCTGCCCGTGCTCGCGCTTCCGCTTCCTGCCCGGCCGCTTTTGGGATTCTAGACTCTTCTGTTCACTTCTCTGGATTGTTTATTCCCTGTTTCAAATAAACGCTCTTCACTCGCACTTGGATCTAGCGTCTTTTCTGGTAAACCGTGACATTTAGGGGTGTGGTCCTGGTCAAGACAATCTCCTGAACTCCAAACTGAAAGTCAGAATGGGAAAGAAAGGTGATTTAAGCTATTTTGAGCGTGGCATGGTTGTTAGTGCCAAACGGGCCGGTCTGAGTATTTCACAATCTGCTCAGTTACTGGGATTTTCAAGCACAACTATTTCTAGGGTTGACAAAGTATGGCAGTCCTGTGGGCGAAAATGCCTTGTTGATGCTAGAGGTCAGAGGAGAATGGGCCGACTGATTCAAGCTGATAGAAGAGCAACTTTGACTGAAATAACCACTCGTTACAACCGAGGTATGCAGCAAAGCATTTGTGAAGCCACAACACGCACAACCTTGAGACGGATGGACTATAACAGCAGAAGACCCCACCGGGTACCACTCATCTCCACTACAAATAGGAAAAAGAGGCTACAATTTGCACGACCTCACCAAAATTGGACAGATGAAGACTGGAAAAATGTTGCCTGGTCTGATGAGTCTCGATTTCTGTTGAGACATTCAGATGGTAAAGTCAGAATTTCGCGTAAACAGAATGAGAACATGGATCCATCATGCCTTGTTACCAATGTGCAGGCTGGTGGTGGTGGTGTAATGGTGTGGGGGATGTTTTCTTGGCACACTTTAGGCCTCTTAGTGCCAATTGGGCATCGGTTAAATGCCACGGCCTACCTGAGCATTGTTTCTGACCATGTCCATCCCTCTATGACCACCATGTACCCATTCTCTGATGGCTACTTCCAGCAGGATAATGCACCATGTCACAAAGCTCGAATCATTTCAAATTGGTTTCTTGAACATGACAATGAGTTCACTGTACTAAAATGGCCCCCACAGTCACCAGATCTCAACCCAATAGAGCATCTTTGGGATGTGGTGGAACAGGAGCTTCGTGCCCTGGATGTGCATCCCACAAATCTCCATCAACTGCAAGATGCTATCCTATCAATATGGGCCAACATTTCTAAAGAATGCTTTCAGCACCTTGTTGAATCAGTGCCATGTAGAATTAAGGCAGTTCTGAAGGCGAAATGGGGTCAAACACAGTATTAGTATGGTGTTCCTAATAATCCTTTAGGTGAGTGTATATCATCTGCGATAATATCGTAATTGTTGTTTTAACGATGTGCGATCTGACATTAACGAGTATATCCCTCACACACACCCAGAGAATGCATGAATACACTACGGGATGTATGTTAGTCTTGTAGATTAGAGTATGGGTGCGAGTGCACGCTTTCACTGTGTGATTTACTATATTTATACAATTTAATATAGTTAATACATATCACACGAAGTGTGCAGTGTTTCTCCAGGTAGGCATATCAGCATGATGACACATGTGATATTGATTGTATACTTAATAGTTTTATAAGTTTACTAAACAAGAAGTTAATATTAAGTGACTTACATTTTAGACACAATATTTTCTGTTTTTGCTCCATTTCGTCAACGTAAATAAAAAAATGTTTTTTTGCCAATTTCCCATTTATTTCCTATGATGATCAGTTTTGACCGTGAAGACCCTGAGTGACTTTTTTTTTTTTTTTTTTTTTTTACGTATGTAAAACTTTTCGTCCAAAGTGACCGAAGAACCCCTGAGGGTTTAAGTAAGAATTACCAGCATACTCACTACCACCAGGACAAAGAGTGTGCTATCCATATTCCTGCCCATCCTTCCCGTCTGCTTCACTGGCTCTACAAAAGACAGAAATAGACTGTTTTATTCATCCAAGATCACCGTCCATTACATTGCCATTATCTATATTCACCTGCCTGCATTGCTCACTGTTGTCTAAATAAACTAGGTTTATTCACATCTGTTCTCTCGGAGGCTGCATATTGTTCATATTTATTTACAGGGCGGTGCGCTCATGGCCTTAACCCCTTAAGGTCAAATCACACTGCACAGACAAACGCCAACAAACAAGTTTGTCGGCTTGTCATTCTATTGGCTGGAGCACTGTTTATTATGTTTCGTGGTCCAGACTGCACCAGCTTGTTTTTGTTGCTGTTTTTGGAGCTTGTGGCGATTACAGAGACCGCATTTTTTTACAGTGTGTTCAGGGGATAGGGAGCTAGCGGATAGCGAGGAGATGTTTGCTGTATGTGACAAAAAAAAAACCGTTTTGGCCTAAAACACACGTGACATCGCTTAGAGCACCTTTAAATTTACATTTTCCATATGTGTGCAACATTTGGAGCAAAATGATCATTAAAATTGAATAAACCACTCCCATAGACGTTATAGGCCTACTCTTGACTCTTGGTCTTCATTTTTCTCAACTGGTCTTGGGTCCTTAACTGTTATTCCCCTAACACCACTTACCCCACCTTTAAGCTATTTTAAGGCATGAATATTTTCACTGGGGCAAAAAAAAAAAAAAAAAAAAAAAAAAAAACCTTTAAATAGGTTACAATCAAAGATGAACAAGCCAACAAATGAATGATTTTATCTACATCTGGGTAGTTGACAAATAAGCAGTAAAAATATATTTTTTGTAAACACTTTTAAAGAGAAAATGCATATTGTGATGTAGTGTGAAGCCTGATTGTTTGAGAAAATATAAGGGGACACTATCTTTGTCAATTCTTTCACTGTTTTTTGAAAAAAAAATTCTGAAATGTGTCCTATGGTGTGACATAAAGAATTAAGAATATAGCGGTGTCGCACTAAAGGACAATTGAAATGAACGCTCTTATAGTGGTTCCAAAAAAGTTTAATATTTGAACAATTCTGAGACAAAATCTTACCATGTGCACATGTCATGGGCTTCACAGTAACATGGCTGTGGATGGGGTCCTTCAACTAATTAAACTTAGCCTGCATCTCAATGTGCATACTATCCATCCCAAATAGTTTGTGACATTAGGGATATTCAATACTATTTATGGTGGATAGGGTGCATAGTATGCACATTGGGATGCAGGGTTAAATAGGAATTGCCCGATTTAAAATCAGGATATGGTGTAACACCGGAAGACATGGTTTTCAGTGACAAAATGTATCACACACTGTTTTTCAGCTAATCTCACATTAATCTTGAGTAGGTCTACCTTAACAGTGTAAATAAGTCAGAATGCATGAAATAGCATTAATGAGCAGTGCTATATCAACCCACCATTGGGTCTTTGTAAATAATACAACCATCTAGTGCTATAGTAGGTTACCACACACACGCCTATATATTTGGTGTACAAACCCGATTCCAAAAAAGTTGGGACACAATAGAATATAGGTAACATATCAAATGTTGAAAGTGAGACATTTTGAAATGTCATGCCAAATATTGGCTCATTTTGGATTTCATGAGAGCTACACATTCCAAAAAAGTTGGGACAGGTAGCAATAAGATAAGAGGCCGAAAAAGTTGGAGGACCAATTTGCAACTTATTAGGTCAATTGGCAACATGATTGGGTATAAAAAGAGCCTCTCAGAGTGGCAGTGTCTCTCAGATGTCAAGATGGGCAGAGGATCACCAATTCCCCCAATGCTGCGGCCAAAAATAGTGGAGCAATATCAGAAAGGAGTTTCTCAGAGAAAAATTTCAAAGAGTTTGAAGTTATCATCATCTACAGTGCATAATATCGTCCAAAGATTCAGAGAATCTGGAACAATCTCTGTGCGTAAGGGTCAAGGCCGGAAAACCATACTGGATGCCTGTGATCTTCGGGCCCTTAGACGGCACTGCATCACATACAGGAATGCTAATGTAATGGAAATCACAACATGGGCTCAGGAATACTTCCAGAAAACATTGTCGGTGAACACAATCCACCGTGCCATTCGCCGTTGCCGGCCGAAACTCTATAGGTCAAAAAAGAAGCCATATCTAAACATGATCCAGAAGCGCAGATGTTTTCTCTGGGCCAAGGCTCATTTAAAATGGACTGTAGCAATGTGGAAAACTGTTCTGTGGTCAGACGAATCAAAATTTTAAGTTCTTTTTGGAAAACTGGGACGTCATTTCATCCGGACTAAAGAGGACAAGGACAACCCAAGTTGTTCTCAGCGCTCAGTTCAGAAGCCTGCATCTCTGATGGTATGGGGTTGCATGAGTGCGTGTGGCATGGGCAGCTTACACATCTGGACAGGCACCATCAATGCTGAAAGGTATATCCAAGTTCTTGAACAACATATGCTCCCATCCAGACGTCGTCTCTTTCAGGGAAGACCTTGCATTTTCCAACATGACAATGCCAGACCACATGCTGCATCAATTACAACATCATGGCTGCGTAGAAGAAGGATCCGGGTACTGAAATGGCCAGCCTGCAGTCCAGATCTTTCACCCATAGAAAACATTTGGCGCATCATAAAGAGGAAGATGCGACAAAGACCTAAGACAGTTGAGCAACTAGAAGCCCGTATTAGACAAGAATGGGACAACATTCCTATTCCTAAACTTGATCAACTTGTCTCCTCAGCCCCCAGACGTTTGCAGACTGTTATAAAAGAAGAGGATGCCACACAGTGGGAAACATGGCCTTGTCCCAACTTTTTTGAGATGTGTTGATGCCATGAAATTTAAAATCAACTTATTTTTCCCTTAAAATTATAAATTTTCTCAGTTTAAACATTTGATATGTCATCTATGTTGTATTCTGAATAAAATATTGAAATTTGAAACTTCCACATCATTGCATTCTGTTTTTATTCACAATTTGTACAGTGTCACAACATTTTTTGGAATCGGGTTTGTATAGACTACATTCACATACATACTATACATGTATTGAGATGTGTTTACAGTTAAAAACGTTGGGTTATTTTTTTTACCAAACCGTTGGGTTGCACATTGGGTCATTATGTTGGGTTATTTTGCAAAAATGTTGGTTCATTTTTACATCGTTGGGTTATTTTTAGTAATAAACCGGCCACTGGGTTAAATATGTTTCCATAGACACTTAAAATTTTAACAGTCCAGTGAGTCAACAGAAAGAAGATGCTGCAGGCTGAAAGGAAAGGTAAGTCATATCAATTTTTATGTATAGCCTACAACTCGTATAACATTATCTATTGTGTACTGAAATGTTGACTATAGTCAAAAACGAAGTTCCCTTTAATCAGTTTTAATGCTGTCCGGAAAGTGAGATCAATTGGAAATAAATCCTAGCTATCCCAGTTAGCTTGCTAGCAGTAATAAAGTAAATAAAACATTAATCTAGCGAAACTGACGGTGATAAAGTAACTAGGCCTAGTCTGAAATCACTATCTAGCATTACGGCTGTAAGTTTAATAAGAAAGGCGGTCCACCAGAAGCTAGATATTACTTTATAACGTGTTAAATATGGATATTTTTCTTACAAAAAACTTTGCTTCACAAGGCCTTTATTAACCCCTCGAAGCCATGTGGATTACTTTTATAATGGATGGATGCACTTTTTTGGGCTTCAAATTTTAAATAAAATTTTGGCTGCCATTCACTGCTATTATAATGTTTGGAAGAGCCAGGACATTTTTTAATATAACTCTGATTGCATTCATCTGAAAGTAGTAATAATAATAATAATTATTATTATTAATTACCCTCATGCCGTTTCAAAACTGTAAGACTTTCGTTGTTCTTTGGAACACAAATGAAGATCCGTTTAAAGAAATCGGAGAGATTTCTGTCCCACTATTGATGACCTACGCAACTAACACTTTCAAGGCCCAGAGAGGCAGTAAAGAAAGACATCATTAAAGTAATCCATGTGACTCCAGTGGTTTAGCCTCAATTTTATGAGGCAACGCAAGTGCATTGTGCAAAAAAAAACTTGCACTCATGTGACGACGTCTGATCTATCATCAACACAACACACACGTGTCGAGGTGCTCTCGTGAACATGCTTTGGAGATTAATATTTTGAAAATAAAGTGGTAAATTATGGTTAAGGGATAGAATATGCTCACGTCAATTCATAAACTTGAGGTTGAACTACTGGAGTCACATGGATTACTTTAATGTCATTACTGCCTTCCTGGGCCTTGAAAGTGGTAGTTGCGTTAGCAATCAATGGAGAGAAAGAAAGCTCTCAAATTTCTTTAAAAAGACATTAATTTGTGTTCCAAAGATGAACAAAAGTCTTACGGGTGATGACAGAATTTTTATTTTTGTGTGAACCTTTAACAGCAGGTGTAATGACTAATTAGAGTGACCATTTTTTAATTCAGACAGCATTTTTCTACATCTATGACAAACTATCCAAAAACCTCTGGAGTTTTTTCGCATGCAAAATTTACTATATCCAGAGGAGTTCCTTCAACACATTGCTGCCTCATTAATAACACTGATCATTATCATTTGTATTTTGTTACTTAAGGTATGTTTAATTACAACACATTAATGCATACAGTGTAGATTCTTTTAATAAAGTTATTTATTTCTGGAAAGATTTAATGTTAAGAATTTGTGTATTCTGTCTATATTTGTATAGGTTTTGAGTTTAACATTACTGTACACTTTTGTGCAGGTTTTAAATATAGATTTTGACTGTGTGCTGTTTGTATACATTTTTATACGTTTTGAATTTATTATGTGTGCCATATATTTTGAATTTAATATGTACACACTTATGTATATTTAAATTAAATGCTAGACTCCCATTTAGTTTGACATTTAAAAATATATTTTAAAAAAAGTATTGTTTTATACAAATAAACAATCCATATTTGAAAACAAACTGTATTTTATTTATTAAAATAATGACATATATAAAATTCAAAATGTAACTCAACTGTTGGATTACTTTTACCCCAACTGGCTTGTAACCCAATGCTTTGGGTTAAAATAACCCACAGTTGGGAAGGTGCTATACAACCCACAGTTGGGTTGCTTGTTGGGTTATTTTAAACCCAACATTTTTAAGTGATATTGCATGTTGTAACGTGATCCATTGTGCACTGTGTTATGTGCTTAATTAATGAATGAATTTACTTTACCGTTAACCACATTCATTATTGATTGTATAGCCTACCCACTGGACGTGATAAGGACGGTTATTTAGTGTGGAAGCACCAACAGCCAGCGTTACAGTCCTAATGAGCAGAACATGTAACCGCTGTGACACTGCTGTATGTGCGCCACCGCAGGTTCACTAGCATAGACAACAGAAACCCACGGCGGTTTATTTTAACGATATCTGCTCTGACACGACAAGCGAGCGGTTGATTGATTATTCTCCATCTCTGAACGAAGTCCTGCTCACACAGAGCCTAGCAGAGGCGAGAGGACGCGACTGCCATTGATGACACTGAGGAGACCAAAATGGGAGAACATCACTGGAGCCCTGTCAGTGAAGAGAGAGAGAGACAAAGGCGACTGACAACCGACAGCCATTCGAAAAAAAAAGGCGAATGGATGCTTTTCAGTGATCGTCGTACGGTAAATGTCTTCCATTCATTGATATTTGCATGAGATTTGCACCGTGGAGAAACCAGCGCCACTTTTAGCCCGCGGTACACAATGGAATTATGACAGCGGTGATTTCCAGCTGTTTCTTATTGTTCACATGAAAAGTAAATGCAAATAATTTGGCTCGTGCTTACCATCAGTGACTCAAGACAAGGTAAGATACGATGCACACAGTCTCTAAGCCATGAAAATGGATTTAAAAAAGCTGTTGTCTCTGTGCAGTTTTCTCTTAAAGTATTTTATTATAGCCTACACTGCTTACGTATAATATGCATACTGTTTTGTACATCCATGCAACGAATACTGTATTGTGTAGTATGCATTGTGATATAGTAGGCACTAATAGGCTAAATCTGTTGTGTAGAGGTATATAAAAATGCATGCATAGTAAGTATACATTATAGCCTAGTGAGCACTGCTGTGTAGTAGGATATCCAAGAAGGTCATTATAATAGGCCAATGCTCTTTACAACAATACTACAATATTTATACATGTATGTACAGTACAGTATACATTTTAGAACTGTGTACTGAGATTATTATTGGGTCTTGTTTGATAAAGTTGTATAATAGTGTTAGGGATGCACTGATATATTCTGGGCAAGTTTTTTTGTTTGCATAAATATCTTAAGGTGTAGCTGATAAATGTCACATATATTAATATTATTAGTGTATTTAATATATAATATTACCCATATTAATATAACTATTTTAGATTAAAAAAACAATTCAAATCAATACTTGCTTATTAGTGTTTTTAAAGATTAACTTTCAGTAAGTGTAGATGACAAAAAGGTAATCTAAAAATAAAATAAAAACTTGAGGAAAGCATGCATAATTAGGCTAATTAACCATTATCAGCCAATACTAGTAAATGAATTATGTTATTATTTGATAACCAATATATTACTGATATAGTATATCTGCATTCGAATAAGCTCTTGCTTAAAGACAAAATTCTGAAATAAATGTGAAGTATGTGTATGTTGGACACAATAGACCTTATTCAGAGCAGCACTGTGACAGGACATTCAGGTATGAAAGCAAGGCTGCGAGGAACAGGCTCGCTGTGTTTTCAATATCATCCACTGTATAAAGCTCCTAAATAACGTATCATTTTCCATAGCTCATGTTGTCTGGAGTTTTTTTGTCTACTGAAACTTCTTGAAAATATATTTTTGCAGTGTTTCGTAAGCAGAACAATTCACAAACACATTAAATAACAGTACAACCCACTGTAGAGATGTATGTGCCTTGCTTTCATTCTCGTTAAAGATGGCGCTTATGTGAATAAGGTCTATAGTTCATCCAAATGTCTGTTTTACTGTGACTGAAGTATAATTACAGAAGTGTGAACATTCATCTAAGAAGGATCAGGATGTGCTGAAATTTTTTTCTTCTCCTGTTAAATCCTCTCTCTCAAGGTGTGAACAGTGACTAAACTGTCATCAGACCTTCAGGCTGGTGTTGGTGATATCTGAAAGACTCCTAATGCGTTATCTCCCACATTGTCTCTGTCAACATGCCCACCTTTCCACCTCTGGGCAGTAATTCCAGCACAGTGCCCTGGGACCCTGGCGCACCCCTGTCGGCATCTCTGGTGAACAGCGCGGTAAAGATGGTACTCATATCGGCGATCGTGTGCACGTCACTTTTTGGAAACATTGTGGTGCTGCTGGTATTCCAGCGTAAGCCACAGCTTCTCCACGTCGCTAACCGCTTCGTGCTCAACCTGCTCCTGGCCGACCTTCTGCAGACGGTGCTGGTCATGCCCTTCGCCATCGCTGCCACCGTGCCTGAGGTCTGGCCGCTGGACGCCCGCCTGTGCCAGGCCCTCGTGGTGCTTATGCACCTGTTCGCATTCGCTGGCGTCAACACCATCATTGTGGTGTCCGTAGATCGCTACCTGGCCATCATCCACCCGCTGTCCTACCCCACCCGAATGACACCTCACCTGGGTACCAACCTAATCACTCTCACTTGGCTTCTCAGTGTGCTTCAGAGCACTCCGCCACTATATGGATGGGGAACCATAGAATTTGACCGCCACCACAATGCCTGCACTGTTGTGTGGTCCTCAAGCTACTCGTATTCAGCCCTGGTGTCTGCACTTTCGTTCTGGCTGCCCGTGGTGATCATGCTTTGCTGCTACTGGATGGTGTTTAGAGCGGCAAGGCGGCAGAATGCTCTCGTTCACCCCATCCAATCCAACCCCCCTCCGGATTCCCAAGCATCCTGTTCCAGCCCCCAAAGGCAGCAGCCTCAATTGGAGGGGCCTTTTTCAGCCACTTATCCCATCAGGACCCGCCACAGACGCTTCCACTATCACTGTAAGGCGGCACGTGTGGTGTTTGTCATCATGGCATCTTATGTGCTCAGCATGGGCCCATACAGTGTCCTGAGCACTATATCCATTTACTCCAGCACAGCAGTCCCACCTTGGTTGGCCTCGATGGCGCTCATTCTCTTCTTCCTTCAGTGCTGCTTACATCCCTACATCTACGGCTACATGCACCGCAGCGTTCGCAAGGAGTTCCTGGCGCTGCTCTGTGGGCCGCTGTGTGGGCAGGGCCGGATCAGTCAAGGCTCCGCCGTGGACAGCTGTTTCACGGTGACAGATGGGCGTCTGGCACACGCCCATCTTTCAAGCCAGACTGCCCGTGTGTGCCCTCTCCGCACCTGGGAGGAAGGCACAATGTCTTCTTCCCCTATAGAGAGGAGGTCTAAAGACAGCCGAAAGGAGACCACCTCCATCAGTCTGAGCTCAGAAAAGGAGCTCACTGTACACAGCAACACTAACAAGCAACCTGAGGAAACACCTAAAGGCAAATTCTGAACATATTTCTATCAGTGTTGAGGTATATACAGCTTTTGGTTTCTGCATTGGGCACAATTTGGTACTTTCAAATCAATTACTGTGCCTTTAAACACAAGATGAATACACTGAATACACTGTAAACATATGTGTTAGCTACGCTTTGCAGGTAGTATATACAAAAATAATATTATCGGCAACAGAAAAGCCTAGCAAGCATAGTTTCTACTATGGAGATGCATGTCAATGATAGACTGTTTAAATGATCTAAGAGTTACACTATCATTAAATTTACTTAGATATACTTCTATTTAGCAAGGATGCATTACAATTCCATTAAAATCATGGTCTTTTGATCAAAAATGCATAATTGGTGAGTATTGGTCTGAAAAATTAAATACAAAAGTTTTGAAATTTCAACTCTTTTTATGTAAAATATAAAATAATGGAGACATGGTATAAAGTGTTCCATAAAATACAGAATATTGATTTTATTTTAGTGGTTTAGAATAATACTGGAATATTAGAGAGTATAATGTTGGAAACTTTTGAGACAGTATATAGTAGTGTATAATATGTCTAACAAAATGAATGTTATTTGTATACATAGATGTCAAATGTATTGCTACTTTACAATTTAAAAGACAAAGTATTCTTTATGTTGTTTTGAAATGAATTTAGAATACATGTGGAGAGATTTTTGTCTATTTTTATAAGCATACGGTATCAACGTAATAATTGTCACTGGAGAAAAGTTCTCTTAAATGTGAAAGTAATTACAAGCAAACTGTATTATGAAATTGAAACTATTTATTTATTGTTCATGCATTAATAATACTTAAGCGATGAATCTCATCAACATTAGGGTATGGGTCAGTTATTCACTTTATTTCTGTTGGCATTTAAAAGACGTGTAATGTGGAGGGTTGCAGTGTCAATACTTTGAAGAGGGTGATTCTCATATACACATATGACATGAGATATATATATGAGAGAGAGAGAGAATTACACATCACCATCCAACCATTTTTCATTACCATAATGTAAAATAAAAGTTATATTAATTTAATTCAAATATTTATACATCATTGTAGTATTTGTTGAGCTGCCTTCAAATCATGAAATGTACGTTATTTTTTTATTTCCTTTTTTTTGTTTTTTGGGTGAGCTATGACCTGGAGATTCACCCAAGAGCAGCTAATGAGCTAAGGATCTCAGGGTATTTATGATGTACCTCTTGACCAGTGTGGAGAGTCGGTTCTCTTAAAGAGTGCCTCCCTATTTAAATTGTACATTGTCTCTGTGCAGTATAATATGTTCAATCCCCTGACACTGCCAAATGTATCATAACCACTAATATTATGTGGGATCAAATAAGATGGCTTCGCAACTGATGAAGCACTTTATGTTATCAACCACTGCAGGAAGGCACGAATGTTAACCGTTCTTGAGCACTTAGCTTGACCATGTACAAAAATGGGACAGCTAGTGCTTCATTTCTAATTTCTGGCTTCTGTGTTTGGAAGTCAGCTGAATCTACCATAAATCAAACCTGCAGTTTCTTCTGCTACATCAAGTATTATTTTGAAACCAGTGAGTGCAACAATACATATCACAGACTATATACACCGTATGTCAGTTTGCACTGATGTCTGCAGCATTTACAAAATTGTGGATTTTTTTTTTTTTTTTACAAATGTAACCACAGAGTCAGCTGAAGCAAGTCATCATTAGTTTACTCCAACTGTAACAACAGACTGTTTATATATATATATATATATATATATATATATATATATATATATATATATATAAAAGTTTAGTAGGCATTTTTGTAATGATGTACTTTGTGCTTTATTTTTCTTTTATATTATAACATGGTGAAGAATGTTTATGTATACCTCATAAGACTTGATGAAGCTCAGTACATTCTGTGGGTTTTAAATTAAAATTATTGAAAAAAAAAAAGTGTACTGTAGTTCTTTAAGTAATTCCATTTAAATAATTTACAACGTACAAAATAACTAAATAGCTCCCATTATTACTTGTATAAAAGTGTCCTATAGCAAGAAATGTGCTTCTTAACCATTTAATTTCCTTCACTTCATAAAAAAACTATTTGTCAACAAGATAAAACTATAAAAACATATGGAACCAAGTAGCAACATAGTAACAATTATTAATAATATTCACCAATAGATGACATTATAGAGGTTACTGTGGTGTGGTTACTGTGGTGCGGTCACATTAGCGAAATTTGCGGCCGAAAAGATTCATTGTCAATAACGTAGCGATGCATTACTCACACAGAATTCACTTTTAAACCAAGCTGCTTTCTTTTGTCACCACAACGAATTTGCACAACCAACTTCAACATGAGCTAAATCTGCATGGGGAACTTTTTTGCCCTCACTTGAAAGTCCTGATTGCATGGATTCCATTTGAAATTACTGGATATCGCCAGTGAAATTTTGCTGAGCAGCAGTTAATGTCGAACTAGTGCAGTCACATATTGAAAACAGCATAGATACGTATGAAGAACTACTCATACAGAAGTCACTTTAATACCAAGCAGCTTTCTGTTGTGAACATTTAAACATTTAAATGAACACAGCAAATTCCTGTGACAAACTTGAACATGAGCAGAGAATTTTTTTGTCCTGATTTTTCGCACATAATCCTATTGGAATGACTGGATTTCGCTTGCGAAATTTCAGTGAGCTACAGTAAATGGTAATTTTGAGGGGGCAAAGAATGTCCATTTACATTTATGCATTTGGCAGACGCTTTTATCCAAAGGGACTTACATTTTATTCAAGGTACACATTTTTTTTAGCATTTTGTCAGTTCTTGCATTCCCTGGGAATCGAACCCATGACCTTGGCATTGCTAGCGCCACACTCTTATTGTTTGAGCTACAGGAAAGCTGTCCAATATTCATTACCAACAGTGTAGCGATGCATGAGGCACTGCTTACTCATAGGTTCAAACTAAGCAGTGAATTTTCAAAATGAACAAACTTGAATCTGATGAATTCCTATTAACATGACTGTATTTAACCTACAGAATTTCACCATACAAAGGTAAATGTGACCGCACCCTAATCTGTGTCCCATCTGGTCTTTCAAAACAAATTCTATACAAAAAAAAAAAAAAAGATACAACTAAAACAAAGCAGGCAAAACATACATTTGGGTCAATATAAAAGCATAACAACTTTTAAGTTTAAAGATATGAGCTTTCGCTCTCAGCATGGTGGGTTTAGTTGGAATAAAGTCATAGGCAACGTGAGACCAAGTAAAGCACTGAAAAGGGGTCTTTGGAGTTCAGATGGACAGGGAAGTACAGTTGAACCACACACCAGCAGTTCAAGAAAAAAAGAAAAAAAAAAAAAAAAATGTACTCTCTGATTCTTCCCTTCATTTAAATGTCTCTTCAGACTTCCTCATGAAAGCTGATCTGTAAAAAGTTGATGGTGTGTTCTCCAGAAGTCCCTCCCTTAGTCCACTTTCAGCACACTGTAGATTTTATTTACAAACAAGAAGCAGGCGAAGAAGCCTATAGTACCTGGATGGAAGAAGAAATGTGTGAGAATTAACACAAGAAATAGAGAACAGGACAACAAAAAGAACTTTTTAGCACATGTATGTCATAAAACGTGCCAGACTAACTGATAGTGTACACATTAAGAAATGGCATTTATAATAAATCCACAATTGGAGTCATTTTCCAAGAAAACCACCTATTAATAGTGGGGTTTCAATGCAGCAAATGATCTGACAGAGGCAAACTGAGTGGAGTGTAATGAAGCACAGGATTAAATCTAATCATCACTGGGGCGGCAGTGACAGTCAATCAACAATAGGCCTGATTGAAATCTTTAGCTCAGAATCTATTTTCAGATGCATTTATATACACACGATTCTCAGTCCTCCTCCTCACCTTCCACACATGCTCTCACTGTATCTTCAGTTTGCTCTCAGGATCTAAAACATCCTGCTAGAAACAAGCCATTTCGGAGAACCGTTATTTTAAAATGGCGACCCAGAAAGACTTGTTTCAATCGTGCCTTACATTTTCACTCCTCAAGTGTGAGTAGAAGTTGCCATAACAGCCACTGCCAGGGATAAAGCATCTAGTAGAATCCATGGAAACAAACAGATTGTGGCTAATATCTACTCAGAAAACCAATGCGGTGGTTTCCCATCATTCAAAGAAAAGCTGTGATAATTGCTGCAATTACACTGGATAATCTGGAGTTTTTGTAAAGGTTCAGTGTCTTCAATACTCCTTCTACATGACCTATATGAAATGTCAAAGTACTGTCGCAGAGAAGCTTGGGATATTTTACATAGTCCATCATTCACCTAAATGGATGTAAATCACTTTTCTTCATGCTGGGTGAGAAAAACACATACTACAGAGCTAGAAAAGATATTTACCTGCCATTTGGATAGACTGAGTGGACATAAGTAAGCATATGTAGATGCTATCAACCCACAGCTGTTTATGGATAGCAGACAGCTGGCCATCGCTCGCCACCTCCGCCTCAGCATATCAATGAGGGGAAGCGACAGAGATTTGATTAAGGCCGGAGGGAGCGGCGCTATCTTTCAACAACAATGAAAGATGAGGAATATTTATACGTGTCCCAATTACCCTCGGCCTAAACACAGTATGACCCATCAGACCGGAACAAACCAACTAGCACTGGTCACCTGCTAAACAAAAGGAGCAGCTGGGAGATTTTCTGCAGCCTCAAAGCCACCAAAATCATGACAATCATTGAACATCTGAGATTATAGGTAAAGTAAACGAAAAAAAAAAAAAAAAGTGCATGTCACACTAAGCACAAAAAGTATTGATTTTCAGGAACAGGATAGAAATCCTGAAGCAGCTGGTTGCATCAGAAGTTGAAACAGCTATGTATAAACTAAATATGTATAGAGGCATCCGACCAGGAGTAACAGGTGGAATAAAATGACACTGACTGAACTGCATCAATAAGCTCTTGTTTTAGCTGACAGACGAAAATCTTATATGATAATGTTGATATTTACATATTAAGAGAGAACATCGTGAATAAATTACTTGTTAACGGCTCTTCAACACCAACCTAAAGAGCATGCCTCTGTGTGCATTGCTCTGTGTTGTGCATGTCAAATAAAATCAATCATAACAAATATAATTTCTTGTGCTTTTTTGAATCAGTATAACTCAGAGGTCTTCAGCCCTGCTCTTGTGGACCCACTGTCCTGTAAAGTTTATTTCCAACCTGCTTCAGCACACCTGCCTGTGTATCTTCAACAAGTGATCCTGAAGAGCTTGATTAGCTTCAGCTGTCTTTAATTAGGGTTGGAGCTAAACTCTGCAGGACAGTGGGTCCCCAGGAGAAGGGTTGAAGTCCTCTGGTATAACTGATTGATCCTTATTAATTTCAAATACTGTTTCTGAATGTTATGTACATATAAAAATACAGGCCCCACTTAATATTAGGTGGCCTTAACTACTATGTACTAACATTTAAATTAATCATTTGATACAATGCACTTATTGTGTACATACATGTTTTTACATTGTAGTTGCATTTAAAAAAAAAAAAATACCTGCATGTAATTACATCTGTAATAAATTTCTGTAGTTACATTTATAATTACACTGTTGACCCTTCCCTTGCAACTAACCCTACTATGTCCCGCTATCATTAAAAACAGCTGCGGTCACTCCTATTTTAAAGAAACCTGGGCTGGATTATTCTGTTTAGAATAGTTTCAGACCTAAATCTAATCTTCATATTGTTGCAAAGCTGCTTGAAAAAGTAGTCTCTCTGCTAACAATCTTCCTGATCCCTTTCAATCTGGCTTTCGGTCAGGCCACAGCACGAAAGAGTATTGGTAAAAATGATTAATGACCTGCTAATATCTGCTGTTTCTGGTTGTCTTACTGTTTTCCTCATGCTTGACTTAACAGCTGCCTTTGACACTGTATCACATCACTACCTCTCAGCTTTTAGCTATCAGCATCATGGGTAGTGCTTTATCTTGGTTTATATCATATCTCACTGATAGACAATTTTTTATTACTATTCAAAACTTCAAATCTTCTCCATGCTCTCCCTCTTGGGGTGTTCCTCAAGGCTCTGCTCTGGGTCCACTTTTGTCCAATATTTATCTGTTACCTCTTGGTCACATTATTAGTAGTCATGGTCTCAGCTATCGTTGTTATGCTAATGACTTGCACATTTACATATCAGCCCGCTCTGTCTCTGCTCTTCCCCTGGACTCACTGAATACCTGTATTGTTGACATTAAAATCTGGTTAAATAGAAACTTCCTTAAATTTAATAATAATAAAACTGAGGTTACCATTTTTGGTCCACAGACTTTTTTTTAAAAAGGGATGATCTATTGATGGGGCCACAATAATTCCATCTCACACTGTTAAAAATCTGTGTGTAACATTTGACTCAATATTGCCCGACTGTGACATGCTCTCAGCACTAAAGATACCAAAAACTTTAATTAATGCATTGATAACCCCTCGTCTCGACTACTGTAATTCACTTCTTATTGAGCTGCCGCTAGAACAATCACTAGACTACAATATGTTCAAAATTCTACTTCAATCAATCAAGTCAAGAAATCTGATCACATTACCCCTTTGCTCTACAATCTACATTGGCTACCTGTTTCTGTTTGAATTCAGTATAAAATTCTATTGTTAACGTTTAAATGTCTTCATGGACTTGCTCCCCATTATTTATCTGAACTTCTGAAATATTATTCTCCTCATTCTCTCTGGTCATCTGACTTATAGTTGCTTACTGTACCTCATTTTCGTCTTTCAACAATAGGTGGTAGATCATTCAGTTCTGTGGCTCCGAAACTGGAATTCTCTCCCTCTTACTCTGCATGATAATGCTACTATATCCTCATTCAAATCTCAACTAAAAACATATATTTTCTTACAGTATTTCCAACCCTCCTCTGTTTAGTGTTCTGCTGTTTTGTTACTGTATATTTGACCTTGAGCTCGGGTAAGGCGCTATATAAATAAAATGTATTATTATTATTAAAACATCTCAAAAATAATGTTAACATCTTGCGCCAATTACATCATTTAGAGCCCATGTCTGCATAATAATAATCCTGAGGTGGAGCTGCACAGCACAAGCACAACTGTCAATCAAGACATTACATCCCATTTTTATTGCATCAAACAGCTAACTAAAAACAAAATAATTGGAAAGACAAACACTTCTTTGTAAAAAAAAAAAAAAAATTGGGGGGATTAATTAGTAATTGGATTTGTTTTTGTTTGGCACATCTCCCATTTTGATTGCATGAAGAGGGCGAGGTTTATGACCAATACTGCAGCCAGCCATGAGCAAAAGGTTTTGGCTTCACTTTTTTGTTTAAAGGGTTAGTTCACCCAAAAATAAATCGGCCAAACACAATCAGAGTTATATGAAAAAAACATACTGGCTCTTCCAAGCTTTATAATGGGAGTGAATGTACCATAGATTTTGAAGCCCAAAAAACTCATCCAGCCATCATAAAAGTAATCTATACTGCTCCAGGGGATTAATAAAGCTCTTAAGCGAAGTGATACGTTTTTATAAGAAAAATATCTATATTTATAACTATAAACTATAAAATCACTGGCTTCCGGTAAGTGACCTCTGAAACGATGCATGACATAGGATGTAGGACTGGAGTAGCGTAAGCTTAAGTGAGAGTAGACGCTTCTCACGGTTCAAACAAATAGGGCTGGGCAACAAATTCAAGCTCCTTCGACATTTCTCTTTAAAAATTCTTGTTTTAGACTTCTAATTCGTGACCAGTGTTTTGTTTTGCTCTATCCTCTGTGCTTCCGCTTTCGTGAATACGTCAGGTCACTTTTTCCATTACTGGAAGCCAGTGATTAAGGTTATAAAGTTATAAAAATGCATATTTTTCTTACAAAAACGCATCACTTCAGAAGGCCTTTATTAACCACCTGGAGCTGTACTTTTATGATGGATAGATGTGGCACGATATTTTTTAATACAACTCAGATTGTGTTTGGCTGAAAGAAAGTCATTTACACCTAGGATGGCTTGAGGGTGAGTAAATTATGGGATAGTTTTCATTTTTGGGTGAACTATCCCTTTAACTACATGTCATATGAACATTAACCAACATCAGAGAACTTTGAACATGCAAATGTTGTTTCGCTAAATTATTGAATAATTAATTTCAAATCGCAGGGGGTACTTCAAGTAAATATTATACATCAAAAGAATTCAGCTGACAAGAAAGTTTGGCAATGTATGGGTATAACGAGACACAAAAATGATGGTTTGGTACATGCCTAGGTTTTGAAGTCACGGTTTGATATGTTTTCGGGTACAGCAGGGGAGAAATGAAACTTTTTCTTTCTTAAACATGGTTTACTGAACAAACTATGGCTCTGTATTTAAATTAAAACAGTTTATCAATATTGCTGCAACACACTCTTTACATTTTGCATTTTATGCTGCTGTTGTAAATGGGGAAAGAGATTTGAAGTGCTTCTCCTTTTGGATGCAAAATAATTTAGCAAAGGGTATATTTTACCATTACAAAAAAGTATGTTTTTCAAGGCTAAAGGGAAACAGACCATCTCTCACATACCTGTGAAAATGAAGAAAATGAGCACCATGATCGTGGTGTAGCCAAAGTAGAGGATGGTGCTCGCTGCCCCTATAATTTGTAGTTTTGAGAAGAAGTAATGCACTGCGTAGGCAAACAAATACACTGCTGTGAAACCGCTGGTCAGGAATGATCGCCACCACCAATGATAATCCTGTCAAATACAAACAATAGGCTTTAAAACAAAAAAGTTAAACATACATGCATTTATTTAAAAAAATAATAAAAATAATAATAATAATAATAATAATAATAATAATAATAGCACTTTAGACTAAAGTTTAAAATTATGTTGTAGACCCTTATAAGACTGATTCATATCAGTGACTTAGAAATGTCCACTAGACCACACCACAAGTCGAAGACTGTCATATCAGTTGTTTATGAAGATGAATAAGAAAAACAAAAAAACATTTAATATTAAAGATGCCATGGTCAGTGTTCAATCTCACCTCTGCACATAAATGGAAGTAGCAGAGCAGAACAGTTGCCTCAGAGCAGGTAATGAGCAGGATGATGAAGACCAGGAAGAGGAAGCCAAACATGTAATACATCTGATGAGACCTGCAGAGAAACATTTCAATTAATTAATGTTAGGGCCAAAACATCAGTTCTCACACTAACTAATTTCAGCATATGATTTGATTTCAAAATATACCAAATGCTGTTGAGGATGAAGAAGAGCTGGATAAAGATGCAGCCGAAGGGCAGAATGCCACCCATGATGATGCCCGGCACAGGTTTTGTGAAGAATGACTGCTGAGGAATTTGGCGTGGGATCTGGTTTGTTCTCACTGGTGGCTCAATGCCCTGTTAAAACAGGAAAATAAAAACACCCACATTCATGATATCGTGCATGACAGTGTGCCAAAAGAAAAGCTCACACAGATGGGAACTGCAATAGCAGCTGATTCAAAATAGAGCCTATTATTAAATGTAATTTTGTTTTTGTATCCACAAGTGTGTAATCAGCACCTGTCGGAAAGCCAGGAATTAGGATTGTACTTTGTTGTAAAGCCCTTACGGTGACCCGTTTGCAGAACATATTTTAGTATGTATGCAGTGCGAAAGCAGCATGCGCACGTTGTGCTTTCACATAAGACGTATTTGTATCACAAACATTGTAAACTAACTTACCATTCACACCAACAGCCAATGAAATCGCCTACCATGTCTATTCTTTTCTCAATTAGAGAAAGGCATTCTTGCCAGACGCACCTCTGCAAATGCCAGCGTGCAGGCTGCAAGGTCATCAGCCGGGATCTACCCTTGCCTAATGTCCCAGAACATCTTGAGGTGGTGGAGCAGCAGCAGGGACATCTCCCTACCGCCCCCCTGCAACCAGCTCTAGGATCCATTTTTTGCCCACATCTTACCAGTAGGTACACATTCTGTGGTTGGCATCTAACTGTGCTCACATTCAAAATATCACCTTGTGACTGTAATTTCATTGGTTAAGGGTACAGTGGCAGGTAGGTTTAGGGATCAATACGGTTATTGACATGACCAATAAAATCTTAAGAATCGGCTGCAGAGTGGAGTTTCTGCTGAACTGGTTTGACGTATTGGGACATAGGCGTGGCTTCTGACATCATACTTGGATGTCAAGTCAAAGTCAAGTCAAAGTCAGCTTTATTGTCAATTCTGCCATACGTACAGTACATACATACAGAGAATTGAAATTCTATGACTCTCAGACCCTAGGTGCCTAACAACAACAAAACAATAACAATAACAACAAAAGTTTAACAGTAACAACAACAGAAGAAAGGTGGATGGATAAAGTGGATAAAGTGAATTATAGAGGTAAAGTGGCGATGGCAAATAGTGCAAACAATAGTAACAATAGTGCAATTTCAGATTTAAGTCAGTGCAGGTATAAAATAAAATTATAAGAGTGTGTGCAAAAAAAGAGTCTGTAAGAGGGGAGACCAATTCCTCAGAGAGACAATATAATGAGGTAGATGAAGGGAGGAGAACTGGGGGGGGTGATTCCCAGATCAGGTGCGTGGGGCAGAAGGGGGGAGAGTCGGCAGAGTCGGGAGGGAGTTCAATGCCCTGACAGCATGGGGAATGAAGCTGTCCTTCAGTCTGCTGGTCCTTGCTTGGAGACTGCGTAGCCTCCTCCCTGATGGCAGCAGACTGAAGAGGCTGTGCGATGGGTGGGTGGGGTCTCTCGCAATGATGAGGGCTTTACGGGAGAGGCGGGAGTTATAAATGTCCTGGAGGGGTGGGAGAGAGACACCAACGATCTTCTCACCTGCTCTCACTATGCGCTGAAGTGCTTTATGGCAGCATGCGTTGCAGGCGCCGTACCACACAGTGATGCAGCTGGTCAGAATGCTCTTGATGGTGTCTCTGTAGAAGGTGCGCATGATGGGGGCAGGGGCTCCGGCTCTTCTCAGCTTGCGGAGAAAGTAGAGTCGCTGCTGTGCTTTCTTGGTCAGTGCTGTGGTGTTGGCGGTCCAGGAGAGGCCCTCTGTGATATGTACACCCAGAAATTTGGTGCTCCTCACCCTTTCCACGGTCACACCGTTGATGGTCAGAGGAGCGTGCTGGGTGTGCATTCTCCTGAAGTCAACAACAATCTCCTTCGTCTTCTCCACGTTCAGAGAGAGATTGTTGTCACCACACCACCTGGCCAGGCGGCTCACCTCGCTCCTGAAGTTTGTCTCATCATCGTTGCTAATGAGACCAACTACGGTCGTGTCGTCCGCAAACTTGATGAAGAGATTGCTGTTGTGTATGGGTGTGCAGTCATGTGTCAGCAGAGTGAAAAGGAGGGGGCTCAACACACATCCCTGAGGGGCTCCAGTGTTCATGATGATGGAGCTGGATGAGTTACTGCCGACCCGAACTGCCTGAGGTCTTCCGTCAGGAAGTCCAGCAACCAGTTGCACATCGATGTGCTGAGTCCCAGCTGTGACAGTTTTTGAGTGAGCTGTAGAGGGATGATTGTATTGAATGCTGAACTAAAGTCTATGAACAGCATTCTGACATAAGTGTCTTTATTTTCCAGGTGTGTGAGTGCTGAATGGACGGTAGTAGTGGCGATGGCGTCATCGGTCGAGCGCTTAGACCGATATGCAAATTGGTAGGGGTCCGGGGACAGACTTAATGTGGTGCATGACTAGCTGCTCAAAGCACTTCATAAGGATGGGGGTAAGTGCGACTGGACGGTAGTCGTTGAAGCAGGATGGAGATGATTTCTTAGGGACTAGAATGATGGTGGTTGCTTTGAAGCATGTGGGGACGACAGCTTGACTCAGTGAGATGTTGAAGATGTCTGTGAAGACATCAGTGAGTTCCTCTGCACAGTCTCTCAATACACGTCCAGGAATGTTGTCAGGACCTGGAGCTTTGCGCGTGCGTTGACCCTGCTGAGGGATCTTCTCACGCTGTCCCTGGGCAGTGACAACATCAGATCATCGGGAGGAGGTGGTGACTTCTGTGCAGTGGTGCTGTTGTGAGCTTCAAAGCGAGCAAAGAAAGTGTTCAGCTCATTCAGCAGGGGGGTGGAGCTGTCACATGCCCGCAGCAGGGGCTTATAATCTGTGATGGTCTGAATACCCTGCCACAGGCTCCTTGTGTCTCTGCTGTCGCTGAAACGATGGGCTATCCTCCTGGAGTACTGTCTCTTAGCCTTCCTGATGCCGCGTGACAGGTTGGCCCTTGCTGTCCTCAGGCCCACCTCATCTCCAGCTCTGAAGGCAGCGTTACGCGTCTTCAGAAGTCTGTAGATATTTCCTGTCAGCCACGGTTTTTGGTTGGGCCAGACGGTGATGGTCTTTGTGACTGTTACATCCTCCATGCACTTGGTGATATAAGAAGTAACGGTCTCTGAGTACTCCTGGAGGTCTGTGGTGTTGTGGTAGGTTGCAGCCTGTTTAAACATGTCCCAGTCAGTGGTGTCGAAGCAGTCTTGAAGAGCCTCTGATGACCCTTCAGGCCAGACTTGAATCTGCTTCTGGACTGGTTTGGTGGCTTTCACAAGTGGTCTGTATGCTGGCATTAACATATCAGTGATGTGACCTGAAGCACCAAGGTGGGGGAGGGGAAGGGCTTTGTAAGCTCCTCTCTGTGTAGTGTACACAAAGTCCAGAGTGTTTTTTCCACGTGTTGGGAAGTCAATGTGTTGATGAATTTTTGGAAGCACACTCTTTAAGTCTGCATGGTTGAAATCTCCAGCCAAGATGAGAAAAGCATCTGGGTGGGCTGTCTGCTGATCACTGATGTGTTTATAAAGATTATTTAGTGCCTCACTCCTGTTGTTGTTGGAGCTGGGGGGGATGTATACAGCAAGAAGTATAATAGCTAAATATTCGGTAGATAAAACGGCCGACATTTAATAATCATAAACTCCACCAGGGGTGAGCAGTGTTTGCAGACCACAACAGCATCGCGGCACCACGCATCATTGGTGTAAACACAGAGTCAGCCACCGCGGGTCTTACCTCCCTCGACGGGCACTCTGTCCGCCCGATGGCATGTGCGCTGATCGAGCTGAATGGCACGGTCCGGAACGCTGTTGTTGAGCCATGTTTCCGTGAACACAAAAACACAACAGTCTCTTACAGTCTTCCGAGTAGAGCAAAGAAGACGAAGATCATCCAGTTTATTGTCCAACGAGTGTACGTTAGCGAGAATGATGGTGGGGATAGCCTGACACGGATACCTCCGCGCTTCCCCCTCTTCTGTTTCCTCTCACCCCGTTTGTGGCTCCTCCACTGTGGGAGAGGTGCAGTAGTGGGGGACAGTGATGGGGTAGGCCCCCGGAGAAGGCCATGATCCCGCAGATCTTGAGCGAGCGCCGATCTTGGATTGAAGACTGTAGTTTTTCCAACCTCGAGCAGAAACTCACGTCTGTAGCTGAGTTTGCAGATGAACGGACGCGACAAGGACGTACAAAAACACTGTGATTTACACGACGAAAAACACAAAAACATCGGTCCGTCGGGAGAGAGAGAAGCCGCTGCGTGTGCACGCGCCGCCATCTTGTTTGTCCACGACGATGTGGGCCGGGTTTGATGTCCATCGCAGGCTGCAGCGACGCTTCTCATATCTTATCTTTCCTTCAGAGCCACAGCCAGAGCCAAAAGCTCCTCTGCTATGTCTTTTTGGGCCTTTTTCAGTTTGGAGCCTCTTACTCCAAGAGATTTCAAGAGACGTTGGGTGGATGCTCCAGTGAAGCTTCATGTAGTTAGTGTCCTCCACCCAGCTTATGAGGTGGAGGACACTTTTCCCATTTCCACTCGTAGACAGCCTCCATTCCTTCTTCCCATGGCATGGTCAGCTCTGCCAAGATGGCCAGCCTAGCAGAAGTGGACCAGAGCATGATGTCTGGCCAAAGCAAGGTTGTGGTGATCTCTTGAGGGAACTTCAACTTGCGTTCATGGCCCTGTACTGCTACGGTGGGCCCTTCCTCCTTGCCTGACAAACTGGATCAGCCTCTGTGGTGCGGCCATACTAGTCCTGTTTGCCTCCAGCCTGCATACTTCCAGGATTTCGGGCAGCTTGCGCAGGACCCAATCATGGCGCCATCTATAGTGGCCCCGTGTCAGTGTTGCTTTACAGGAAGATAGTATCATGTGCCGCAGCCTTGGATTTTTGTGGTTAAAAAGTTGACAGGACTCTTCCTAACCATACCACAGGTATGTATTAGGAAGGGTGTCGTACATGGCCTGGAGGGTGAAGCTCAATCTTGCTTGGGGTATTCTCCACATATCCACCCATGTTATAGTCCTGTCTAGCCTAGCAGAAGTGACACCCTGACATTTCTGGCTCACTGGTTTGATCTTGTAAGTCTCCTACTCCACTGTAATAACCTCTGAGATCACCAAGTTTCTATTCTCCTTTTTTGTGGCACTGTTCCTGCAACAAACTTGCTGTGCCGCATCCGTGTGCAGTGTGAATGCTCTAACCTGTCAACCTTTTCTGTGTACGCATTGCAAGCAGGTCATATGTGAAACAGGCACTAAGAACAATTCAAGTCTGATCAAGAAGGCATACTCACTGGTTTTTTGAAGCCGAAGTATGCACCCACAAAAGTGAGAGGAACAGAGACGCCAAACCACAGTGCCAGGATGGCCACAAGTGTACCAAAGGGAACAGCAGCAGAGGAGCCCTCTACCCACAGGATCAGATTCATCAGGAAGAAGTCCACAAACACAATCCTGCAAAAACACATGCCACGTCTTTGAAACCGCATACTGGCATGAAGCATATCATTTCTGTTCTCAGGAAATTAAGATAAAAAATAATATTCATACCCAGGACACAAAAACGCTGTGAGAAGGACATTGGTTTTCCAGTTTTCACCACCGAAAGCTGATGATACAGAGGAAATTGATTGGAAAAGAAAGCAATTAAAATCAATATTTAGCATATTTAAGGTGGAATCAACTCACTTAAAATAAAGAAATTAATAAACACACAAAAAGATAGTACTTTTGAAAAAGACAAATGTCACCTCAGAAAATAAGATGAAACAAGATTTTCCACTGCAATATTTCCTTACTCTTATAAAGTCTAGAAGACACGTATCCAGCAGGTGTGCCAAGCAAAACCCACAACACCACCGCACAGGTCATGAGAGCCCCTCTGTTGGCTGGAGACAGGAAACCCAGACAGGCCAAGACTAAAGGGAAAAACAGAATTGTCACTTTTGTTCATTTAATGCTATTATAACAGCAATGTGAAATGACATGCTACCAAAAATGTGTAAAACCAATTGTTCACAATGTCTATTGAGCCTAAATAAACTAATTAAAATGGGAAAAATTTTAGAAAAGTTCACATTGCTGGCATTTACATGATGCACTCAAATATTCAACTGTTCTCATTGATCTAGAGAAGCAACCTTTAAAGTTAATTTGTACAATACAAAATCTGCAGTACTTTTAATTCATTTCTGTTCCAGATGCACTTACAAAGGGTGATTAAGGTCATGATGAAGATCTGAGTGCCCTGTCCGAGGAAGACAGACAGAAGCATGCCCATCCTGGGTGGCCTAAACACATCACCATGAACCTGCTTCCAACCAGACTCCTCCTGGGCATCCTCCTGCAGGGGATATGACATAACTCAATATGACCTCACATGACTATCATCAGATAAACCACAATGGCCAGAACACAGTCATTTAAATTCTGGCAACACTTGTGAAGGAACAGCATATGGTATATGTCACATATCTATTATCAGCGTCGTTATCTATTCATTGCAAAACAGCTTCCTTCATTTTTTTTTACCTTGATTGGTTAGTGTGGTAATGTATAATTACACTGTTTATAATCACCAAATCATAAATCACCAATGACATAAGCTAATAAGCTTACATAGGTAATGTTTGCAGCTGGAGGGATCTTAACGCAGTCTGCCTGTGAATGTTACAACAGAGGATTCATTGACTGGAGGTATTCTTTTAGTTATTAATATGAGAAAAACAATAACACACTGAAACTAAGAGGGAAATTCTCAGTCAATGTATGCTTGATGATTAGGATCTATGACACATGGAGATGTGACCATATTAACTCAAATCAAACACAATAATTAACAGGAAGTTTGATGTGGGAATGTCAGCTCTGTTTACACAAGAGACTGTAGTGATGTAACAGTCATTCATTTCTTCTGTTGTATAGATAACAGTTGAAATGAGAACAAAGTAAATTCAAGGTACCTGGTCCATCTGGTTGTACCGGGCAATGTCCTTGTGCAATGTTCTAAGCATGATCATGGCCACCATGCCAGACAGGAAGAGCACAATAACCAAAGAGTTCATGATGCTGAAAAAATTAACATGAAGACCATTAATATGTATGGAAATATAGATATAAGAGCCTTCTTATTCTTGACATTATATTTTTAACCAGCTTGGCTTTCTGTGTTCACCTGAACCACTGGATGTTGCTGTGAGGCATGGAAACCAAAATGTAATCCCATCGAGAAGCCCACTTAATATCATTATTTTGCTAAAAAAGAAGAAATAAGATCTATCACACAAAGTTCTTTCCAATAATCTCCATATACTGACTCTATAAACAAGCTTACCTTAAATTTAATTGAATAAGTGTAGGTCACTTTAAGATTACTGCTGAATTCTGCTGGTACGTCCATGGGAGGGCCTTCACATGTTGGATTTGCGTCATGATCATGCTTGATGCTGTTCAACATACAATATATAAACTATTTTGTAGATTAGATAATGTTCTAATCCATATGCATTACAGTACATTTTTATTTGGTTTTCTCATTGATGTCAAAGGTGTTGCTATGCCTAACTTTCAATTCTAATAAGAAATAATAAAGCATTAAATAAGAAAGCATTTTTGCTGAAACTGGTCACATGGTCCCACAGAATATGGAGAAAGACCTAAAATCAGGTTAAGCACACTACTTAAAATTAGTTAGACAGTTAGTTGCAAAATCAGACCTCCTAGGTTCCAATGTAGCCGTCACAAGGCGAGCACTCATCCCAGTAGTTTCATCTTCACTGTGGTAAATTATGGTTATGTCCACATGGTTGAAAACATAATAAGTGTTCTTCTTGTTGAAATCAGCCTAAAAGAGTGGATAAAAATCAACTTCAAAACGGCATCTCTCTACCTATCTTGCTAAATATTTTGGTTACTTATAAAGTTATTCTGAAATTGTTTATATTTCTTTAATCATCTAAATATTTCCATTGTATCAGTGTTCTATTCCTGGTAACATATTCTACTTTTATAAAGATTTAACATACAGTTGAAAGCTTTTAAACGTAAAAATATACATATACAAATATATTCAATTAATTGTAAAAAAAAAAAATCCCATCACAGACTGCTAGCTCACAACTCAAGTGGTGATAAACAGTCACTCTCACACTGATAACACATGCATCCTTTTGATTTCCTTCTTGGTTTACTAGACATCCAATGGGAAATCCTGGGTTGCAGACTTTTAGATTGTCCTCCACAAGATAACACCATGTTACAGGCATGTTGTCAACAATCCTGCAAAACAAGTGTAAGAATAAACCAAGTCCACTAATCTGTTATGTCATGTGCAACCATTAAATATATTTAGTAAAGGATTATATACCAAACCCTACAATGACAGATAGGTATTGTCTCTTTTCTAAAAGGTTTTGAGCATTGCATCTTCCTTATACTAGCAACTGATCAAGCAAGATGGCAACTTCCATGGTGCTAACATGCCTACAATAGGCAAGGCATCCCATATAGACTTACCAGTGGTGCTGGTAATTCAGCTCCATTCCTCTCTTTAGAAAGTCCAACTTTAACTTGTCTTCTTTTGAAGTTGTATCATATGATTTGGTGCAGACCTTCACACATGTCTGGTCAGCCTTAAATGAAAACTAAAAGGAAAATTTCTCAAATTAATATCTGAAGGATCCATCAATTATGAAAGAAGCATAAAGTACTGAAGTTAATTATGGCAGGCACATTACTGAAGAATAGTAACAAACAGGAATACACTGTCTAAATTCCAACAATATAAGTAACACGAAAAACACCAAGGGAGAAAAGTGCATGTGTGTCAGTTACAGCTACATCTAGTAAAACTTGATAAACAAGATGCCAGGGTTCTAAAAACAGGATGTATAATCGTTCAAATGCCACTGCTACATGGCATGAAATGGAACTTGCAATAGCCTTTTCTTTCCTGTTGTGTCGTATATAGAAGTTTGCTCCTGGGATAAAATAACATGGGTTTGGATAATCTGTTGGCTTGTCTAGCAAATGTAAAGGCCTGGACGTCCCTAAATTTTCCCTTAATTTTGTCCATAAAGACAAAACTGAGATGAAAGTTTTTGAATCTTCAGAAGCTGCTAGCTCCCCTTTCTTCAAATTCTTTGGCTTTTGATTGTAGCCGATTTATGCTGTGTCTGGTTTGGTTTGTTCTGTAATTTATGTTGTACATGGAGTTAATGTTGATGGTATTTGATACAATGATGGTGCTATATAAATAAAATTGAGTTGAGTTGAGTTAAGATATCAGAGTGAAATGGCTTCTCAAATAAGAAAAAAAATGCAGGGCAGGATTTGATTTTGTCCATCTGGGGGGTATTCCAGAAAGCAAGGTACTTACCATCACATTTACCTTGAACTCTCGGTTGATTAACCCAAAACTTGTTTACACAATGTATGCTGGTTCCAAAAACGAGTCCCAGAGTAAGTTCAGACAACTCAGAGTATGTTAACCATGAACACACAAGACATTCTCAACAGAGTGACGAATCAATGGCTCACCATGGAAACAGACGCTAAGAAAAAGCACGCCATTCTACTTCCTTCTTCTTTTATTTAATGGTGCTTTACATAACATACTTAATGCACATCGTCACCTATTTGGTGGTTGTGCAATCATTTTATCAACCTTTTCGTTTAATAAGTATTCTTTATTCACAGAGAATAAGGATTATATTGTTTGTTTGATGCTAATTAATTGAATGCAGATCCATGTGTGAGATAAACAATAAACAAATTATAAATATATTTGAACTTAATTAACATTTACACATTACCTTGTTGTAATAGTGCTTTAGAATTAATATATAATATTCTATATTATATAACTGTATATTAATTATGTAACACACATCTGAATACGTCTTAAGCAAACTAACCCTGGAACATACTCCGGAGCAGGTTATGTTCAGAGAGTGAGTTGCCTATGGCTACTTACAAACCCTGAAATTGACCTTTTACATTACCTTGCAACAAAGTTGAGGTTATCCGCTTACTTACTCTTAAACATGCCCGGGTATGTCACATAACCTGCTTTCTGGAATACCCCCCAGGAACTGATCGGATTGTTGTGGTTTGCTATTGCTATAATCTCTTGTGAATGACAGGTTGTCCTGTCCTTGCACCGAAAACCACACCATCAGAGAAGAGATGCCCTTGCAAGTGGGAGGGGAAGTGATTGCAAATGTGCGGGACAAATCATTTATAATAAATACTGCAATATTCCATAAAAAAATAAGAAATTTACAATTTGATTTCTTGGTTACATTAAAGATAAAATACAAGTAATCAAGCAAATAAAATTAATAATAATAATAATAATAATTTAAAAAACAACAACAACATCTTACCTTGTAAGGTGATGTCTCTATTCTTTCTCCAAACAACACCTGCCCAAGGTTCTCTGAAGGCCTTTTTTCATTTGTGTCTTTGCAAAAGTCAAACCTAAAGCAAAAAGTATGCCCTCACTGATCAGTCCTTGTATCGAAATGCAAGTAGATATAATGAAGGTTATATTGTAAAGGTCAAGTAACTTATACTTACGCATCATATTCATAAGGCAGCACTGATTCTACAGAGTCCAGTCTATTCACAAACAGCTGTATCTCAGTCTGTGGGGATGACAGCAGGGGAGTGGGGTCAATGGGACAGCTGACTGTTGTCATAGTATATACACATATACTGTATGTATATATATGTATATATATATATATATATATATATATATATATATATATATATATATATATATATATATATATACACATGCTGTATATATGGTTATTAACTATCTAAACATGTGTTATGTGCCAACTGTCTGTAAATAATCATACAATACCAAATATAGGACAGTAAACGCTTACCTGACATTCCCCCGCATCTGCCTTTGGGGTTTTCTCGCAAAAACTGACTGGCGCTAAACCCGGAAGGTAGAATCCAACGCTTGAGCTGACTAGAGTTAAACTCAACAAAAAAATAAAACACGGATTTAAAGACTTCATTTTTCAATGCGGCGTCCTACGAGGTTTCCGGTTTACTCTGCTGAAGCAAACCATAAAACTAACCGGCAACAGTTCACAGCAAATCACTAAGACAACAAGCTGGCAGCCAGCTACTACTGACTCAAGGAAGATTTGTATTAGTGTCACTTCCTTACTGTGCACAAAACTCCGCCCCCTCGTGGCTCCTCCTCCAATCCCTCTACATGAAACATCTGGATTAATGACAGCTGTTTTTATTAATATATTTATACAGTCAATATATTTTAATTAAATTATAGTTTTTAATTGTAATTTTATTTGTTTTATTTAATTATATTGTATAATATTTGAGCTACTTTGTTCATGTTCGGATGGTTATATTCATGTAAACAACAGTTATTATTTAGATATAGATATGACTAGAATCTTACACCATTTTTAAAATATATATTTAAAGCATAAATATTTATATATTTAAAATATATATTCAATTATCTGTGTAAAATGAATCAGTAAGAGCAACTTTAATATTTACGACTGGTTTTCGCTACATAGTATGACTAAAATAAGTACAGTTTGCAAACATGACAATAGAGGGCGTGAGAGACTTTTAAAACGTTAAGTTCCTCCGTCCTAGGCTCCTACCATAGAGTAAGTGACTGCACTGGGCGGGTCGAAACACATTAGACACATATAAACCAGCAGGCGCTTTTTTTCTGCCTATTATTGATCCTCCTGAGGTGAGTAAATGTATCGTTCAAACATATTCATCGTGCTTAGATTTTTGGTTTATTGGTAACGTTAGATGGCAGTTTTATCGTGCGCATTCATTCACACGCACTTAGCCCTGTAGTTATGTATATTTAGCAGATGTTAACTGAAAATGGCCTCATGTAGATGTCAGACGACAAGATGTTTTTCTAAACGCACATTTCAATCGCCATTTTGATCTTGTGAAAAGCAGCGTTATTATATTTTATATATATATATAATCGAAAAGCGGTTTATTAGTGAGTGTTTATCATGACTATATGAGATTCTTAATCAAACATGTGTTGCAAGTTAGCAATATGGCCTGAAGAGGTCTCAGGCTGCTGTGTCTACCAGTAGCCTTGTAACTTTAAGCGTCCGCCATTTTGTGAAGCATGCTTTAAAATGTGTATGTAAATACCATGCAAAATGTTTGACAGAAACGTTTAGTATCTTCTGAAACTCGATTAATGGTGGTTCGTATTGTTCACACGTGATCATCAGCTACTGTTAGCCAGACAGGGCCTATCAGCTAATGGTTGCCGAGTTAACCATCTACTCAGAGACTGATTACGTTTTAAACTACTTTCTATCGTCAAATAGTTGTTCCAAATCACCTAACCGACAGACCAACACGTGCTGACATGTTTGCGTTGTTTTCTGCGGCCATGCGTGTAATATTCTTGATGATAAACTGTTTAAACTAGACTTTCTGGTCTCCCACATGGTGAGGTTGGTCTGTTTGCTGGTTTTGGGCTTTTTTTTTTTTTAAAGACTGGGAGACCAGCTTATGCTGGTTTAAGCTGTTATGTTTCAGCCGAGAAGCACTGGACTGTTCTCTTGTAATGCAGAAATGTCTCTCCTCTGTAGTGGCAACGGTGGAGAAATATGGCAGAGGCTGATCGACCAGGAAAGCTGTTCATCGGTGGCCTGAACACTGAAACTAGTGAGAAGGTCCTTGAAGCGTACTTCAGCAAATTTGGCAGAATAGCCGAAGGTATAATCTAAATTACTTGATAGAAACTGCATTTTGCCATGCAAGTTATCTTTATCTAAATTAAGTGCATGCAAAAATGAAAGCCATTTCATACTCGCCCTCAAGTCATTCTGAAACCATCATTTTCAGACAACGGATTAAACCACTGGATTCATATGAGCTTCTTACGATCTCTTTATGAGAACTTTGAACTGTCAGAGTTTTTGGTGTATGGATTTTCTATGGTGGGACTTGTCTCATAAATCATAATTTGTGTTTTGAAGATGATTTGTGGGGTTTGGAATGACATAAGTAATTTATGAGAACTTTTATGGGGAACTATACCTTCAATAAAGCATTTGGTGTGTTAAGTGTGACTGTATGTTTCCTTGTCTTTTGTAGTTCTGTTGATGAAGGATCGTGAAACAAACAAATCTAGAGGTTTTGCGTTTGTAACTTATGAAAATCCTGGTGATGCAAAAGATGCCGCAAGGGAAATGAATGGAAAGGTAAGTAATGGTGTGAGCTTCACATTTGTAAGCTATGATGATTTTGTGGCATTGATCTTCTTGAACTGATGTTGTCCACAATTGTCCTCTAAGAAGTTCTGAGCTTACATAATGGATGTGCACATTTGCTTTTCAGTGAGCATGTATATTTAAAAGCAACAGTTTCCTAAACTTCTGTTCCCTGTGTTTCCAAGCCCCTTGACGGAAAGCCTATTAAAGTGGAACAGGCCACCAAACCTCAGTTTGAGTCTTCAGGACGCCGTGGTCCACCACTAGTTCATACACGGAGCCGTGGCCCTGCCAGAGGTCCGCGAGGGTCCAGAGGAGCACCAAGTGGAATGCGGGGACCACCAAGCAGAGGTACTATTCAGAACATCATCTGCTTTTTTTTGTGTGTGTTTTGTGCAGTGATGACACTCTATTTTGATGATCTGTTTGAACTGATTGTCCTCTAAGAAGTTCTGAGCCTACATTAACACATGCTTGCTGCCAAAAATATTACCAGGGTAACGTAGGGATTGTAGAACCCTTTTTTAAAGGCATGTCCTCAAGAGGGCCACCACCACTGAAGAGGGGCCCCCCAGTGAGGAATGGAGGACCCCCCCCCAAGAGATCTGCACCCTCTGGGCCAATGGGCAGGCGTGAGTTTGCCGAACTTTTTTTTTTTTTTTTTTTTTTATATCATATATTTTTCTTATTTATACATTGTTTGACCCATATAATCATTTGTTTTCTCAATGTTTTTAACAGCGCCAGTGTCCAGAGACAGGGACCCATATGGCCCTCCTCGCAGAGATTCACTAATGTCACGGCGGGATGACTGTCCTCCACCTCGTGATGACCACTACAGTAGTAAAGACAGGTGAGATGTGTAAAAGCATGAATAATTCAGGGTTGCCGAGTGGCTAGATGCATAAACTGCTTAAATTATTCTTACGAGAGTCTTTTTCACTCCCTTTCTCTTATTTAAAAAAATAATTTCATGAAACTTTTAAAGAAAATTAGATCTTTGCCATTAAGTGAAAATTTTGCTAATGAGTTAGTAAATAATATCGGTGATGTGATTGCCATATACAGTGACACTCCAACTGTTAATTTTACAGTTATTCCAGCCGTGATTACATGAGCTCACGGGACAGTCGAGACTATGCTCCGGCACCACGAGATTACCCATACCGGGAGTATTCAAGCCATTCCAGTTCTAGAGATGAATATGGCTCAGGATCCAGAGGTTACAGGTGTGTTAACATCCTACGTCATATGTATGTGATGGCAGTTTGAGAATCCGGCCTAATGCTTCATTGTTTCTTAGTGATCGTGATGGCTATGGTGGAGGACGAGAGCCCCGTGGTTACATGGAGCGGCCCAGTACAGGCTCCTATAGAGACCCTTACGACGGATACGGTAAGTAAACCTTAAGTGTGGTGAAAAGGGTTAAGGGGCTCCACTCAAACCGCCTGGAAAGGGCTGCCTCGTGTGATTGCAAAAAAGTGGAAACCTCAAACGCGGCGTCTTTTCATCCTGAGTGTTCCAACCAAAATCACACCAACAAGGAATCTCTTGCAAGCTGTTTTTGGCCCCCCCAAAAGTTTGAGTCGTTCCGGTAGCTCTGTCCGAACAACCAAGAGAGATGCAGTACCCAAACTACAATCTATCAGGAATTCAATCCAAACCAAGGGAAGTGCATTTACTCAACAATGACGTGTCAAAGGGCTCTGAGTGGTCAATTGTCAACACTTCAGTTGGGTAGTTCAGTTATCTTAGACTGAAGTAGTCCCACCCAGAATCTGAGATCCAAATTTGTTCTATCACCATTTGGAAAGTTTCTAACGTTTGAGATAGACGTGATGCAGATTTAAGGAAATGGGCACTTGACAACGCAGTATCATGCAAAGAATGTTTAAGTAAATTTTGCCAATTACATGACCCATTGACCCTGCAGGTAACTCACGCAGCGCCCCACCCTCAAGGGGTCCCCCTCCATCCTACAGTGGGAGTGGTGGAAGCAGTCGTTATGACGACTATGGCAGCAGTTCCCGGGATGGATATGGCAGTCGCGACAGTTATCCCAGCAGTCGGAGTGACCCGTACTCCGCTAATCGTGGCGACCGACCGGGTAGGCAGGAGCGGGGACCACCCCCTCTTGAGAGAGGCTATCCTCGTGAATACAGCAGCTCGAGCCGTGGGGCACCTCGGGGTGGTGGCCGTGGTGGTCGGGCAGATAGAGGAATGGCCCGGAGCCGATACTAAGAGGGAAAAAAAGGGGGGAAATGAGATGGAGAATCGGTGGTTTCTCGTTGAGACCTTCAAAAGACTGAGATTCAAAAGGGCGCCCTTTTAAACTCTGGACTTCAAGCTTCAGGTTCAAGCTGTACACAAACTTGTGGAGGTTTTTTTTTTTTTTTTTTTCCTTTTTAAATACAAAGTTTCTTTTACCTTGCCCACATCCCATTTAATGGTACCGTTGCAAATCTAAGTGTGTTTTTGTATACTAGTGATTTGTTTAAACCTGCAATGCCCTAGCGTATGGCTTTCATTTACCAATAAAGTGTTTTTAATCAAAGATCTTGAGCAACACTCTGCTATTCAAGAGAATGAAAACTATGAAGCGTAAATATCTATTCACCTCTTCAGTTTTCCATGGTGAGCACCCCCAAATGCCACTTAATATAGATGCAATGCAGAATATTCATGTAGGCATGATTGTTCACATTGTTGAGGAATGGACAAATGTCACCTTTTTCCAAACTCTCTATGGGTGTAGTTTTCCTCAGTGCAAATGGATCCTTCATCACAAAGCCTAAACATTGACGTCTTTCATCGACCAATCCAAAGACAACCAAAATGCAAGAAACAATTCAGCACCACAGATAAAACCTGTCAACAGCTGGTAAGCAAAGCAAACCCTTTTGTTCTGGTATAAGTCAAGTCTCGGTGGTGTGTATTTTGCAGCCTGAAGGTTAGTGTAATTTAGTCAAACATCGTCTTGATTGCCCTGGCTTTTTCAAATGCAGTCTGAAACATTATTAACAACCTCATCTCTGCCTTCAAAGGAATCTGATCCCTCCCCCCCCAACCACTGGATCACTGAGTTTAGGAGGTCTTAGTCTCAGAAAATTCAAATCTGTTGCACTAAAGGAAAAAAAAATGGCTGGAATTTTTTTTTTTTTTTGCCCCTTTCAAATGAGAAATGGCCTTTTTTTTTTTTTTTTTTTTTTTTTTTTTTTTTTTTAAAGGATATTAAGATGAATCTCCTCAATGGATCTATCCCTACAGTCAAATGTAAACCACATAGCTGCAAAACCTCTTGAAACTTCCCAGTGGAACCCTTTTGAAATTGTAAATTCACTTAGTGTTAACAAAAAGCCAGAACCGCTTGCAAGCATGCCGATTCTAACAAAGGACACCACGTGGAGAAAAACAGCACCCTATCAACAAGCCTGGAAACGTTTCAGATTGGGTTTTTTTTTTTTTGTGTGTGTAAAATTTTTCACTTTTAAAATGTCCATTATGCTGAGCTACAACAGTTTGCTGATGGTAACTTTCTTGTTGCAGGCTGAATGGAGGAAAGGGAGTTTGATGGTAATTCATACATGAATACTTCATTGCTGATCAGGACCTGTTGTCATTGTGGATGATCCACAAGTCTTCCCATAAGATGCAGGTATGTTTAAGTCCTTAAACCCGTACAAATTTATATTTTGTTTCTCCATATAACTACTTTCTGTTTTCATCTAGATCCAGAATCTGTTCTTTGGAGGCTGCAGTTCATTGAGGCTGATGATGTTAGATGGGATCATACAGATGAATTGCATTGACTTTTTCCTTTTTTTAAATAAACAGTCATTTGAGTTGAAATGCTCTTGTTTCTTGTCTGTTTCTTAATAAATTACCACTATAATAGTGGTGTATTGGCATAATGTCAGTGTTCACCCATACTACATATACAGGCTAATTTAATCAACTAAATAAAGATGAACCATATGGAAAATTCTTGTTTAAAAAACAGTTCCCTTTGTGTCCCTGAAATGTTAAAGAGCCCTCTATGTTGGTTATATGGCAGACGTCCACTGGAGAACTAAGTCGCGGTGCTGAATGGTCGTTGTAACCTACAGAAAAAGCAGAAGCGCGACGGATGTGGGTAGCATCTCAACACAAATAGTGAGAGCCGGCGCACCAAGAGTGCAGCTAAATCTGAAAGGCCCTTTGAGCCTAAACTATGAACCCCGAGGAGCAGACTGTTACGTGGCTAATAACGTTAGGCGTGCTTAATTCACCCAAAAAGAATATTGCTGATCCTGAGGAATTTCTGAAAACATCTCTCAGAGATGGGGTTGTCCTGTGTAAGCTTATGGAGCGACTGCTACCTGGAGCCATCTTAAAGGTAACTGATAATATGCGCATGTATGCTTCTTCGATCAAACAATCGTAAATGGTAGTGAATTGTATTTCAATTTAATGCAACCCCAGCAAATACAGCCATGCGGAACTGGCGGTGCACGATGATGCTTAATGCCAAGATACGGTTACAAGTGACACTTTGAGATGCACTACATTTTGCAAAGATACAAGACGTTAAAAGAAAAAGTGCGCGATGAATGTGTATTTAACTCTGGGTTTATTCAGGGCGCACAATTTAAGCGAGATACAATCTGACTTCCTGTTACATGAGGAATTGTTCCGCATTATCACATTCTCAAAAACAAAATACTTGTCGATCTTCACTTTTGTATAAAATGCCAAGAACATTTGTAAAACAGTTTTCTTCTCGTTTGTAAAAGTCAGATCTCAGATTATTGAATGTCTGTCTGTATGCCTCTGCTGCTATCTAGTACCAATTCAACTCCCCCTTTTTACTCATTGCACATAGGATCGTAATTAATAAGATAGCCTACAATAGGCTATATATTTTTATTTATGCTGAATAAAGTTCGTTTTAATTTAAACGCTTTGAATTCGTGCTTTGATGCAGGGACATTATAACGAATGTGCTGATCAATTCAACTTGACAGAAAAGTTTCTCCTTTTTATAAAGGAGAAACTTAAGTTTTTTTTTGGTTCTTGTCTTCCTCCCTTCCTTTCTTTTTAGCATATTTCTGTGATATACCGCTTTACTGATTTTACACAACGCTTTCAAAGAGATATTTTCTGTTTGAGTTTACCCATTTGTTCGTCGTGAACGAATTGTTCTTTGGAGTCGGATCTTTTTAATGAATCGGATTAGCCTGTTCGCGAAACGGGACTGAACGATTCGTTAAAAAAAAAAAAAAATTTTAGTGTGGTTTAATGTTAATGCAAATTATTTTTCAGTTTAAACGACTAGCTGATTAATTTCTGCCACCACATTAAACTACAATACAAATGTATTTAGGAAAAAAATAGTAAAAAACAATATGAGCCGATGGCCTTATTTGTATGGTTTATTTAACCCATATGATAGGCTACACCGGTCAGTGCGCAAAATAATTGGACTTGGAGTCGGTTCTTTTAAACGAACTGTTTGAAAGAATCGACTCGAAGAAATGAGTCGGATTTGCCATCACTTAGTAAGCGGTCCAAGTAGAATCTTGCTGAGCAAACATCGTCACTTCCTCCAAAATATATTTTCCTGGTTCGACAGGGCCCTATGAGATCTAGCATAGATACAGCCCGTGTGTGTAACATGACGAAGCTCACGCAAAGAAATAGTAACTTAGTATACTGAACGCCAAATAAATTTAGCATGCGATACTGGACAGCAGTGGCTGGGTATAATGTGGCTCATAGGCTAGGCTGACATTCACTTCCAAAAAACGAGATCTTGTTGATCTCAGGTGGTTCTTTGCTTTGCAGTGTGTTCGAAGCAAAGTTGGGATTATTTACATCCTCATTCTTTCGTTGGTTACAGTATTCAACTGAACCCAAATGCGAAGCGGCATGCATTGCAAACATTCGGGAGTTTCTGAAAGGATGCCAGTCTCTAAAGGTTGAGGTAAGATCATCTTTCTCTACAGTTTCTGTGCTTGAATGTGTTTGTATCACCCGACTGCCTTTGAGAAATACAGCTGAGTGTATATAAAATATGCGAGCCGTAGGCTGAGAAAACCACTCTTTTCGGTAGATCACAAATAAACAAAATCAGTTCTGTAGTGTATGTGCATGAAGTATGGACATGCATTTCAGATTAAAGCTATGCCTATAAGCATTGCTTTTAAGAAGGAACGATTTACTTAACAGAGTAATCATTTATATTAAATAATAGGCCTATATTTAATTATTGATGCCTCTGTACTCTTCTGTCCATCTAATTTAGTTTAGCTCTCCCTGAGGACAGACAAATAAACAGCAGGGTTTTGTTTTGTTTTTGCACATGTGATCTTAAAGTATGCCAGTAAACAAGATTGCTCATAATACTATCTCTTTTGCATGTGCATTTCATTTATTACTGTTATTATGGTCTTGAGCTGCAGCAACATTACAGGAGTCTCAGGAAGATGGTCAGAAATTATACCTATCACAGTAAACATTGTCAATCTGATGTCTATTATTGACACAAACACAGACCACACCCTCTGCATTGACAGTGTTCCTGTACTAAAACTATGAACAAAATGTGGTTATTAATTGATCAACTTTGTGTGGTGAACATGACTCATTAGTGTCTCCTAATGACTCAAGCTTTCCTGTAGCTCAAACAATAAGAGAGTGGCGCTAGCAACGCCAAGGTCATGGGTTCGATTCCCAGGGAAAGCAAGTACTGACAAAATGTAGAAATGTGTACCTTAAATGCAATGTAAGTCGCTTTGGATAAAAGCGTCTGCCAAATGCATGAATGTAGTGTAAATGTAGTGCCATGTTACTTGTTTATGTAATGCATTCATTTTGACTTTAAATTACCCCTATACAGTCAATAATTGTATTCCTTAATATTCATCTTTGATAGTCAAAATTACATATTTAAAGTCTTCATGCCTTAAAATAGCTTGAATGTAACTCTACCATAGACTGTAAAAAAAGATGGACTGCTTCCTTCAACTGTAGAGAAATGTAGCCAAAATATCCCAGTAACGGTTGTTGCAGACTCGGAGTATGTCGTTCAGAGGCGAGTCTGCGCAGTATTTATCCTGAGATGGAGCCGCAGCATCAAGGTCCTGCTCATAGGCTGCATCCAAAATTGCATACATTCCTACTATATAGTAGGTAAAAACCAGTAGCCTATATGACAAAAGAAGTATGTCCGAATTCACTGTACTCATAAAAGAGTAGGCAAATAGTACCCGGATGACATACTTCTTCTGCCAATATTCTGATGTGTGCATACGATGGACACTTTGCATGGACAATGCTCTCTGCCAAATTTGTGACTGACACCAGGCACAGTGAACATTATATTAACCGGGCAATCAGGCTCAATTAGTGGCCAATGCTCATCTCAAAATCCCCAAATATCAGCTGATGAATGAACAATATCTATCCAAGTCTGCTGAAGACAATTAAATCAATTCAACTTGATACTATAAAAGTGTGATGCTGTGATCTTTGGCTAAAGTAAGTCTCTCTCAGCAGCATAAATGATTGCTATGTATGATATGTATATTTTGATCGTGTGATTATATATAACGTTATTGGCGAAAATGTTAAGAATATCATGACATACATTTTTGTTTAAATCGTCATCTGTTTTGAAGACCGCTCCAGTTTCATGCTCTTTTAAAAGCCCAGTGGGCATATAGTTAATGAAAGTCATGTGACTGGACAAACAAGCCAGGCGCATAACTTTCACTTCTGCTTTTAAAGGAGCTGAAAACGAGAAGTATCGTAGCACAAGCTTAAGCTTGATATGAGCCATTTTTAACTATTAATGAGAGACAAATGCAAACTACAATTATCAAGTGTAATCTATGAACTGAACTGACTGCTGAAGTTGCTTAACTTGTTGCAGTCTCCATATCGAAAGAGCGCTCTGCAAATACAAGGACAGACGCGTCTTGCATTGCTGTGTAAATGCTATTATGTTTTATTTAACATGTGAAACCATACCCTTAGCAAGAAAGGGGATAGCTGTCTGTGCCCAGCGACCAACAGGGCCTGTAGATGGAACATCTAAAAATGTGGGTCACCTAAAGTTGTTTTCCATAACAAAAAAATTAAGATTTATTTTTAATAGCTATATATCTTTCATTATTTATTTTTCTATATTATTAACAAAATACTGTAGTGTATTTTTAGTTGTGGATGGCCCAAATGGTATACAGGATTTACAATTTGAGAGTTCAATGAAATGTTCATGTTATATTTCGATTGAGTTTATAAAAAATGTAACTGGCTGTGTAAAATAGGCATAAGCCATAATAGGCTAGAGAATCAATGTCAGATCATATCCTGATGAAACGTCCTATGTACACCCCTAGTTATTTCTTTGTAGATAAAAGCCGATTCTCCTCTGATTACTGACTTACTTCTGCTGCTTCTAGCATAACCTCATTAAATAATCGCTGTCATTGGACAGTTTTTCTGATCTTTGACTTGTCTTTCTCTTAGGGCTTTGATCCAGAGAGCTTATATACTGGGGAGAACTTCAACAAGGTTCTGTCAACACTCTCAGCAATAAACATCGCCACTCAAGGTAATTCGTAATGTCATGGACGTTGATATTCTTTGTCTTTTCTCTTCTTGAGTGCTGCAGGCATCAGCTTTGTCTTCTCTTTGGTGCGTTTCTTCTTCCACCTCAAGTGATAGTTGTGTTAACTTTTGAGGGTTTTGCTAGACAGAGCAGATAGTCTAACAGACGGCGTTGTGTGCAAGCCTTGTGCTAAAAACATTTTTAGTAAATTAGCTCCTGCTGGTCACTTATAAACTACGAAGAATGTCTCTGTTTACAAGAAGCATTGCAGACTCTCCATAATCACTGCTGGTGGAAATGAGCCATATCTTTCCTGTTGCATGTTCCCTTAGGACCTGTTGCAACAACTATCTTCCTTCATCCCACTAACATCAGCAGGTTTTTTTTGTTTTGTTTTTTTGTTCTTTTTTATAGATATAATGATTTGATCCTAAATGTATTTTAATTCCATTATCAGTTCAAGTTCATTTTAGAAACCTGAGAATATGATTGTGTGATAGATATCACATCACATGCCCAATGCACAGTAGGCCATTGAATTCGGTTGAAGAGTGCAGTAAACATGAGATACAAATCACATTTTTCTCAGGATGAGGATGACTGACCTCTTGTATTTGCTCTGTGAACGTCAAGAGGTGATTTGTGTCTTTCAGCTGCAGCTGCTCTCAACTACTGGAGGCAGCAGACAGTTGTTTTTTGTAGGGCCTGTCCAGGCGTCTGACAGTATCTGCATAAGCATGCGGAATTCATGCAGACATGTAGTTATTCTCAGTTTTAGCTTCCTTGTCATATGTTTCCCACTGTTCCCTTTGGCTGTTGAACTTTATAGGAGAGGGTGTCCTCCTTGTAATTGCAAAAATGTTCCTCAAGTCCCACAGGACTGCTTCACAAAGCAGTCAGGTTCTTTAAAGGCAGTTCATCAAAAATAAATATAATATATAATATATATATTAGGCCTGACGCAATAATCAGTATATCGCACAATATATGTACATGACCTCAATAGTTTTTTGTGATGTAATATATCGCCAATTATGTTTACATGATAATGAATGTCACCAACATTTTACTCGATTGTGCTGTCATCTTGTATGTTTTCCGTGACGGAGGCGAAAGTGGTTCTTGGGCAGTTCCTTCATCTGACAGAGACAACTACTGACAGTTCGGAAGAATAAGCCCTAATGGACTCGATTTCAAAGCCGCAATCCCCTGTTCCGGTGCACATATAAATGTCAACGAGAATGACGAGTGTTAAAGCCTTTTCACAAGGGAAAATGTTCATTTACTGTTTATTCAAAAAAAAAAAAAAAATTTTTATTTAGGAAAATATATTTTTTACCCTTAATTTCCATGATCTAAAGAATTAAAAGTTTTGTCATTTGAAAGTGTGAAGGTCTACTTGCATTATTATGCTGTTATATTATTATGTTAAATTAGGATTATATATTCAGTGGCATAAAATAGTCTTAAAATGACAATAATATCGTTTATTGCAATTATTTCTGGGACGATATATCGCGAAACAAAAAGTTGTTATCGTGACAGGCCTTACATATACAGTACTGTGCAAAAGTCTTAGGCTCGCTAGTATTTTTACACACAAAAAGTGGGTTTAAGCCAGTTATTTATATCTTTTGCTGTAGTGTGTCAGTAGGAAATATCAGTTTACATTTATAAATTAATTGCTATTAATTTTAATAATCCAGTGAGATTTTTGTATGCATAAAGAGTCTGACAATAGTCTCTATGCTCCACATGGAGATCTGATCTCATCTTCATCGGGTCTGTCTGTGATTACACGAAGAAACAGAAAAAACTGAGACGGACTAAATCCAGAAGAACTGAGGCAACGTCTCCCAGACACTCGAGGAAACCTTCCTGCAAAACTACATGAATAGGTGTAGAATAGATGCAGGTGACAAAAGCCGTTTTAAACGCAAATATCGATTTGATTTAGTTAATAGAAGTTCATTCATAAATAAAAGCTATTTATGTTCTTATTTTTGACAGCATTCTCACTTTAAAGCATTCTGACAAGTGCTAATCTTTTCACAGTGCTGTAGTTTTGAGGGAAGGTTTCCTCGAGTGTCTGGGAGACGTTGCCTCAGTTCTTCTGGATTTAGTCTGTCTCAGTTTTTTCTGTTTCTTCATGTAATCACAGACAGACTCGATGATGGTGAGATCAGATCATACCGGCTGCTGTCAGACTTCTTGTGCAAAAAAAAAAAAAAAATCTCACTGGATTATTACAATTAATTGCAAAATGAATGTTTATAAATGTAAACTGATATTTCCTACTGACACACTACAGTAAAAGATATAAATAACTGACATTTTTCGTGTGAAGATGCCAACGTGCCCAAGACCTTTGCACAGTAGTGTGTGTGTGTGTGTGTGTGTGTGTCTATATATATTATTAGGGATGTCAAATTACACACATTCCCATGATCGATTGTCGTTTAAATTAATGATCAATTAATCGATTTATCGTTATCCTTAATACTGCAATATGTGTCTACTGCAGTGGCTTATAGCAACAACATGACAGGGTGTGCAAATGCTGCTCAAAACACAATGTTCCTCAACAAATGAATGGGAAGGGTTTTCAGTCTAAATAAAGGATTGTAAAATGATTCGACGTGATTGATCATTTAATTCAATTACTTATTTAATTATCAAATATAGCGACTGATACAACGCGTCACCAGTGCCGCCTCAGATGTGTGCTCAGATGTGTGTCTTCCTGGAACAACGCTCTGAACACAGCAACTAAACCCAACGAATTCAAAACGTTTTTATTTAACATATTGTAGGTTTGCATAGTATTCTGATTTTTTGCACTTCACTTTTTTTATCCATTTTGAGGAATGGTGAATCTTTTTTTGTGCAAGTGGGATTAGTAAATGCATGCTTGTATTTATTCTAAAACTACAATAACCCTCATGTTTACACACAGTGCATCTGCAGTTATTGTGTGTAAGAGCTGTCAGTCAATAAATGGGAAAACAAAGTAACTTGCATTACCAAGTAACTCAGATATTTTGTTGTAAATTTTAAAAGTAATGTTACTTGAAAAAGTAATCTGATTACGTAACTCAAGTTACTTGTAATCGTTACCCCCAAAACTGGCAATCATTCTAATATGCTGTTGTTTGTGTAAAATGTAATGCTTTCTTTTCAGGTTTCTTTGCTGAATAGAAAGTTTAAAAACAGCATTTCTTATAAATAGAAAGCTTTACCATTGTATATACCATTCATTTTTGATCAATTGAATGCATCTGAACTGAATAAAAATGAATTTCTTTAAAACAAACATTCTTAATGACCTCAATCTTTTAATGGTGCATAATGCTCCAAAAGAGGATTCAAAAATCAAACAGCTCAAACAGATTCATTTTTATTTTATGGAAAAAAGTGACCTGGATATTCTTCCTTGTTTTAACATTGTTTGGATTAATGTTACAGTGAACTGTTTTTAAGAATTTTCGTTTTGAGTAATAATCTCTAGTTATCCCTTTAACAAGTCAGAGGCAATGATTATTCCAAACAACACTCTTATTTATTAATATAATATTAAAATGTAATCCTGTTTACGCATGACCCAACTTTAAATACTTGCAAATAGCTTTTCAAACTCTATATTAAAATAAGATTAAAGAAATGTGTTAGTTCTTCGGCATGACTCACTAATGAGGGCAGATTCAATGGAGGCAGATCGATTTGTCTGGATTTGTGTTAAAATGTTGTCTATGAAACAGCGTGGATTTCACTCTGAAGTGTGCTCGAGGCATAGAGTTCCCTGGCCTGGCTTTATCTGGATTCTCTGTTGTGTTTGCTGTGGAAGGTTTGGAGCAGGTTCACACACACTGTTTGTACGCTGTGGGTGTTCGGAAAGAGCCTGCCGTGAAATCCAGCAGACGTGCTGAGCTTTTATTGTGTAGATGAAGCAGGCGAGAACAGTGATGTGTGAGTCAGTGAAGAACCCCAGAGGCCCCTGCAGCGCTGGAGATCTGTCAGGACCCAGAGTGCAGCAAACAGGGCACCTGACGGTTTGCTTCTGTCACAGCATACGGCATGCCTCCTCATCCCTAATCTTCCTCTATTTATGAACGACATATTGCTCATAGCAAATTAATGTGTCAGTCGTGATCTGCAAACATTTGGCTTGAATATGTTTGTTTTATGACCATGTTTCATGCCTTGCTTTGCGTATACTGGAACACACGTTATGTCTGTAGCATTTGATTTGTCTTTGATGCTTGTCTGGCTGCTTTCAGCAGTTGTTTATTGTGTGACCCATATGCAAGTGCATTGAGCTGTGGACTATTAGTGGTAGAGACACAGACGACAGGATTATGAATGGGTGAGTGAGTGATTTGCTCTGATTGGGATGTTTAAAGATGACCGAGTGACCTGGTCTGACTGTGTTCTACATTTAGAGGGCCTGATAGGCCTTTTGACATGTCCTCTGGATGTAATGCAAATTTTTTTTTAAAAAAACAATAATAAATAGGCATACATTTATATTTGTCAAATTATCCAAACTGGATACTGATTTGAACTGGTTTGTTTCTGTCAGATGCATAGAATTTCGCAAAAACTTTGGGTTGACCACCATGTTGTGTTTTGTAAGTTTAAAAACATACAAGCATACATTAACTTTCAAAAGTCTCTTATGTTCACCAAGTAAGGCTGCACGATTATGATAAAAATCATAATTGTCGATTATTCCCTTGAAATCGTAATTGCGATTTTATCAATTACGATTATCACAATTTACATTGAATGATTTTTTTTAATAGCTTTATGCAATATTTTTTTGTAATTGCGCCTCTGAATGATTACATAATTGTGGCTTCCGTAATTGTAATCACTATTACAAATTCGATTAAATGTGCAGCCCTATCACCAAGGCTACTTTTTTGACCAAAAATACAGTACAAACTGTTATATTGTGAAATATTAAAATAACTCAGTTACTCCAGTTTTCAATGTCAAACTATCCTTCAAGAAGAAGAGAAATTCTCATCATTATCAATGTTGAAAACAGTTGTGCTGCTTAATATTTTTGTGGAACTTGAACTTTTGGGGGTTACTTTTGATGGTAAAAGTTCAAAACAACAGCATTTGAAATAGAAATCTTTTGTAACATAACTGTCTTTACTGTCACTTTTGATTAATTTAATGCGTCCTTGCTGAAAAACATTAATTTCTTTAAAGAATCTTAATGACCACAAACTTTTAAATGGTAGTGTATGTTTATGTTAACTGTGGTTAAACAAATTTGGATGTATATGAAGTTAATATGATGTGAGATGTGACAATATTGTCATACACGTCATAATATGGTGTGACATTAAATCATGGCTTGAAGAAATTTTTATGTCAGACATTATGAAACATGAAAGCTGCTACTTATTTTATGCATGTTGTTCACTCATGTCCCAAGTGTTATAAATTTAAGAGACCATGCTAAACTGAAATGTAGAGTACACATGTCTTACCCTTGTTCAGGACTTTCTGTATATCCATATCAGTAGACCTGTAATCCAGTGACCGCCCACAGATGTACTGTTCTCTCTTCTCCAAGTGAGAAATGCAATCAGACAGACTGGTGTTGTTCTAAACTTTATTCCCTGTTTTCTCCTTGTATCCAGATCGTACCCCTAATAGATCATGTCCACAGTCCAGTGCCTCTCCTCCTAGCCTGTCAGTTCCTTCACAAGCTGTTCCCAACGTGAAGCCCAGCAGATCCTTACGGAGGCAGTCAAAAGCAGTGGCAAGTATCTGAACAGTGCCATAAATGCTGATAATGATAGGAACATAATCTTCAAATTCATACCTAGTTTATTAGAGCGCTATTCCGATATCTGTAAGAAAATATAGATTTGGGTGAGCTTATTAGGTCACTTCTACTATATTGCAAAGAAACACAATAAATGATTAAGTAACATTATTATGCAAATAACCCCATTAAGATGACCAATTACAGCACATTCTGCATTATATTTAGGCAATAATTTTTTAATTAGTTGTTCAGATTCACTGCTCTATTATAACAGTATTGTTCTAACCTCATAATGATAAATGAAGAATGTGAATAATAACAGTTTTACCACTCAATACTTACAATAGTTTTATTTATAGAGCTATCGATTGCTTAAATTAACTTAAAATAATCACCTTGAAATTTGTAATTAAAATATTAAACATATTTTCACAGTGAATCTCTTTAATTATTGTGAAAACAACCTGAAGACAGTATTTTAAATATTTTATATTTTGGATAATTGTTTAATTGCAATTATATCCATTCATCATTACAGTGTAATTAAAAGCCAGGGTTTTTTTATCATTTATTAACAATTACAGAACATTTGAAATATTAACAACTTTTAATTTGAGCGTAAAACAATATTCACATAAACCCATTATAATAAATGTGACATTTAGCTGTACCACATAGCAGCAGAATATGGTTGTCAGTGCTGTAGTTGAGTCCATAATGTGGTTACGTTCACACACAGATTTACGGAACGACAACCGCATTTTATAACAAAACTCACAGGTGTAAATTTTCAGGACTCACAACCGCATTCTCTGAGATTTCTATGTACTGTGTTTGGTGATGCTTTTGTCTCTGTCAATACTCAAAATTGATTGAGAGCTGTCAGTTCATTTTTCCTCACTTTAAAGTTTTTGTATATTCATTTTCATGATAAATAAATGAATAATAAAATCGCTAGATGCTGTTAATTATTTTTAATGTATTAAACAGAAAACGTTTTATATATTATTAGTATTTTCACCCCCAAAAAAAGTTTTAAAGGTGCAGTGTGTAGTATTTATGAGGATCTATTGACAGAAATGCAATGCTTAACTATGTTTTCAGTGGCATATAAAGACCTTACATAATGAACCGTTATGTTTTATTACCTTAGAACGTGCTTAAGACTCCAGGATCTTAATATTTTCTCAAGAAAATTTTCACTTCTAGATTTGTGTAATTGACTTTTTTACGTTTTCAATTTTATTTAGTGTGGAATGTTTCTGTTTGAGCATGGAAAAGGCCTGCAAAGTTACAAAGCACAAAGTCACTCCAAAGGCAGTTATTCTCTATATCAGTGCACACTGAAATGCCTCGATTGTAGTCTTGGGTTTTCTAACGGGAATGTACAAATCATAATGTTTCACATTTAAATAATTCCTGTATGTAAAAAAAAAGGGCTGAGGCCTGGTTGAGTTGCATTAATAGTCTGTTGAAACTCATGGTTGTGATGAGGGGAATAACATTTCCAAAACATGCTCAAAGCGGTTGACCAATCAAAACAGACTGAGACCGGCTGACCAATCAGAGCAGACTTGGCTTTTCAGAAGGTGGGTTTTAAAGAAACCAAATCTAAAACGTAAATTAAAAAAAAAAAGGTTTTTGATCATTGAATGATGTAAATGTATTCTAGTAGACCCCATAAACAAAATTATGAACTTGTAAATGAGCATAATAGGACCCCTTTAAAATTTTGTAATTAAAATAATAGTAAGCATGAAGGAGTGTAGTAATGCAATTCACAATACTGAACTCACAATACAATACTCAATGCGATCTTGTGCAAAATGTACTGTTGATTTAAAATGCTACATTTGCAAAAGGGGTGGACTTGAATAGGCTTAGACTTGTTTCTGGTTCCCAATGCACAGGGCACAGGAATAAAAATATTCATGATACTGAAGCTGAAAATACAGAATTATTTTATTACACATATGCTTGCACTCTGTCACTGATTGATGTATGGTTAATCTGGTGCAACTTCACAAAATCAACTAGTTGCATGATAGGAAAAAGCAAGAGTATTTTTAAACAAAACCAGCAACACTTGTGAAGGTGAGAGGTCAAAATAATCCGAGTGTGACTGAAAAAATACTATTTATTTCACCATTTCGGCACACACGCCTTCATCGGGGCTAATAAGTGTCAATGACTACATGTATTTAAAATGATGTAGGCCTTTTTTACTGGTAAAATCAGACATTTGGCATTATCAGGACCCAAAAAATATCCCCCCATTGCATTATTATACATGCGCCTCAGATGATCAATGCAATCAATCACTGTTCTAATCACAAAGCGTGTCAAAATTATGATTCCCAAACTTTAAAGGGTTAGTTAATCCAAAATTGTATATTCCGACTTCTTTTACTCACTCTCATGTCGTTCTTATTTGAATATCTGTGTCATGCTACAATATGTGCATTGATCAGTAAATCTGTTGTTCATATAAAGTGTTTTTCTTCAGATGACTTGGATTAAACCGCTGTGCCTATTTTGGGATCTTTTCTTTTTTTGCACTACATATCAGTTCACATCACGACGCAAATAGAGTTTTTATATTGCGACGTAGCAATATAACGATATATTGTTACACCCCTGTATGTATAGTTTGTAAACCATCAATGTAAAATCTGGTATTAAATGAATAGTTTGTGCCCAAGTTGACTGCATACTGAAATTTTTCACCTGTTGCTGTTGTGTCCAGGAAATGTCGGAGAATGGAGGCGGTGGGCAGCTGGTGGTAAAGGCACGCTTCAATTTCAAGCAGAACAATGAGGACGAGCTGTCTTTCAGCAAGGGGGAGCTGATCCATGTCACACGCCAGGAGGAAGGTGGATGGTGGGAGGGAAACCTTAATGGCAAAACCGGCTGGTTCCCTAGCAACTATGTCCGAGAGGTCAAGCCATGTGGTGAGTGTGCAATCCAAGATATTCTCTTACATCTTAGCATTGTTAGAAATAATTTGTCCTAGCAAACATAATTGAACAAAACTCTCTATTTTTCCCTAGAGAAACCAACATCTCCGAAATCTATAAAAGGATTTGACATTCCTCAGCTGACTAAAAATTATTACAATGTGGTGAGTTCTTTTTATTGTACGAATAAACGCCAAATGGGCATGTAAATTAATTTTAAGTTCTTATTTGAATGCTTTTGTTTGTTTCTTAGGTGGTGCAAGACATCTTGGAACATGAGAGAGAGTTTGTCAAAGAACTGCAGACGGTACTTGGCTGCTACCTGCGGCCTCTACAGGCCAGCGACAAGTAAGAGCAAAACACAGACATCAGGGACCCTTTGATATCAAAGCCGATTGACATTTTAGGGAGCTGGGTCAGTCAATGAAAACCCATGCGCACAATGACTCTTCTGTCTGCTCTCTCTGCAGGCTCTCTAGTGTGGACTGCTCCAGTCTGAATGGGAATTTAGAGGATGTCCTCTCTTTCCAACAGGGACTGTGTCTTGCCTTAGAGGAGTGCTCCAAGTAAGAGCTGTATTTCAGTGTTTATAAAGCATATTGAAAACTCAAATTCTCTGCTTTCTATAGAAGTCATAACCTGATTGATACAGTGCCATCTTGTGGTGGCTTTGTGTCTTGTATTTGTAATGTGTCAACATCTGTGCTATACCATATTAAATAAAAGTTAGAATAGATTCAAGATTCAAGAGTTTTATTTGTCACATACACAGTTATATACAGAATATACAACCGGCAGTGAAATGTAAAATGTATAGTTAATGTATAATGTGTGTAAGAAAATAATTATCCGGCTGATGTATTTATTTTTGTCTTGTAGGATGCCAGAGGGCCAGCAGCGGATTGGCGGCTGTTACCTAAACCTGATGTGTCAGATCAGAACACTGTACTTGTCCTACTGCTCCAGCCATCCCTCTGCAGTGTGTGTGCTGACTGATCACAGGTCAGTGTCCACTCAGTGACTCATAATTGTCATCAGTTTTTGTGTTTTTTGTTGAAGAGTTCACCCAATGTCGTCATTTACTCACCCTCATGTCTTTCTAAACCCCATAAGACTTTTGTTATCTTCGAAACACATAATTTTCCTTCCTTGAAAGTCCATTACACCAAAGTTTTAAAGCTTCAGAAAGTGCATGAAGACTTTGTAAAATAAATTGAAGTGAATGTCGATTAATTTATATGATGAACAGATTTAAAGGGGTCATGACAAGGATTTATTAATAATTTCATATTTTCCCTGAGGTTCACTTATAATGTTAATAAAGTTAAAAATTATTATTTATATAACCTGTGGACAGTTTTTAAGGTGCGGCTTCTTTAAGACTTGTCAATAAACAGCCACTGTTATGATTGGTTAACATCATTGCATAGAAAAAAGTATCAATGCCCCCTCGCTTTTATACACGAGTATAGTCAAGTGTTTTGAAAACATTATAAAACCGTTATTTGCTGACAAAGCATTCTGAAATTGTTTGCGCTTTGCAGTGTAGCTGCTGTCAGGTCCAGTACAGCTGACTGCTTCATCTTTTAACAAGTTTCTTTTCAAACTCTCTATTACACATGCTTACAAAACTGCAGCCATTAAAAATAAACCATCCACTTGTTCCTGATGCTGGGATTCTTCTGAAGCCTTTATGCTAACATGCTGTTTAAACTGGATGCGTCAAAGTGAACGTTCCTTTGCTGTTCCATTTGTGTGTGGAGTGTCAGAAATTGAACAGGCATCTGAATACTGAATCCAGTGAAGATGGTGTGAGTGATTTATAATGGGTTCTAATTGCTCTTGACACAACGCTCATCTGGTGTAGACCGGTATCAGCCGTTAAGTGACACAGCGCCAGGGGGTGTGGCCTGTGGTGCGACGATGTAAAATGATTTGTCGATCTCTTGCTCTAGAGGCAGTTATATTCAAATGTGTTTGTCCATTTGATGTCACAAACCCCACAATATCCAAACAGGTTTTTGATGCTTGGTTACATAAATGCTTTGTTTTTTTAAGAGGAGGAGGATATGACAAATGGATATTTTAAAGGGGTCATGAATTGAGAAATCAACTTTCCCTTGAGCTTTTGATATAAAAGGTAATATTAGGGATTTGACAGTGAGGAAATTTTCCCACCAGTTAATCGATGTGTGACAACACTGATAAAACTGGTATCACCGGCGGGGGCTTTTCAAATCGCAAATTTTAAACCGAAAGTAAAATGTGCACGGCCGCTCGGGCATTCATAACGGAGCGGTGCGGAGCAAAGCTAGGGTTTTCAATTAATTCCTATGTGGATTTGCAGACCGAATGAGATTAAAAAACGATGCTGTGCCTTTCATATTGGATCCAACAGGAATGATGCAACACACTTGAGTAAAATTTTTTTTTATATGTGATAATATTGCATTGTTACGTTTGATATCTACTGATTATGTACGTGTCTAACTAAACATAACTTAGCATGGTGTCTCAGGCTGGAGTATTTGTGGTGTTGTTGGTTCATTGTCCTGCGATTCGGGATCAGACTAGAACATGTATGGGCCAGGGCTCGCAAAGTCCGACGTCCCGGGGCTAATGTGTTTTCCATTTGGGCTACCAAAATGTATCACCAGCCTGCTCGACGGGCTATCTTAAAAAGTGAAATAAAATCCATTTCTTGATGTGCGTTGTTCACTCTCTTGACTTGATATTTGAAGGAAAAATACATCACAGAAGCTTTGAAAATGCTGATTTGTCTGCAGTGAAGTGTGTGTGTTTGGTTTGTGTGTGTGTGTGTGTGTGTGTGTGTGTGTGAGTGATGCAGTTCGCGGTTATATCCACCGATCGGGCGGGCCAAGTAAAAAAAAAATTATATTCCAATTAATCGCAGGTGAATGAGAGAGAAATCATTGTGGTTATTTGATAGACATTTTGCGAGCCCTGTGGCGAATCATTATTCCGGTTGCTGTTTTTCCACGAGTTTTCAAGACAATTCCCCACGTGTATTGACGGGGGAGTCGAAGATCTTTATGCAAATGTTGCAAAACTGTTATCCAATCCAATCATAGCAGTGGGCGTTTACTTCCAAGTCTTCAGTGCGGCGCGCCCATAAAAAGCTTTTCAGGAGCTAGCCTCAAAACCAGGGTAGAAAATAGCTTATTACTTATTCATTATGATGTTTTTCAATGTAAAAACCACGCAAACCTCATACAGTATTTTTATTTTTTTTATTTTGTTTTAAAGCCAGTTCATGACCCCTTTAATGGTTCAGAATTTGATTTCTCATGTCATGACCCCTAGGCTTTTATTCACATATAAACATCAATCAACGCACATACAGAGCACATCAAATATGGTAAAAGGAAGCTAAAACTGCTTGTTTGACACACAAGATCTAATGTGATTAGTTCTTGTTATTTTTATGTGCTATATGTAATGTGTCGATTAACTGGAAAATAATTTCACATTATTTTGAATACTAAGGGGTCATATAATTTCTAAAAATACACTAATACTTCACATTTTGTGACATGCAAAGTCTGAATTGTAGTACAAAGAGCTGTGAAGAATAATCATTATATTGAGCACATCTCCACATATTTCATTAGAGCAAATGCCCTTCATACGAGTTCAAACGAGTTGTTTCTGGGGGGAAATGATTGGTACAGAAAAAATGCTACAAAATATTTTGTCTCCAATCAGAATTTCAGAATCTCTTTTTTTTTTTTTGTTTAAATACTTCCCTATCCCAGATTAATGTGCCATTTATTTCTTATTAAAAGTTGTAAATCTCTGGTTCTATGGCACTTACACAATATTTCTCTGTTTGATGCTAGTGTCACAGAAATCACACTGCCTTTATTTGTCAGTATACAGTACAATGTTTTCTGAAGTATAAAGGTGGACCACCAGGTGTCACTACACGGGTTTGATTCTCCTACATCTCATTGAGCTGAGTGACTAAACAAGCAAATCTCCCTTTTGCCTTTACATATAACACTGCCCTATTTCCATTTCAAGGTTTTTTTTTTTATTGGTTTGTATTTGTAAACTTCACAAGTATTCAGAAATGTCTGAGCCACATTTTACACACTTCCTGTATGATGAATTGCAGTAAGGTTTCTGTCAGTTTTCTCCTTCCACCTTAGAATGCTCCACGACAGAAGGAGAGAGTGAAAAGGCATGCCTCATACACACAGGAAACAGCACTAACCCAACAGGATATCTATAGCTGTGGTTATGCTGATGGAGGCAGAAGACACACTTTTGATTGTTTTTCTCTCGCATATCACTCTGCAGCATTGTTGCAGCATTTTCCATTGTTTGATCATGTACTCAAGACATGTGTTCAGATGATTCACACCCATTCTGTCACCTTCTCCAAATCATTTGTATTATGTTTATATGAGAATGCGTTGACATGCTTGCAAATCGATTAAACCTATTTTTTTATATAGTTATTTTATCATGCAAAAACATACATTTTAAAACCCTAATTTTTTACATTATTTTTTAGAGCATATGGAAATTATTCAACCCCCTTGACCTGCAAGACATTTTGCTGCCAAGAACAAAATTGTATGAAAACTGTTTAACAGAGGCATCAGTAAACTATTATAGAAAGTTTATTAATACATTTGAGTGATTCTGAGAACGTAAAGTTGATGAGAAATGAAAAAAATCAAATTGGCTTTAAACATTCGTGTTAAGAATCACATTTTGTGCCGCATCTTTTATTCTTTAAAACCTCCAATAAATGCTTCCTGTAAGTGCTTCGAAGTTTCTGTTACCTCTCTACTGCAATCTTGGCCCATTCCTTGCTTGAAAAAGCTTCCAGATCACTGATAATCTTTGGTTTTCACATTGGCACTGCTTTCTTCAAATTCCACCAGAGATTTAAATCTGAAGACTGTACAGACCACTCAAGAGCATTCTATGACTGATCCCTGAAGCAAGCTTAAGTAGATTTGGATGTATACTTTGGGATGGCTGTCCTTCAGGAAAGTCCATTGTTCATTAAGCTTCAGTCTCTGCACAGAAGGCATCACCATCTTTGCCAAAATGGCTTGATACTTAAAATAATTCATGATATCCTTCATAGAGTCAAGATTTCCTCTTCCTGCAACTGCAAAGCACCCTCATAACAAAACCGCCTTCATGTTTGACCAGCTTTGCCTTTTTTGCACCAGACATACTGTTGATCCATGGGTTCAAAAAGTCCCAGTTTGGTTATATCGCTCCAGAAAACATTCTTCCAGAACTCCACAGGTCTATTCAAATGAATTTTGGCATATTCAACTTTTATGTTGTTCTTGGTCAAGAGTTGTGTTCTGCAAGATGTCCCAACATGAAGGCCATGCTTGTCTAGTATTCTTATACTCTGCATTGAAATGTTTTTTCCCCCTCCTTTCATCAGGTTATCTTGCAAGTCTTTGGAAGTAAATTGAGGGTTTTTCTCAGTTGATGATCAACTGATCAAACATTTATTCCCCTTAATGATATTGTGCATTTTCTTCAAAACCCTCAATGGCTTTCTGGTACAACAAGTTTTAAACGTATGAATACGTCTGCCAGCTGTGTCAGGACCTTTAGTGTTTTGTAGATATATTTTCAGCATCATAACTCCAGTCTTCAGTGTCACATGATCCTTCAGAAATCATTCTAATATGCCGATTTGCTGCTCAACAAACATTTCTTATTATCAGTGTTGAAAACTGTTGGGCTGCTTAATATTTTGTGGAGACTGATACATCTTTTCAGGATTTTTTTAATAGGAAGTTTACAAATCAGCATTTATTTGATATAGAAATCTTTTGTAATTTTGTAAATATCTTTTACTGTCACTTTTTATCAATTGAATGCATCCTTGCTGAATAAAAATATAAAAAAATTTTTTTAAATCTTACTGACCCTAAACGATTTAGCTGTAGTGTATATTTATATGTAATAAGTTGTGATGAGTTTTGAGAAATTCTTAAAATTATGAATGATTAAAATAGATTGTGCAGTTATTTAAATAAAGGGGTAGACTGTTTTGATGCCACAGATGTGCCAATCATAATTGTCTAGAAAAGACAAATAAATCTGTTTCAAATAAAAAAAAAAACCGTTGTGTTTTCCATGAACAGTGAGGAGCTGGACAAGTTCATGGAGAGTCAGGGTGCCAGTGCTCCTGGTATTCTGACCCTGACCACCAGCCTGAGCAAACCCTTCATGAGGCTCGACAAGTATCCCACCCTCCTGCAGGAACTTGAGCGACACGTGGAGGTAACGACAAGCTGCTAAGGTCATGGATGGCCATGAGTGTTTTCATAAGTTATAATATTCACAGATTCTCTCTTTTTTTTTTTCTCTCTCTCTCTCTTGTAGGAAGCGCATCCAGATTACAGTGACATTCTCAAAGCAACAGTTGCTTTTAAAAATCTTGTGGTATGTGTCAGTTCTCTGTCATATTTGCCATTTAATATTGGTGCTTGTGTGGCAGCTAAAGCCATTTTGACTCTTGACTTCTCATGGTTTTGACCACTGTGAGGTGTTTCCTGTCATGGTTCAAAACATTTGAGTCTTTTCTCTCTAATTCCCTCTTACCCTCATCTCTAAACCGCACAGCAGGTTCACTGCACTTTACAGGTTGGAAGAGATGTTGCTGTTACATGAAATGTAAAGGTTAAGGTTTATGAGAGTGTCTCCATAAGATAAAAAAAGACAAAAGATGAGTCATTCCTTAGGTAATGGCAGATGTCTCGGTATAGAAAATTATAGTAGTAGGTAATTTCTTTGCTTGTTGAGTTCTGTGGAACAGTTTCATGCGTTTTCTCAGTTTCCTTTTTTTCTACTGACAGGTAAGGGAGAGTCCCATGTTCATAGTTTAGATCTCACTAGTGGAGGTGTCATGGAGATTTGGTCTTCCCCCTTTACCTATGTTTTCTCAGTTGCCTATGTTTGTAATTGCTGATTAGTTAATTTGCGTATTTTATTGTAAGCTGCTTTGATGATGAAGCATCAGTTAGGAACAAGAATGTAATGTAACGCCTTGAAATGTGGAAAAGTGACCGCCTACTCCAAAATGACCATTTAAGATGATATATTTTCATGTTCATGGTCTAGTTATTGTATTCAAATTCAGTTTCTGAATATACCTATACATTAGACATTAAAAATCATTTGGAATTAAACTTTGATATTTAAAATCATTGTAACCCACTATTTATCAGGGTTTAAGTCATTAGATGCTTATCAGAAACACTTATCGGCACTAAAGCATGCACAATATTTTAAACATAAACTACCGTTCTAAAGTTTAGGGTCACTGATTTTCAGCAAGAATGCATTAAATTACATTTATACATCACATTAAATGCATTACATTTGTTTTCAACACTGATTATACAAATCGTTTCTTGAGCACCAAATCAGCATATTAGAATGATTTCTGAAGAATTATGTGAGACTGAAAACTGTCTTCTTCATGCTTTTATCCACTATATTAGTACAAGCCTGTTGTACCGGACCCCGTTCAAATGATGGCCAAAAATTTACCAATGAGTTTTATGACGTTTATTGTACTTTACACAAAATATTAAGGGTCCGTTTTCACTCTAGCTTAAGAACTGTAAGAGCTTAATAAAACACTGTGCAAGTGAGCATTAAAATATTATCCATAAACTCTCTCTCTCCTTGCATAATCATCAACATACATAGCGAAGTACACAGAAACACTAGTTACAATTAACAGTAAACAAATATATACAGACCTTATGCCTTTTTGGGTGGTGCTTAATAAACTGGTAAACTTAATATCCGTAAATCAACTCCAGTGAACCATAATAAAGTGCATGCTCTCACCTTTATTACTTAATTCCCTTCAAACAATAAACTAATCCACAGTTAATAAACAGTTGCTCCAGCCTGGAGAAAATGGTGGACTGTGTAAAACTCGCTCAGGACGGGGTCTTTGCGGTCTTTGCTAATACGGCAGTGTCCGTCAACAGTCGTGGGCGGGACCTGTGAAAAGTGACGTCACTTTTCCAGGAATCTGCAAACGACTTGTTCTGAGACACTGCTTATGATTTTTTAATAAAAATTAAAAAAAAGGAGTGGGTGGATTTTTACCATTTATAGGATGGTTGTGTACACACACTGCCAACACACATTTATGTTCAAACATGTAAAAGTGAATTATTTTAAATTGAAATAGTGTTTCACAATATTACTGTTTTTCTTTAACACTGTATTATTGTTCAGATAAATAAGAAATTTCTTTCTTTCAAAAAAGAAAAAAATCGTATTGATCCCAAACTTTTGAACGAGCGTGTGTGTGTATTCTAGATGTCAAAATTAATTAAATTGAGACATTTCTTCAGAGAATTATGATTTTTTTTTTAAATGTTTTATATTATAGAGATATTTAATCGCAGGTGGTAACTCATTTTAGACTTGTGACTCGTAATCTTGCGATAATAATGCTTTTTCGAATCAGCTACATTTTCAGTTTGTGTTTCCCCATTCATTTTTGTTTCGCTGAATTAATCTGTTTGTGTATTTCAGACTCAGTGTCAAGATCTGCGAAAAAGAAAGAACTTGGAGTTGCAGATCTTGTCAGAGCCGGTGCGGGGCTGGGAGGGAGACAGCATGAAGTCACTGGGGCAGGTGGTCTACATGTCACAGGTCCACATGCAGAGCAGCTCAAATGAGGTGAGGAAGAGGGTGAGAACTAGGAAGTAACAGTGTGGCATCTGAACCTGACTTGTTGTTTTCACAGCAGCGTGGTTATTTCACTGTTTATTTTGTGCGACATGCACGTTAGGTGTTTTGGTAATGTTGGCACAATGTTGAAAAACTATGCAACACATGGATATTTTGCATAGAAGTGCTGATCAGTGGATTTTAAACATAATGACCAGAGCTGCGTAAGATTTTTTTGTTTTTGTTTGTGACTTGTTTTTGCTAATGAATGGAAAATGTTTAAGTGTCAACAGCTCAAACCCCCTTGTAAAGTTTTGCATCTGCGGTCACTAAAGCCGTTATTAACTTGAACTTCAACCCCCTACGGATTTGGTTAATGGAAACTGGTGTGTGAGGGGTCTGATAGGGGCCCCATATAACATCAGGAGGGTTTCGCTGAAGGAAAAAGAGTAGGATGATGCAAATATTTTACTTACTTATCTCATTAGAAATGATTTTCTTCCAATTCTGTTCAATGTATTTCCTTTCTCTTTCTCTCTTTTGCTGAGCTGAAATTTATCTTGGTTTGCTAGAAATAAGGTATGATATTTGTTGATCGTGATTCGTGAGTAATCAATGTAGCAAAAAATAAAGCCGTTCACCAATCCAAAAACGTGTGTAACATAGAGACATTTGATGTTTGTGTTTGTTTGCTGTAAAGGTGCTGTAATGCCATACACCTGCATCTGTGCCATGAACAATGTGATTGTTTTAAGTAGTGGTGATTCATGTCAATTGTGCAGAAGTACTGAAGGAAATCTAATGTGCATTTATTTTTTTCTAGGAAAAAGAAGAGCGATACTTCATGCTGTTTCCCAATGTGGTAGTCATACTGTCTGCCAGCCCAAGAATGAGTGGTTTCATTTACCAGGTGAGGGTTTTTTTTTCTCTTTTTTTTCTGTTGTTTTCATCCAGGTGCATAATCATCATCTGTTATTAATGAAAAAGTCAAATGCAGTGCCCTCATTTCTCACACTCTCGTCTCATAGGGACGTCTGCCGCTGACAGGAACCACTGTAACCAAACTGGCAGAAGATGCAGACACAGGCCATTATGCCTTTGAGATCACAGGTTTGTTTCAGTGCATGTAAACAGTTTTAGTTGGGTGTCTTTTTGAGAGGTCACAGACCAATATACACTCACCTAAAGGATTATTAGGAACACCATACTAATACTGTGTTTGACCCCCTTTCGCCTTCAGAACTGCCTTAATTCTACATGGCATTGATTCAACAAGGTGCTGAAAGCATTCTTTAGAAATGTTGGCCCATATTGATAGGATAGCATCTTGCAGTTGATGGAGATTTGTGGGATGCACAGCCAGGGCACGAAGCTCCCGTTCCACCACATCCTGAAGATGATCTATTGGGTTGATCTATTGGGTTTAGTACAGCCAACTCATTGTCATGTTCAAGAAACCAATTTGAAATTATTCGAGCTTTGTGACATGGTGCATTATCCTGCTGGAAGTAGCCATCAGAGAATGGGTACATGGTGGTCATAAAGGGATGGACATGGTCAGAAACAATGCTCAGGTAGGCCGTGGCATTTAAACGATGCCCAATTGGCACTAAGAGGCCTAAAGTGTGCCAAGAAAACATCCCCCACACCATTACACCACCACCACCAGCCTGCACAGTGGTAACAAGGCATGATGGATCCATGTTCTCATTCTGTTTACGCCAAATTCTGACTCTACCATCTGAATGTCTCAACAGAAAACGAGACTCATCAGACCAGGCAACATTTTTCCAGTCTTCAACTGTCCAATTTTGGTGAGCTCGTGCAAATTGCAGCCTCTTTTTCCTATTTGTAGTGGAGATGAGTGGTACCCGGTGGGGTCTTCTGCTGTTGTAGCCCATCTGCCTCAAGGTTGTGTGTGTTGTGGCTTCACAAATGCTTTGCTGCATACCTCGGTTGTAACGAGTGGTTATTTCAGTCAAAGTTGCTCTTCTATCAGCTTGAATCAGTCGGCCCATTCTCCTGGATGTTTTTCCCTTTTCACACCATTCTTTGTAAACCCTAGAAATGGTTGTGCGTGAAAATCCCAGCAACTGAGCAGATTGTGAAATACTCAGACCGGCCCGTCTGGCACCAACAACCATGCCATGCTCAAAATTGCTTAAATCACCCTTCTTTCCCATTTTGACATTTCAGTTTGGAGTTCAGGAGATTGTCTTGACCAGGACCACACCCCTAAATGCATTGAAGCAACTGCCATGTGATTGGTTGATTAGATAATTGCATTAATGAGAAATTGAACAGGTGTTCCTAATAATCCTTTAGGTGAGTGTACACTCCACTGTCATTATAGCTGATTTTTTCTTTGCTGCTAATCTTTTTACCTGTTTTATAACAACAGGCAGCAATATAGTTTAGTCTAACAAGTAGAGAGCATGTGCAGGTGTTTTTTTGGGGATTTTTTTTGTTATTGGAATAGTTCATCCCAAAAAAATGTTGTCGTCATTTGTTCAATTTCATGTCTTTTCAAACATTCCCTGGTGGAACACGAAACAAGGAATTTGGAAGAATTATTTTAAATAATATTTTAAAGATTTTTAATGAAATAAATACAAGGATACATTGAATTAATCAAGAGTAAATGCATATAAGCCATGTTTACACAGCAGCAGAATATGGTTGTCAATCCTGTATTTGATTCGCTGCACAAATGCATGTCTACTGTGTGTTGAAGGTTTTCATGTGTGGATTCGGTAACATACAGCGACAGAGATATGAGCTGTGTCTCGTCTGAAGGTTTTAGATCCACTCGCTTTTCTTCACCGGAGCGCCTCCCATCGGTGTTGTGTTCTACACGCGACTCAAATGCTCCGCTCTCCACACAGATATAAAAGCTGCCGTTGGTTAATGAAGATTTTATGGATGAGCTTGCGGCTCCATTAGACTGTTGTCATGTCAGAAGTGATAAGACTTGTTCATCTTTGATATTATTTCGGTCATTGTCGCTATGGTTACTGAATATGGGGTTTGACTCCTATTGCTCCTTCATTCACACAGACTCACACCTTTAAGTAAATGCTAATCCCAAATTCTGACAGTGTGAACGTAGCCATATAATGTTACAAATTATTGAATTTCTATTTAAAATAAGTGCTTTGTTCATAAAAGACTCTTGAAAAAGACATATCGCAGTTTCCACAACAATATTGGGCAGCACAGCTGTTTTCAACTATGATAAAAATAATAAATGTTTCTCAGCAAAATAGAATGATTTCTGAAGGATCATGTGACTAAACTAGAGTAATGGTTGTTGAAAATTCAGCTTTGCCATCAGAGGAATAAATTACATTTGAAAGATTTTAAAGATAAGAAAAGTTTTTGTATAAATATTTCACAATACTGCTGTTTTACTGTATTTATGATTAAATGAATTTAGCCAAAATAAGAGACTTCACTAAAACCATTACAATTTTGACTATTTTTAATTGGAACTTTCCAAACAAAACTTATACAGTTTATCTTGTTCTCATTGTATATTCCTTTGGCAGATGATGTTTTGGTTGTGTTTTTTTTTTTTTTTTAGGGGGAACAATAGATCGCACCATAGTCTTCTGCAGTAATTCACAGGAGCAGCTTGAGTGGTTAGAACATCTTCATGCTTACACCAAGGAAGGAAGTCCAGTCGGAACAATATTGAAGGTAATAAAGAGCCCATTGTCAAATTTTTTTTGCATTAGTCCCAATGATGCACTCCCACAGGTGAATCGTTATTTTCTTGTGTGTTTTGAAGAGTGTTGAGGGTAAGACTATAACCATGACTGCTACATCGTCCCACCACTTGCACGGTTTCGGTACTCCTGTGGCTAACCGAGGCCCTCTCGAACCCCCCAAGGTCACCAAGCCCTGGTCTTTAAGCTGCCTGAGACCAGCACCACCCCTCAAGCCTTCCGCTGCCCTAGGATATAAAGAGGTACGCTGTCTGGAAAATAGTCATAAGAAATCTTGAGTGGGAGCGTAATTTACCTCTGTACATTCTTGGTGGTCCTAACAGGAAACTGATGCATACAAAGCTACTCTGACTGTAAGTTGGCAAGCCACCTTCATTCTCTTTACCACAAGTTGCGGTGGAGGTGTTATATCAGATTTAAGTGGAATGTTTAGTGGTCTTAGAGCTGCATATTAGCTAACACTACCCAAAGCCCACTCAAACTTCTCTAATGTGCACTGCATCTCTACAAGATTGTGCCAAGGGTGTTAGCGACTCATGAAGGTGTTCTCTGACTCATGAAATGCATGTGAAATCTCCTGTTCCTCTGCAACGATTAATGTTCACCTCTCACTTATCTTTCCATCATATTCCTATCAGGCTGTTCTTTTATTCTCATACACATCTTCATTCTCTCTCCATTTTCTGCTTTTTTAGAGGATGTCTTATATCCTGAAGGTAAGAGTAGATGTGAGTCTGTGCGTTTTGTGTGTGTGTGTGTGTGTGTGTGTGTGTGTGTGTGTGTGTGTGTGTGTGTGTGTGTGTACATGTAGTCGTGTCTGTGTGCTTGGCTAGCACTGGTGTTGCACGCTGTATCCATGCTTTTCTGTTTTATTCTCTTTCGTTCTGTGGCGAGCCACTCATTTCCTGTGTCTTTTTGTTTGCCTTGTATCTTCTCCTCCCTCTGCAATGATCTTTGCTCAAGTTGCATTTATTTGTCATTTATGGTCTTTGCTATGTTGCATTTAATTATTAGTTGGAAGGATGTTCAGATACAACAGCAAAATGTTGGCAGGCAGTAAACAATGTTTATTGAAACACATCCTGCTTTTCAACTATCAAAGCTCATCTTGTTTAATCAATATACCCACAAACCCAACCAACCCTTTTCCTGCATGAATAAACTACTTATGTTGTGATACTTATCACAAAAAAAATTCATATGGTATATAGGAAAATAGGGCTGTCCATTTTCTTTTTTAAATCACATTTAAACCCATTAATTGCATAAAACATAATTAATCAAAATAATAAAAAGACACTCAAAGAAATTACTTTATGGCATAAAAGTAAAGTACTGAATGAGCAAAATTGCCTTTAGAAGTCAATAGATTGCTTGTTTCATTTCCATTCCATACTATGCTTTTTTAAATTTTTGTATTATTATTATTATTATTATTGTTGTTGGTCAATGTAAACATTCACCAGATACAGATATTGCCAAAAGTTAATGCTGTCAAGGTGGAGTCAAGTTCCTCCACACCAAACTCACTCATCCATGTCTTTATGGACCTTGCTTTGTGCACTGGTCTGCAGTCATGTTGGAACAGGAAGGGGCCCCAAACTGTTCCCACAAAGTTGGGAGCATGAAATTGTCCAAAATGTCTTGGTATGCTGAATCATTAAGAGTTCCTTTCACTGGAACTAAGGGGCCAAGCCCAACCCCTGAAAAACAACCCCACACCATAATCCCCACAATGCAGTCAGGCAAGTACCGTTCTCTTGGCAACTGCCAAACCTAGACTTGTCCATCGGTGAGAAGTGTGATTGGTCACCCCAGAGAACACGTCTCCACTGCTCTAGAGTCCAGTGGCAGTGTGCTTTACACCACTGCATCTGATGCTTTGCATTGAACCTGATGGCGTAAAGCTTGGACGCAGCTGCTCGGCCATGGGAAACCCATTCCATGAAGCTCTCTATGCACTGTTCTTGAGCTAATCTGAAGGCCACATGAAGTTTGGAGGTCTGTAGCTATGACTCTGCAGAAAGGTCTGCCCGCCTCAGCATGCACTGACCCTGCTCTGTGATTTTTACGTAGCCTACCACTTCATGGCTGAGTTTCTGTTGTTCCCAATGGCTTCCACTTTGTTATAATACTACTAGCAGTTGACGTGGAATATTTAGTAGTGAGGACATTTCACGAATGGACTTATTGCACAGGTGGTAACCTATCATGGTACCACGCTTGAATTCACTGAGCTCCTGAGAGCGACCAATTCTTTCACAAATGTTTGTAGAAGCAGTCTGCATGCCTAGGTGCTTGATTTTATACACCTTTGGCCATGGAAGTGATTGGAACACCTGAATTCAGTGATTTGGAGGGGTGTCCCAATACTTTTGGCAATATAGTGTATATATGTCTTTGACCGTTGCTTATTATAATGGTTTATAATTGTAATTATAGTTTACAACAGGATTTGTAACAGGATTAGTTCAGTTAGGACATTACATTACATTAGCTTTTATAAAAGTGCCTTAGAAAAAACATGACTGATGTGCATCTTGAGACAAAACAATGGCAGTGACGTATTTTAAGATATGCCAATGCAAGTTGCTTTCAGTTAAAACAGCTCAAACATGTGTTTTAGTCTGGGACTAACTTAAGCCTCGTCTGTGAAGCTGGGGTACAGTGTTTTATAGGAATCAATCAAAATGACTATTAAATAACTTACTATTATTAAATAACTTAAGTTTTTACTATGGAGATGTTAAGAATGTGGCATGACTTACATTTAGTATAATGTGATATACTCTTTCCCATTATAAATTTTAACTAGATTTGTTGCTAAATATTAATCAATTGAAGATTTATAGAAAGAGGTAGAGATTCACATTGGAAAAACATAACAGCACATTTAAATTGGTTCTATATTTGGTGATAGTCTAATAACCTGTGGCAATGTTCCAGCGAAAAAAATAAACAGTCGGGATAGTGTATTGTCTTGCAGACTAGCTGGAGTTATTTCTGGGGGCATTAGCTGTTGCCACGGTTACTGAAGGGTTGGAAAACATCACTTTAACCATGTCAATAAAATATTGACCTAAGCCCATACATTTTATTGCTTTGCACAAATATGACAGTTCAAGACGTTGAAAAGCTCTCTCAGCGATGATAATACATAAAGATCCAGGAGCATAATGGAAAAATAAAACAGTAATCTGTGTACCTGTGCAATAAACATGGTGCATGAAGTGACTGGTGTAAATTCTTACATGATCAAAGCCCCAAGAGAATTTGTTGCCGGCAAGCTGAATTTAGATATTAAAAAAAATAAGTGTCTGCCATTTAGTTAAAATGACTCATAATGCCTAGTTACGGTGAAGTTTAAGGGCACTGCTCTCGTCACCATAAGAAGGAATATTATTTTCCAATCATGCTGCATGATTCTGTTTTATGTCCTGGTACTCTGAGCAACAAGTACCGCATTGCATAATGGCATTTTGTTGGGTATAGTGGACTTTTCCTAAACCAGGTCTTGCTGCTAGTTGTCATGTCATTTTCCAGACTAAATATTTTTCTTAATATTTTATCTAGGTTAGGGTAACATCCTTTGAAAATCATTCGAGAGACCGAGCACTTGATTCACCTTTCTCTATATCTCAGGGCGTAATGTATTGTATAAGCAATCGTATACAAGTTCGCTAATATTTTCCACTTTCACTTCTGTTAGTATTGATTCATCAGTAATGAACAGTACTGCAAAACTGTGAGCATGCCCATACTTGCCTTTAGTTATTTCCACCATTTACTTTCACTTTGATGTAATGAGTAAAACATACAAACTGAAAACGGCATTCAGCGTGAAGTGAAGCATTCCAAGTGTATACTGTATGTGCATATTTCATAATAGAAAAGCAATACAGTCTTGGTCCATCAACCTTCAAAAACAATACATTTTTTATACTTCTGCTGCTTGATGGCTTCTTGCTAAAGCTGTGACTTGTTGTCAGTGACAAATGTCAAAAATATTTAAACCCATTCATCAAGATGTCCATATCATCATATTTATTAAAGCTGTCATCATAACCATGGCAGACCAAAAAAAGGTTAGTCTTTAAAAAAAATTATCCTTTAAACAATTTAATGAAGTTAGTTAAAATAACTTCTAGAGGAGTCCAATTTAGATGACTCACTCTGCAGTGTTAGCTTTTGAGAAATAGGTGGCAGCAGCCCTGTGACATTGCTGTAACCAAAGTCAACAAATGACTCAGACTAAAATAATTAGTTCACAAACAGACAAGGGTCTCTCAACTGCAAATTGTTTTTATTCATGAGTCGCTGATAATGTGCTGTTAAAATATCCTGAATGGCGTCATAACTTATGTAAGCTACCATTTATTGGTCTAATTTCTTAGCATCTTCGCTTGGGATTTGCACACAAATTAAGGTCTGCTAGCTGCAGTTTTGTGGTTTTATTTAGCGCTCAGCAGATGCTGTTTCTTTATTAACATCAGACTGTTTCCTCAGGACTCTAGTAAAAGCCCCAGACCAATCAAGAAGTTCCTCCCAAAGAGAAAAACTGAGAGAAAACCATCAGATGATGAGTTCCTGATTAGAAAAAGTAGGTATATTAAAATAGTAATAAAACTAATATGACATAAAAATGGTCCCCGTAGTGGTAGAATTAAGGGTTTTGAAATCAAACAAGCAACTTATCTTTTTGAAATACATAATATATTTGTGATTCGTCCCTCTGAAATTGTTGTTTCTGTGACTGACAGGCACAGCAGCTCTAGAGGAGGACGCCCAGATCCTCAAAGTGATTGAGGCCTATTGCACCGGAGCCAGTCTCCACCAATCCACCACAGGTTAGGCCATGCCTGTCATATGTGCTGGATAAGTAAGATACTGATATTTTAATAACGTTAAGATCGTCTAATAGTTAGATTAAAAGCTTTGATTTGTTTGCACAGCTGTGCGTAAGGAGTGCGTCCCCCAGGTCCTGCTTCCTGAAGAAGAGAAGATCATTGTTGAGGAGATCAAGAGCAATGGCCAGACGATCATTGAGGAGAAGTATGTTCAGTCGTCTGATAACAGATGCAGATTTGAGCGTTAAAGAATAAACTTCTAACCCTACATTTTTCAATCTTGACTTTTGATTCTTACTGTATATGTACTTTTATTTCCTCTGTGAAATGCTTTGTTTTCCTTTGAATATGTTTTAATGTATTGTTTTGCAGAAGTCTTGTTGATGCTGTTTATGCTTTGAAAGATGAAGTCCATGAATTAAAAAAGGTGAGATTTTGAGTTATTGTAACCTTTTTTTGGCCGGAACTATAACCTGGTGTAATATTCTGATGCTGTGTTTGTGAATGTAGGAGAATAAATGGATGAAGCAGTGTTTGGAAGAGGAACAGAAGTCCCGTAAGGAGCTGGAGCGTGTAGTCAAGAAGTTGGCCAAGCAAAAGAATGACTGTTCCTGGGATGATGGAGGTCATTAAAGAACACTCTTGACACTCGCCTGTTTCCCCTCGCCATGCGCATGTATGTGTTTCTGTGTCTATGTTTGTGTTTGTCCTCACAAATGTTTTTTTTTGTGTGTGTTTTTTCCATCACATTACACTGAACATTGCTTTTGGAAAGTCACCTTGTTGGGGATTTTTTGCCTTTTCTCATCAAAAGGACAAGATCTGATGAGAATATCGACTGTTTTTCTCGCCATATGGAAGAATATCACTGTGTGGTTTGCGTCACGCTCCTGTGATGTGACGTTCTAAGAACAAAATGGCAACTGTTCTAGAAAACCAAGTGAACTGCTTATTTAGGAAGTATTTGGAAAACTTCAGATAACTGTCAGAGTCCAGTCCTCACCTGTTAATTTTTTTTTTTTTTACTTCCGGTTCGCTCAAGCACTCCAAGAAGAAACATCACAGAAAAGAGGGTGGAATCTTGTTTTTGAACTGAACAAATATCTGCCTCACTTTGACTGTTACTGGTCATGGACAAGAGAAATCCAATGACGTCCAGCCCATTAACAGCATTCCGACTCAAGCCGCTATTGCACAAGTGAATATATTCTGTTAATGGCGTTGGAAAAGATATTTGTGGTTGAACATTACAGTAATCCACCGTATTGTTTTTTTTTTTTTTTTTTTTTTTTAAGCCCTATTTCTGCTTTTATAATGTGAAAATGGTTGTGTTGCTTGAGGTAGTTTTTAGGTCAAAAATGAACAAGATTGAGGTTGTGGTTTGCACCTGATAGACATGAGATGCCCTACTTGCCATCTTGAAATGAGTTTGGTTTTTCCTTTTAGTTTTGATGGTTTTGAATGAATTTCCTCCTGTAATATGTCATTGGACTGTAGGTTTAGATTCAGTGTATTCCAAACGTGTTCCCCAGATAGTCACTCACATCAGCATGGGTGCACAGTATTTCTAAAAAGCTGTTATATATTTCATAATCATGCTTCTGATAATCATCACTAGTGTAAAGCTATCAGGGATATAGTTGTCAGAAATAGTCAGGTTCATAATACTATACTTACTAATACAATACATCATATAATGTATGTATATCATATATACTTGTAAACAGTATAAATATGTATATATTATAGATACTATGGCAAAAGAACCATTTAAACTTTTTTATGATAAAAAAAATACAGTAGGAAATTTGGTTACACTTTGCAATATAAGGTTTCATTTGTTTACATATTAATTACATTAGTTAACATGGAATAGAATGAACAATACTTCTACAGCATTTAATAATCTAATATCTTAGTTAATGTTTATTTTAACATTTACTAATACATTATTAAAATCAGAAGTTATATCTGTTAACATTAGTTAATACACTGTGAACAAACATGAGCGATGAACAGTTGTATTTATTATCTTAAAAAAGATGAATAAATACTGTAAGAAATGTATTGCGAATGATTTAATGTTAGCTAATACATTAACTGATGTTAACCAATAAAGACCTTATTGTAAAGTGTTACTAGAAATTTTAATCTCTTTTTCAGAGGCTTAAAACTATTTCATATGCATCTTAAACCAAAAAAAAAAAAATCCAGTATGTTTGCAGATTTGATACTATGGCCCTTTTAGGACTTGAAAACCGAGTGTACGTAGAAACATACGGTACCTTAGGCACTGATATTTGTTCCTCGCTTACCATATCTTGGAGGCATGTATTTGAATGAGAAACAAATGCGGTTGGAACCCAATTGATTTTATTTCTCCCCTCCCCCAGCAAACTGCTCCCTGTCAGCAAATGCACTGGAGGTGCAGTGCAATACATTTTCTTACTCATTCCTACTCTGCCATACTCGTGTGACATTCATGGTACAGCTTCTTCTTTTTTTTTTCTTTAACTCTTGCCAGATTAACTGTAACAAGTTGAACATCGAATGAATGAGTAATTACATGTCTGGAGTGCTAAACCTTTCAACGAATCATACCCATAACTAATGCTTTCTATCACTGTGGATCGGAGGGATGATCTCCATCTTAAGCAGTGAAGATGCAAAGAGCTGTAAAGATCAGCAAAACCTGGGCGGGGAGTTTTTCTTTTCCTTTTTAAACTCACCAGCGGTCACCTCCGGAACATTGCTGTGGCAATTCAATGCAATATGCGACTTGTTACAATTGCTGTGCATTCATTCAAGAGCCAGTTTTTCTCTTGGAAGGAGTATTCTGTATAATATATTCTTCCGGTTAGGCAATAAGATGTGCTCTGAGGTGCACAAATATAATTCTGTTACTGTGGTACTGTGTAAATCTGTTTCATGTTTGTGTGCGTGATTGTTTTCCAGCAATTAACCTTGCATGCCATGTCTTACACATAGCCTTAAATATTATTTTAAAGTGTTAACCCGGATTGTATTATTATTATTGTTGTTGTTGTTGTTGTTTGTTGTTATGGAAACTCCTGAAGTTTTAAAATATCTGTCTAAAGTTATGACATCTGCAGTGGTAAATGTGATATTATTGTGCGTATTATGTGGAAGAGATTGAAGTGGTCAGTAGGTTGTGCGAGTATGCATAATACAATGTGGAAACATGCTATTTGCTAGAGGTGCCTACTGATGTCAATGAATAGACCTTCACTTTGTCCTTGTGATGTCAAGAATGTGTCAGGAAAAAAAGAATAGCACTTTCAGGAGATCATAAATAAGGGTTGAAGAATGTCCACATCAGTTTCCTCTCTTAAAAGTGCCCATGTCTGCAGAACACAAGTTTTATTTTATTTTTTTGCGGAGCTGATCTATGCAATATAAATGCTTATATATCTATAATTTGTTTGTGCTTTGTTTTTATTTTGTCATCATTTCAATAAGGAATTGGTTTAATAAAAATAACATCATGTTAATAAGCTATACGTTTGATTTTTTTTTTTTTTTTTTTTTTTTTTATATTATTTTAAACATTAGGAAATTCCACCTTGTTGTAAAATGTGGATGACTACATGCATCGTTTCTGCTATAGCAACAGGGTAAATGTACAAGCTGGAGTCAGTGTAGTAGGCTGACAACTTCCTGTAAGCAGAGGCTTCAGCGTGGCTCTGAAATGAGCACACGTTTGTCACCTCACTGTTTCCATGGAGGAGGATGGAATGCTATAAAATAGGCACCGCAGTAGTCAGTTCATGGTCGTGTTATCAAATTGAAGTTAAAAAACAGAACTGGTAGGCTTGTTCTCCTTTCTCTTCAACCTCTTCCTACACATTAGTTTCCAAACTCTAAGATTAGGACTTCTCTCAACCTGAAGACATAGTTACTTACTATATTAGGAAACACTTGCACAGCTCATGACCTTTTGGAAACATTGATGACGATATTAAAAAGCTGAGGGGAATTGTTTGGTAGTGGAGTTAAACATATAAAATTTGAATGAAACCCATATATATTTGTTCCCAATCCCAATTTTTCAACCAAAAAAAAAAAAAAAAAGTATAAAATTGTTCACTACAGCTATGTTTTATAATATGTAGTGTCAGCAGGAACAATTACTTTAGGTAAGAATTGAACATCAAGTAGAATTTTGTCAAGCGTATACCTAAATAAATATCTTTTATTATTAATTCAATAGTTTATTATTATTGTTGTTATATAAAAATTAGCAAATAGTAAAAGGGAAACAAAATAAGCAATAAATAATTTCATACAAATACTGCCACTGCCATCCATGGTATTCTTATCGAATTCTATTTCCAATGAACAATATAGTTGAAAAGAAATTCCAGGATGTTCCTATATTCAGAAAGATTTACGTGATTTCCTTGTTTGTCCTGAACTTGGATTGTGATTTGACGTCATGGAGAAGAGGTGGTGCATGCAATGACTTTCCCTGGAGTTGAAGTCTTTCAGAAGCCACGCACATCACTGTATAATTATCCGTTTAATTATAGTGCCTTGATCCAGTCGATCTCCTGACTGTCTCATATCATCCATCTCCCCCTTGACCGCTTCAGTTCCAGAGTGTTCTTTACCGTAATTTGAATAATCCAAAACTGCAGGAGTCCCTGTTCACCAATGATGTGTTTGTCACTGTAACATAGATCTGCTGGTCTTTCTGTAGTTGGAACACCCCCACCAGTGAGGCTGTACACAAATTTGGTTTGCTTGGATTCAAGTTGCAAAAAGACTTGAGTAGGTCCTTGTCTTTCTCTTTATTGGGTTCTGGGGTCCTCACGGCTTGCATTAATGCATTTTTAGAATGTTTGGAGAAGGTGACTTGGGAATAGATGAAATAGATTCCAGGATTTTGAATGGTCAACATGTTCCTTTTGCTGCTAAGCCCGACGTCCTGTAGCAGTGAATCCTCTGGATCCCAGAGAAGATAGTTTGACTTTAGGAAATCTGAATTCAGATCTGTTGGTGGTAAAACAAGGAAAATTCCATTATCGTCACACATTGGCTTGTCTTAAACCCTAATTTCATGTTTTGATTTAATAGCAACAGAATGAGTCTTAAATATATTGTATAATAGGCTGAAAAGGTAATGTGCCGTCTTATATTCACCTTTATGTTGGCTCAGAACAACCATGTGTGCAGTCGGTCCATTGAAAGACGGTCCACCAGTTAATCTAGAAACTGCAGAATAATCACACAACAACAAATATAAAATATATTAAAATTAGAAGGACACCAAATTGCATGCTAAATATTAGAAGCAAACCTTTTTATTTAGTGAAAAAGTGTGTGTGTGGGTGTGTTTTTCTATCCCGTGGGGCCCTAAATCAGGTCCACATGAGGAAGCAAGCTTCTAAATCATACAGAATGAGATTTTTTGAGCATGTAAAAATGCAGGAAGTTATGTGTGATGGTTAAGTTTAGGGGTAGGGTTAGTGTAAGGGGATAGAATATACACTTTGTACAGAATAAAAACCATTACGTCTATGGAGAGTCCTCACAAGGAAACTACATTTTGTGTGTGTGTGGGCACCAACATAGTACAGAAACCCATGCTAACACAAATAGCAACAGAAAAACAGAAAAGTCTTAGTATTTTATAGATACTACTTACCTTTTTCATTTGCTTGTAAAACCTTTGAGATGAAGAAAAAGTATATTACTAATACATAAAAAGTAATGATACTTTAGTTGTACACAATATTTTCATGTTATTACTTTACAATTTACAATGTAGATTTTGGATTATCAAAGCATGACTTAAATGTGTGACAAATGTATACCTTTGCTATGACCGCTTTATAATTTTCTATCAGTTTGCCACATTCTGCCACTGAGTCTTCTCCCAATTTGTCATTCACACAGTCCTCTAGTCTCAGCAGGTTTGTCATGTCTTCATGATAACTCCCATGGAGCTTCTGATGATGAAATAAAAGCCATTTATAAATTACACAAGATATATATTCCAACGTTGACTGCTTTAAAGACAAACCATTTGTTTCCCTTAATGCTTAAAGAATTTTTGGTACATATGAACAGCACCAAAATGCATTAGAAGCACATTAAAACCACTGTGTGAATAATACAATGATTTTTCAGGGGTTGAGAATGTTAACTGAATTTAGATGTCAGCTAAATTATCTGTTAAATCGCCTAAATTATCCATTAAATTATCATTTAATGCCACAAGCAGTTAGATCAATTATCAGCGATTGAAAGGAAAAAAACAGTATTTTTACTACACCTTTTGTTTTGACTACCTTCTGTGTTTATAGATTTCAAAATCTTTTTGCTTATGTTCAGATCTAACAATCTTTTGTTTGACCCTTGTGTTTGGAGTTTCTATTAAATTGAATTCAGTTGATGTTTATTGCTCATGCTTATTATGTGGTGATAATTATGTGAATTGATATTGAGTCACTCCTTTGGCATATAACCCATAGAATGAGATTGCATAATTTGTCGAATCTGTTGAGTAATTTGGTTTTAGCTTCCTCTTGACACAGAAATGCTGGGTTTTGAGCCTTGAGCCTTGCTCATAAAACCACACAACCCAGGAAATACACCATTGAGAACGGGCCTTTTAGTCTTTTCAGTCTGTTTCTGTTTATTAAGAAAACATAATCAAGATTTCACCTCAGTGTTTCTCTCATGGCCGTACATAATTTAGAGGCTTCATAATATATTTTTGTAAATGAGTTTAGCGCCATTCTGACAATATTCTTATACATTTTTCTCTTTAGTTAATGAGCTAAGATTTCATAATGCATTTGTAAACTTGATGCAGAGACACCTTGTTAATTGTCTGTAAAAATTAGTGCGCTCAAATCCCTAAATTTAAAGTAATAAATCTGATGTGGGGCCACTTTTACATCTCTTCTAACACAAAATGCATTATCACACATCCTGGAGAGAAAAAAAAAAAAGCCTATTAATCTATCAGGTATATTGACTATAATATGTTCTACACTGAAAAAATAAATAAATACTGAAAAAAGTAGAATTTACATCTTCCACTCAGAAATTGCTAGGCAGTTCTTTTATAAATAATTACAAAGAAATTGCAAGTAACGCTGATGTAAATGTGAATGTTTTTTAGGAAAAAAAATTTTTTTTTTTGTCTGCTAACATCTACTAATTGAATGTTGCAAAACATTTTAAAACGTTAATGTAAATGTGAGAGCCAAAAGCAGAGAAGTTCATACCATGTTGATTTTCTGGAACAGGTAGAGGAAGCCTCCGAAGGTCACTATCATTAACAGTAGTAGCATCACTGTCAAAAATTTGACCAAAGGTGTATTTCCCATTGGCAGGGGTTTGCTGTATCCTGCCCGTGGAGGCACCGGTGGGGGATTGTAGCTAGTGTGAAAGGTGTTTATCATGATGAAGAGCGGACGAGTTGACAAGAGAAGAGACGTGTACTCCAGTGGCACCCATGCAGTTCTGAAGAGATGCTCTGAATGCAGCTGAGCTCATTTGAATGCGACTTCCTGATGTCACCTTTTCAGATAGGCTGAGACAAATGTTAGTACACAATTTGGCGTAAACAAGCAAGGCCGGATTCCGTGAGGCCACAGATTTTTTTACTCAAAGGTCATCATCTGTGCAGATTCTACATTCTGTCTTTGGCCTAACAGATTATTATTAGTTTTTATTTTTTGTCAGTAAATGGTTTTAAATCAGTCGAGGTCATTGCATTAAATACAGTTATAAAGCCAAGTGACATCTTGCAAAAAAATGATAGGAGTTTTTCTTAGAACAACTTCACCTTTCTGAACCAGTTTGCATTTACTTAACTGATTTGAACCAAGAGGTTTAGTGCATGTATGAAGTAACTCTATTCACTCTTAAACATAAAGGTTATTTATAGGTATCAATGGTTCCATGAAGAACCTTTAACATCCATGGAACCGTTTCACAAAGGTTCTTTAGATGATAAAAAAAAAAATCAAAAAAAAAAAAAAAAAAATAACCAAAGATTATTTTAAGAACTGTTCACTGAAAGGATATGTGGGAAACCAAAAATGGTTCTTCTATGGCATCTCTGCACACACACATAAACAGAAACACCTTTTGAAACCTTTATTCTTAAGAGTGTAGGTGTAGTGCAACACATTAACTGTGAACATTTTGACAACCAGAAAGTCGAATGTAATGCTATTTTGGGGGCCTTTGTGTTTTTATTTCTTTCTGTTTGTCCAAACCACATAGGAAATAAAGTCACATGATGTATGTGTATATCTATGCGACACAAAACCTATTTCAAAAACATGTGCGATACATAGCAGAAAATAGAGCCTACACAGCTATGAATATAAATGCATATGAAACCTGTTATTTGTGTGAGTTCATTGATTATCAAGTTTGATAAAATACTAGTTTACCACATCTATAAAAGATCCTCGAAAATACATGAAAGACATGTTCCATTTTTTTCTTTTAGAAGCTACCAACTTCTGACCTCATTTTAACCACTAAGTGGTGGTCTCTGCTACATATTCTTGTAACTGCATTTGATCTTCCTTGACGTCTGTTTATATGGAGGACGAGAAATGACTTGTGTATAAATAAATTAATAAATGCAGAAATTAGTAAATAAATATATGAAGAAAGAAATACAGAAATGCATAAATGAATAAATACATAATTAAATGCTGAAATAAATAAATGCAGAAATACATAAATGAATAAATAAATGCAGATATGCATAAATGAATGAATACGTAAATAAATAATTTTGTCAAAAGTATAATTTTTAATTGTGCTATTTTTGTATCTTTGTGTTATACTATAATTTTTCTACATTTATTAATTTATTTTTACATTTATTTGTGCATTTCTACATTTATGTGTCCGTATGTTAATAAGGTAGGCGGTCCTAACCTCTCTCAATGCAGGATTGGTTAAACAGGATCGTTATCGTCGTTACGGCTGTACTACTGTGGATACTAGTTTTGTTAAATATGGCGGGTTTTTTAAGTTCCATTGCTAATGATTTGCGTTTAATAGCAAATTATATAGATCATGCACCAAGTGACTACCTTGTGTTTCGTTTGGAACGTGTAGTCGATGATTTAGTTAAGCTCAGTGCTGATATGGATGCAGACCTGAATCGAGAAGGGTCTGCCGCAGAGCCACAGTTAACTTTTACCCCAGCTACAGTTTAATGCTGCCTTCACGTGCTATCGGAAATGTCCTACTTCCCACTTCTGAAGTCGTGATTACGAGCTCATTACATTCAAATCTTGACTTGAGAGGGCGTTCATGTTCCACCTTTTATAATAGGGTTATAATTCCGATAGCACGTGAAGGCAGCATTACCCCACACAGTTGCGCATCTCGTCGTGAGAGTTTTATGTCGAGATGCATGTTACGGGCACTGGAAGGGAATCATTTCATGATTTACCATAGCTTACCAGAATTTACCATAGTTTACCACGTTCTAGTATGATTTACCATGATGACTCTAGCATGATTTACCATATTTTACCATGATTTACCACGTTCTAGCATATGATTTACCATGATTCTAGCATGCTTTACCATAGTTTACCATGATTTACCACATTCTAGCATGATTTACCATGTTTCTAGCGTGATTTACCTTACCATGATTTACCACATTCACGATTTACCACGTTCTAATATGATTTACCATGATTCTAGCATGATTTACCATAGTTTATGATTTACCACATTCACGATTTATCACGTTCTAGCATGATTTACCATGTTTCTAGTATGAATTACCACGTTCTAGCATGATTTACCATGATTTAGTCAATAAAGAAGGCTAACTATCTCGTCTTCATTCCACAGAAACGGTCTGACTGGTTTGCCTAATTGACCAATCCTGCATTGAGAGAGGTTAGGACCGCCTACCTTATTAACATACGGACACATAAATAAATAAATGTAGAAATTCATAAATAAATGTAAGAATAAATAAATGTAGAAAAAATATAGTATAACACAAATTATACAAAGATATCACACTTAAAAATTATACTTTTGACAAAATTATTAATGTATTCATTCATTTATGCATATCTGCAATTATTTATTTCAGAATTTAATTATTTATTTATTCATTTATTTCTGTATTTATTTATACATTTATTTAATTCTGCATTTACGTATTTGTTTGTTTATTTATTTATACTTCCTGCATTTACGTATCGCCCTCCATATGTTTAAGGAATAAATTGCTTTGGCTGTAAATGAGTGAGCAGCTATAGATTATGTAAGACTTTCAGTTAAACATTTTCTTTTTAATTGTTGGATCATGTTGCGTGGCTTTTCATAAGCCATCCTTTACATCAAAACAAAACAGCTTCATTTAAAGATTGGTGTGGACTGTCTACAGCAGAAACTGCTGATTATTTAGTATTGCTAAACTTTTTACCAAGCAAAAAAAAAAAAAAAAAAAAAAAAAGGTTTCACATGAACTGCAGCATCTAACCTCAGTTCAACTCCCACTGACTTTTCTTCAGTTCCTCTGTCAGGGCTCACATTTTCCAAAGTCATCAGTATAATTTGAAAGGTGTGGTTTATAAATTAGGAAATGATCTCCACCCACAAAAGGCATGAAAGGGTACAATGGGGCCCAGTAATCAGATCTTTGACCTTTATTAACAGAAACATATACAACGTGTTTTGTGTAGTGTGAATAGATGTGGGTGTTATTGCATATAGGTGATCCATTTCAGAACTTTAAATATGCTGTTCTCATGAGTAATGTGAGGTCACATACAATGAATTATATTTGGCACTAATCACAAACAAAAGCATGCAAAAGGCATGGGGGTGGGGGTAAAAAAAAGTAATTTAACTGAATCTGCTTTAGACACTATTCAATATTATATGTAATGCAATACAAGTAACCTGAGTTACGTAATCAGATTACTATTTTTTTAAAGTAACTAGTAAAGTAATGCATTACTTTTGAATTTACAACAAAATATCTGAGTTACTTTTTCAAATAAGTAATGCAAGTTACTTTTTTTTCCCATTTATTGACTGACAGCTCTCCTATCCTCACGTTGAGAGAAATCGTGAGTAAATGTAGAGGCGTTGTGGGTGTGTGCTGTGTGAACATGATGGTTATTGCAGTTCTAGACTAAATATGAGCATGCATTTACTCATCAGTATTCCTCAAAATGAATAAAAACAGTGAAACGCTAAATCAGAATACTACACAAACTTCCGATAAATAAATATGTTAAATAAAACAAATATTTTTACGCATTTAATTTCACTTTATTGACCAATTTACTTTTTTGCTGACCTTCGATGATTTAGTTGAACCATAAGCAAAAATAACTTTCGATTTTTTGTTTTTTATTAATGAAGAATTTGCATTTCCTTCAGCCATATTATTTAAATTTTGGTGTGAAAGGGCCTTTACATTTGTCCAAAAACCAAAACCCCAGTCCAGGTGAGAAAACGTAACGCAAAAAGTAACATAACATTACTTTTCTTAAAAAGTAACTAAATAACGCAATTAGTTACTTTTTAAGGGAGTAACGCAATATTGTAATGCATTACTTTTCAAAGTAACTATCCCCAACACTGTCCACACAGGCTAACATTCCCACAATTGTTGCTTTTTTATTAAAGCAAGAATGCATAGCAGGTCCTCAACCCAAACACACAATGGTGGAAGCTCTTAAATACCAACATAATAAAACATTAACAAGTCCCTCCATTTTTTCATCTTGCTAAAAAGAATGCATAATTAAACAATTTATTTCAACCTGTGTTAAGCATGATGGGAAGAAGAAATCATGTCCCTAGTTTCTATAACGCTGTAATCCTAACTTGAATGATTGCACCATGCTCTTTCAAAATGAAAACACTGAGTTAAACCAATGAATAACCAATTTAAAATTTACATCATGTTTGAACAAGAAACCTACATTGGTGCTAAATCAAAATTAATTGTTTAAATGAAGTAAACAGCATTAAAAAAACTTTGCGTTGCATTAGTATTAATGAGTTCATGATGCAGTGAATATTAATATGCAAAAACACATTAAAAGCTCAAAAATCATTCCAGGGAGAAATAATTAAACACATAAATTGCAGACTTTGTATCTTTTTCCAGGGATGGGAATAATGACTTTGTGACATATGACTCAGTGTGTGTTCTATGTGTGTTGGTAAAAAGGAGAGAGACTGTGGGCCTATGGAACTAACTATGCAAATGAAATACATTCAAATGTTAACACTTTCTGAAAAATGTGCATGATGCATGACTGAAGTCCCAAAATACTGGGTCGCAGTGACATAACGGTGATATGACATGACTCACAGTTATATACAGTTTATGAAAGTAGACTACTTGATATGAGAATAGGAATATAAATGAAGCAGATGAAATTTACAGATACAACACTTAAACATTTTGTGCTACATACACAAGATTAAATAACGTGTCACAAACAAAGACCAATAATATCTGCAGCTAAAGGAAAATTTGTCTGGCAGCACATGGATATTGAATGAACTTTCCACAGTTCTATGTGCATAAATATGAGAGTGTTCTTGGGAACAGACTTCGGTAAGACATGGGCAGTGGCTCCAACTGTTGGCAACAAGTGTCACTACACTACATACCGCACAGACACTTACACTAGCTGCTGCACTGCACCTTTAGCAATGTATTGTCTTCATTCAGAAGTTCCTTATATATTTCAGCATATATTCGTATGTTCATTTCAAGCATAGAGTACATTCAATGCATGGAGCTCATTAAAAAAACAAGCACAGAAATAAATTGAGATTCTGATTTGGTTCCTACTCAGAGATTCTGATACTGGTCCTGTGAAACTAACATCACAATCACCACACTGTCAGTTTTCCATCCCAGCACATTATACATGCTGACCTGTACAGAGCATGATAAGTCTTTGAGACTGTCAGGGTGTGTAGTGAACCACTAAGGACCGAGTGTGCTGCTCTTTATTCTGGGGGCCTTTGATGTTGCGATGCAATGAGTGCCCATCACAGGGCCTGAGAGCATAAGGATCTTCTTTGCTGCTGTGCTGAGGGTTCTGACCGTGAATAGATGGTTCTCCTTGACACTTCAGAAATGCTAAGAAACACCTGTAGAACTGAAGGGGAAATGAATGAGATAGTATGCATTAGTATGCCTTTCATTTCACTAATATGCACCATTTAGGGGGAGATAAGGTACAAAGTTGTCCTTTTAGGTGTACTGCCCCATGTGACAAGCTGTTGTACCCCTAAAGCTGAAAGTAAAGTTCCACTCGGGCTCACGGACAGTGTGCGCAACCATATACCTGGGCCTTAAAGGTGCGATTTAAAAAAATTCTGACACTGTATAGATACACTAAAATATAAAAATATATATGTATATATACCTAAATATTAATGCTGATATTATGTGATGCATTGTAATGCTTTATTAATTATGTGATGCTGAAGAGATTTTGGCTAGATTTTGATTTTAGTATTTATTTTTTTTTAAATATGTATCCCCAACATCATCCCCTATTATTCTATTAAAAATGTCCACACGTGAAATAGATTGTCATTGTGGTATCTGGAAAATATACATCGATTTATAAAATATTTTAGATAGTAAATTAATGCATTATGTTATTGTAGTTTTATATAAAAGTATTAAATTCCATAATGCATTCAAATTTTATTGCCAAATCAAGGCACAGTGTGTCCACTGACATTCTTTGATACCCTACTCAAAATTCAGAATGCAATCAGAGATGGTCTTATTTTTGGGAGATACGAGGGTCCGTGGTTCTACCATTGGAAAAAGCTAATTTGGATCATGTGTGCCTTGATAACCATTTACATTACAGCAGAGTTGTGTGTCAGTCGATCAGTTTGTGGATACTATAGAAATTAATAAGAAGTGCCGTAAACTGAATCATACATGTCGCACAATTGTCTGTCTTCTCTTTTAAAACAAAAATGTTTTGGTGCAAACTCTAAAAATACAGTAGATCAGTTGATTCATTAAATTATGAGCTATTTCCTCACAAAAGTGGTTTATTTAGCATAGTGAAGCCTCTCCATTGACATCCATTCAAAAAACTCTTGTCTTCTTCCCTGCATACTTCAGCGTTAGCTAGCATTAGCCTAGGCTTTTTTCGGCTAAGGTTGCAGGCTTGCCTTTAATTGGCTTTGATGCAATCCCTCTGTGGACTCACCTGGTTGTTGAAAAGCACATAGATTACCGGGTTGACCACAGTGCTGCTCTTGGCCAGGACTGAGGGCACCACACTGGTTACGGGAGTTATCAGTCCCCTCCTGCCAAACGCAGCTAGCAGGGCTACCACCCCATAAGGCATCCAGCACAGCAGATAGCAGGATACCATGGTGACGACCATTAGAAGAATGTGGTTCTCTCTCCTCTGTGCGGTCAGCAGGTTGATTTTAGTTACCTGAGAATCACACAAAGGAAACACTTAAAAGTTACAGTTGCAATGGTCTTTTATTCCCTACTGTGACATATCAGAGTGAAACTGACTCTCCAACAAGAAAATATGTAGGGCAGGACTTGATTTTGTCCATTGGGAATTGATTGGACTGTTATTGTTTGCTATTGCTGTGATGTCATGTGAGTGAGAGGTTGTCCCACCCTCATGCCAGTAAACACGTCATCGGAGAAATGCTATTGCAAGAGGGATGGGAAGTTATATAGATTAAAGATTGCAAGGGCATATGAATAAAAAAAAAAATGTATTTAACTTACACGGATAAATCATTGATAATAAATACTGCAATATTCCATTAAAAAGATTTGTTAATAATGATTTCATTGTGACTTTAAAGGATTAGTTCACCCAAAAATGAAAATTATGTAATTAATGACTCACCCTCATGTCGTTCCACACCCGTAAGATCTCCGTTCATCTTCGGAACACAGTTTAAGATATTTTAGATTTAGTTCGAGAGCTTTCTGTCCCTCCATTGAAAATGTATGTACGTGTAGCGAATATCTAGCCCCAGGGGAAATGGTGCGGGATTTATGCATGCGAGGGGAATTTTGATATTGACAATTGATTAAAACGGATTAAAACAATTATTAATATCTAGGGCTTGATTCAACTTTTAGAAATTTCTTTGATTCTAGAATTGAGTTCAAAGGACGGATAATTGTCCACCAAATATCTCCCTTTTAATAACTCTTAAACATGTTTCTCTGGCCAGGAGAAATATCTTTCTTTTAATTTGTAACAGGGTCGGTTCACCGTAAAAGTGACCTATGTATGAGCAAACTCAAGCACAATCACGTGTGAATATATATGGTTTAATAAAATCAACAAACATACACAAATTAACTGAAAGCAGGAAGGAGAGAGAGAGAGAGAGAGAGAGAGAGAGAGAGAGAGAGAGAGAGAGAGAGAGAGAGAGAGAGAGAGAGAGAGAGAGAGAGAGAGAGAGAGAGAGAGAGAGAGAGAACGGTGATACGATCGACACAACTATTGAGCACAAGCAAGGAATCAGTCTAGCTTATTGGTATAAGCTTAAAACTTTAGAACGACAGCTTAAGGGATACTTGCATATGTTTCCTTGGTTGTGAGCTCGTGCGTTTAGGGGAATTCCGCGATCCGGTCCGTGTTTCAATCTTGCCGGGTGGTTCCTTGGAGTCCGCAGGAAATTCAACTTTGGTTCCTTTGTGTGATGAGATCCGTTGGAGGATGGCGAAGAGGAAAGCCAACAGAGGTGGCAACAGGAAGCAAAACGAAGAGAGAAGACAAGAGAGAGAGACAAGAGAGGCCGAGAAGCGTTTGTGGCCCATTTTTAAAGGGCCGCGACGGGGCACGCATCTTTTGTCGGAACAGCCAATCAGAGCGAAGGAACTCAGAAGCGGGAAATCTCCCTTTGTCTTGGGCCTCTCCTCATTAACATGTTTTATGGCTCTCTCTTAGATAACCCCCAAGTCTGCCTTTGGTACGCAGACTTTGGGGTTTTGGCATGAAAGAAAGAGTCTGATGCATCATAGTACCCCACAACACACCTAGCTGGCCTACAAATTGCGAGACAAAGATTTCGAGACCACGCATGGGGAGTTTAACTTAAGAGTTAAAGGAACGGCGAGGATTGACGTCATTCTTCCTTACGCCTTCACTGGCTATAAGTTTCTAACCTATCAAAACACATCTAAAGTGGTTATAACAAAAAGCATGCATACATACAGGGAACAGCACACCTAAAATGAAAAATAACTAAGTTAAAAGTCATATAATCTGTTCGGATGTCCTTTGTTATGTGTGAGGTGGGGGCTGGTTTTTATAATGGTCTCTCATGAGCTGCACGAGCATGGTTTGTGTCCTTTTAGCACCATTAACCTGTCAGTCTGTAGACTTCACGGCGCCGGTCTTGCTTGAGTCATTATAACTAATCAAAGTATTGGTCCGTTGATCATTTATGAGCGCCGTCCATACACTACATACGGTATACTGTCCATGTCCAGAAAGGTAATAAAAACATCATCAAAGTAGTCCATGTGACATCAGTGGGTTAGTTAGAATTTTTTGAAGCAACGAAAATACATTTTGGTCCAAAAATAACAAAAACTACGACTTTATTCAGTATTGTCTTCTCTTCTGGGTCTGTTGTCAATCCGCGTTCACGACTCCGCAGTGACACTGCTGACGTGTTATCTGGTGCGCCCGAGCTTCGTTTACAGTCTGAGGAGACGCGCCACAACATGCACAACCTTGAGGCGGATGGGCTACAACAGCAGAAGACCCCACCGGGTACCACTCATCTCCACTACAAATAGGAAAAAGAGGCTACAGTTTGCACGAGCTCACCAAAATTGGACAGTTGAAGACTGGAAAAATGTTGCCTGGTCTGATGAGTCTCGATTTCTGTTGAGACATTCAGATGGTAGAGTCAGAATTTGGCGTAAACAGAATGAGAACATGGATCCATCATGCCTTGTTACCACTGTGCAGGCTGGTGGTGGTGGTGTAATGGTGTGGGGGATGTTTTCTTGGCACACTTTAGGCCCCTTAGTGCCAATTGGGCATCGTTTAAATGCCACGGCCTACCTGAGCATTGTTTCTGACCATGTCCATCCCTTTATGACCACCATGTACCCATTCTCTGATGGCTACTTGCAGCAGGATAATGCACCATGTCACAAAGCTCGAATCATTTCAAATTGGTTTCTTGAACATGACAATGAGTTCACTGTACTAAAATGGCCCCCACAGTCACCAGATCTCAACCCAATAGAGCATCTTTGGGATGTGGTGGAACGGGAGCTTCGTGCCCTGGATGTGCATCCCACAAATCTCCATCAACTGCTAGAAGCTATCCTATCAATATGGGCCAACATTTCTAAAGAATGCTTTCAGCACTTGCTGAATCAATGCCACGTAGAATTAAGGCAGTTCTGAAGGCAAAAGGGGGTCAAACACAGTATTAGTATGGTGTTCCTAATAATCCTTTAGGTGAGTGTACATTTTCAATGGAGGGACAGAAAGCTCTCGAACTAAATCTAAAATATCTTAAACTGTGTTCCAAAGATGAACGGAGATCTTACGGGTGTGGAACGACATGAGGGTGAGTCATTAATTACATAATTTTCAGTTTTGGGTGAACTAATCCTTTAAGGCATGTGTTTCTTGATTAGTGCATGAACATCTCATCTCTGGTATCTACTTATATCTAAAAGTTATAAAGTTACATTTTGATGCAGAAGCAGGCCCTTTTAACGATCTAAATCAAACTAAAAGCTTCTATTTTTTGCAGAGAACATGGGCTATCCTACAGCAAACTGTTTGTGATGTGAACGTACTTAGTATGAATTAACTTGCTATGAGTGCAAGCAGTTCGCGAATCAGAGGCAGATGGCTCCTTCATGTGTCATATCTGATTGTCGTGACTTATGTCCTCCGGAGTCTGTTAACCTTCCCTATCCCCTTCCCATCATGAAGTAATCTCTCTGTATAAAGATCTCCAGCTGGTCGGGGCACAGAATAGGAACTTCCAATCAGCACTGCTGGCAAATGAGAGCTGATCAGTGGAGCTGAGCTCCCCGCACCGACTCATGTCGTCATTCACACTTTTTACATGCTCCATTTGTCCTAAACAAGATGATTGTGATTGTATTGACAGCTCCAGCTTGGCTAAGTGTTTTCTCACTTGTGTAATCCCATTGCCTCTGGAAGTGTCCTTCAGCAATTTGTAGAATCAATGTGATATTGACAAAAAATTATTTTGAAGCGACATAAACAAAACTTTTTTTCCACTGCAGTACAATTCTTTCCATTGTCTAGGCATCTTTGTTTCTGCAAACAATGTCATACCCACAAATGTCATCCATTCAATGAAACACCCCCAAAAAAAAGAAAAAAAAAAAAGAATAACAATAATAATTGTATCTAAGTGCATTCCCATTAGAATTTCCATTGAATAGTGTATACTATTTTATACCTCATGTCTGGAGTGACTATTTTAGGAATGCAATTACTTTCTCAGACATGTCGTCCTCTGATTTTCATGATCTGTGCTCTCTTCTTGTAATTTCCCCTTTTGAATCCCATTAGAATTCCATGTTTGTGTTTCTATAAAAAGCCAGAAGGCTGTAGTGACTGGTCCACTCATACGTGCAATGGATAAAGATCTCTCTATTTGTCATATACGCAATGTGATATCTAACTGGTATCTGACAAATAGAGCTACTGAACAGAGCAAATCCTAGAGGAAATATGTTTTTCTTACATAACAGCTCGTCACCAATAGTAACAGGTTCCGTGTTCTAAAAATACCTATGATGGTTATTCATTCATAGAATCGGTGACTAGAGGATTGCTGCCTTACTACCCGCTGGAAACGTTCATTACATGTTCCTTCACATTGTGATGTGTTTATGAAATCTGCCTCAGGCACAGATGAGTCATAAAAACCTAAAGACTGCTTCTCCCTGAATACGGTCTAACCTGATGCCCCAAAGCACTTTGTTCGTATTCTCTAGCTGGACAAAACAATATCAAATGGATAAATAAAGAATTCAAGAGATCTGTAGCTGGCCTGGGTTGAAATGTTAATTGGACACTGACTATGACACATCACTGCAGATTTCTAGGCACAACTGCTTTTTTTCTCAAAAGGGAAATTAATACGGTGAGTCAGCAACTGGTCAGCAACTGGTTTTATAAAAAAGCACTGAGACAGTGATGGGGATTTTACAGTGGCTTTCTGCAGGTTACATTGATGCGACAGTATACTCTAAAAAATGCTGGGTTTAAAAAAACCCAAGTTGGGTTGAAAATGGACAAACCCAGCAATTGGGTTGTTTTTAACCCAGCATTTTTTAGAGTGAGGTGGTGGCAAGTGATGAGCGATTGAATCATTCAATCAATCAATCAATCAATCAATCAATCAATCAATCAATCAATCAATCAATCAATCAATCAATCAAATCGAAAGAAACAAGTGACTTGCTGAATTTGGAACTGCATACTAGCATAATACTCTTTGGCTGCATTCCAATATACTACACTCTAAAAAATGCTGGGTTAAAAACAACCCAATTGCTGGGTTGAAAATGGACTAACCCAGCGATTGGGTTGTTTTAGCCCAGTGAATGGGTTGTTTTAACCCAGCGGTTGGGTTAAATGTTTGCTTAAAACAACCCAATCGCTGAGTTAGTCCATTTTCAACCCAACTTGGGTTGTTTTTAACCCAGCATTTTTTAGAGTGAGGTGGTGGCAAGTGATGAGCCACTGAATCATTCATTCAATCAATCAATCTCAAATCGAAAGAAACGAGTGACTGGCTGAATTTGGAACTGCATACTAGCATAACACTCTTTGGCTGCATTCCAATATACTACACTTTAAAAAATGCTGGGTTAAAAACAACCCAAGTTGGGTTGAAAATGGACTAACCCAGTGATTGGGTTGTTTTAACCCAGCGATTGGGTTGTTTTAACCCAGTAAATGGGTTGTTTTAACCCAGCGGTTGGGTTAAATGTTTGCTTAAAACAATCCAATCACTGGGTTAGTCCATTTTCAACCCAACTTGGGTTGTTTTTAACCCAGCATTTTTTAGAGTGTATATAGTAGAAGAAAAACAGTAGGCCTATATGTGAAAATTTACATTGACCGTAAAACAGTTACATACAAAATACATGGATGACCTACTACTTCCAGTGAGATTTTGAAGTCCTCATCCGATGGACAATCCCATGAGGCCACGGGAGAGGATTTGTGAATGGCAGTGAACCAAAACTGATGACGGTAGGTTACATCACTAGAACAACATGATGAATATTTTAGCTGTGTCTGGATGACATTCATACTACACACAATCGTCACAAAGTGCCTACTCGCAGAGTATATGATTTCAGATGCAGCCCTACTATTTCTGCCATAGAAACAGGGCTGTAGCTAGGGAATTCTGGGCCCCCTGATAAAACAGAAATCATAAACTCAATCATAATAAAATTATATTAGTATAGTGACAGCCATAGCTTTATGTTTGCTTTCCAGTACTCTAATGGAGAGTGTAAAAATATACAATAGGTTTAATACAGTAGGTTTCCTCTATTCAGAGGAAAAGGTTTCAAACTTCTTCATAAAGTCTCTCTCACTCACCCCTTTGATAATGAACAGGATTTTGCCATAACAGAAGATCATGAGCATCAGGGGTAAAAGCAGACAGAAGATGAACAGGCACATCACGTATGACATGCTGTTGGTTGAGCGTAGGTGCCACTGCACTGAGCATGTAGTCCCGGGTCCTTCAGGTCCATAGCTACTCCAGCCCAGGAATGGTGGGAGAGTCCATACCAGCGAATACAGCCATGATCCAGCCACACAGAGCCAAGCCCTGCGGAAGTCAGACACGTCGGCCTTGGTGGCGCGCAGCAGGGCGGCATAACGCTCGTATGATAGTATGGACAGAGACATCAGAGACACAATTCCTGTTTGGGATAAAGAAAGCTGATATGGAAAAGAAATCGTGTTCACAAAACAACTATTTAAATTTGTTTTTATATTAAGATATTTGTACTATGTACACTAGGTGCTGTAACGATTACAGCAATTTTGCAGTCACACAAGGGAAAAATTACAATAACCCAAGTTTGACAAAAGTTGATTCAAAATATGATTCAAAATATTTCCATAAACTCTAAAATACTCAATTCAGAGTAAACTTAAAAACTAATTGAAATAACATAAAAATAATAAAACTCAAAATTCAGCACTTACTGTTGTCAGGCATAGGTTGTATAGATTTCTTATAATAGGAGTCTTTATTATAATCCATCAACTAAAGTCCAGGAGCGCTCTAGAGAATAACGTAACACAACTACTAATAACATAGACAAGACCGGACAATGGACCACAGGAAACCGAGGGCTTAAATACACAGGGAATGACTCACTGAAACAGAACAGGTGTGTAAGATAAGGTGACCAGATTTCTGAAATGGAAACATTCCCTATTTGGACATTTTTGATTGGTGAAAATATCACTGAAATCTCATTTGTTATTATCTTTTAATTAAATTAATTAATATTTTTATGTTTTTGTGTTTTTAATTGTTGTGTGTTCCCTATATTATTATTAATTAATAGTAACCAGTGTAAATAGCAAGCAGTTCAAAACAATATTATAACCAAATTAAGACTTTTGTAATGTGACAAAAACACATTACAAAAATAAAACAACATCAATATGATATGTGACCCTGGACCACAAAACCAGTCATAAGGGTCAATTTTTCAAGAGATGCAACTATTTGAAATTCTGCAATCTGAGGGTGCAAAAAATCTAAATATTGAGAAAATCGTCCAAATTAAGTTGTCCAAATGAAGTCCTTAGCAATGCATATTACTACTACTAATACATTTTTTATATATTTACATTAGGAAATTTACAAAATATCTTCATGGAAGATGATCTGTCACATGTCTGCCTGTTTAGTTGATCTTTCAGTTGTTTTCATCCTGTTACATTCCTTAGTTTCCCACCACTTGTTTGTTACCATGGTTACCCTCATTAGTTAATTTGTCCCAGCTGTGTCTTGTTAATCATCTAGTTTCTGTTTGCTATTTAAGCCTTTGTCTAGTCACCGTTATGTTAAGTTGTGCCTGACTGCATTAGTTTTCCTGTCTGCACAAACCTGTGGCAGATGACTGGACCCCAAAATGGTGTATGCTGCAGAGTTTGTGGCCATGGCTCAGAAGAGCCATGAGTTTTTTTTCCTTTGCAGAGGAATTTATTCATCTCATCATCAACTGCCCTTATGATGACGAGACACTGAAATCTCTGTTCTGGATCGGGCCAAATTACCATCACCCTGTGGACCTCCCAGACACCACTGGAATGAGCTGGAGAGAAGCTCATCCGGAGACGTTGCGTCCCAGTACAGAACACAGCCAGTCCCCATCCAGAGTCCCGTGATGTTTCCTGTCCCCATCCAGGGTCCAGTGATGTCCCCAGAACCAGCGAGGGACCACTGGCTTATCAACTTTTGGACTGAGATGCCTTAAGTCCCTGTTGAGAGTCCAGCAACGTATCCTGTCCCCATTCAGAGCCCAGTGATGCCCCCTGAACTGCCTGAGCAGCCGTGGTCCCCTGAGCTTCTGGCGCCTCTGGTCTCCTGAGCACTGGCACCACCCTGAAGGCTTCCCTCCCAGTCAGGATCTGGATCCCTTGCCTCGGTCCTCAAAGACTCCAGGGTTGTGCTGTTGAGACAGGAGGCAGGTCGTGCTGTTGCCTGTCTGCCTGCCTTGAGTTGATTTTTGTGACTTAAACCAAATTTGGAACTTGATTCGTCTGCATAAACCCATGACATGATTTTTACTTAATATCCTAATGATTTTTGGCATAAAAGAAAAAGATAATTTTGACCCATACAATGCATTTTTGGCTATTGCCACAAATATACTAGTGCAACTTATGACTGGTTTTGTGGTCCAGGGTCACATATATATAAAACGATTTAACTAATATTTTAATTACATTTAATTTCCGTAAGCAGTCTATATTGTGTACAGAAATTACAACTTTAACTTCAAATGCTTCGATACGTTTGTGCTTGAAAATGACTCTTACGGTCCTTAACTGGGCTTGTTATTTTGCGTTTTAGGCTTATTTTAAGCAGAAAGTATGTGTATTCTGCAAATGCATTTGTTGCAAGTGTAACTGTTTAGTTTTCTAAAAATATTTATACCTCTTATATACTGTGTATTATATAGTTAAGATGTGTAGAAATTACTGTTGTGATTGCAGAACTTATTTAAACTTGTGCAACGTATTTGCGGGTTGTTTTGCACAAGCTGTAAAACGGGGACATTTCTGGGGACAGAACACCAAAAACCGGGACTCATAAGGAAACTAACTAGCAAATCAGGCAGACAGGAACAGCAACACAAAGAACTAAACCAAAACAGATTACACATGACAAAGGTAAAGTAAACTTAGTGGACATTAAACTGGTACTTTTTTAGAATTTAAAAATTCTGAATTTGATGCACCTATGCATGAGAAACAAAACACACTGATGCATTGAGCAAATATATTGTTACCCTTGATTGTGTAAATACAGACAGATTCTTTCCTCAGAGGAATTGCTTAAATTAGATTCCTCAATTCATTCCTTATTTATAATTACTACTAAAACAAAATAAAATATGTAAATTCTGCACTGTAAGAATGACAGCTGAAACCAACTATAACTAAAGTGAAATGTAGAATAATGACATAACATGCGACATAATGGGCAGCCACAGACTCAAGATGCTCAAGGCATTGATCGTGTTTTCCAGACAGTGTCAAGAGGTATAATGTCACATTATACCCTTATGTATCAACTCACTTGCCTCAGTTGTTAAGTGACACAAGATTATGGAGCTAGAAAAACCTGATGACAATCTACATTAATTATTTTAAATACCCAGTTGTCAGAAATATTTGGGTACCCACAGAGAAAAACTGAGCCTTAATGAATATGGGTAATGTCAACAAAGGAACACATTCATTAAAAATGAATGTGAAAATGATGTGAATGATGTATCATATGTACACAGACATTCTGCCTCACTGGGTTTGCAGGTCTGCACGCTTCCCTGCAGTTCCTCTTCACATCACAGACAGAGAGACACAACACTCCCACTACAGTAATTAATGGCCTTAAATGAGCTCTCCATTCAAATGTCAGATCACTGGGGGAAGACTGTGACTTCTGAGACAACTCCTGAATAAGATAAAATTACAGTGATTCTGGCTTGTTCCTATTTTGAGCATATGTGGAACATTTCTGGCAGACTGGAATCATTTAACGTGAACTTGACATAATCAAGAGTTATTGTATATTTGTGATTGTCATTATACTACAAAGATCCAGCTGATTTGATTTAGGCTACAGATTGACCCAACTGCATGAAAAATCATGCTGTAAATTTAAATTAATTTGAGCCCACTTTTTTTCATATATAGCCTATAAAGTCTATATTGTGAATGTTTAGAGGCGGAATTTATCGCACAAATGAATCATCCAACCATAACCTATCATATCCGATCATACGCTATGGAGGCATTGCCTCCTCCCACATGACTTTCCCAAATTGCCCAAGTTATTTGGATCACTGCAGATCCAAATAACGTCCAGCTCCCCCTCTCTGGACTTCATGTGTTGAGCTTCACCTCTGTGGATCCAATGGGTGGAGGGATATGGTTATGGCTAGGGTTAAGGATGTGTTTGGACCTACTAGACCCACTCATTATGCCCAAATTACATCTAGACCCTGTCCCAAATTGCACCTAAGCACTCACAGTCTTCCTACGAATCTACAAGTTTGTGACGTAACGCCTACATTTTTGAAGAGGTGCACGTCAGGGTACATCGTAGGCTACGTGTGCAACACACAGCCTACGACGTAGATATGGCATACACTTGAAGTAGAAGTATAAATTGGGGTTGAAGTAAAAACTAATGGGTTGATAATGGGTTAATGGTACATTAACACAGGGCGTCTGCATTAACGCTTCTCATTTACTTTGAATTGGTGACGTCATGCATTGCTGAACTGAATTGTGGGTTGTGTTGCGTTTTGTCACTGGTGTTGCTTATGGCAGAATTTGAAATCTTGTAGTACAAAATTTTTACTTTTCAAGAGCCAATGTAGGCGTCAGACAATCAGATTGCCTAAGCAAACACAAGACTTACAAAGACTTAGACTACTAAAGTGCATAATAAAGTGTGCCATTTGGGATAGCGCCCTAGAGAGGGAGAGCTGGACTTGTACGCTCCACGTATGGCTATCCCCACTAAACCCACGGCACTAGAGGGTCTGTTAAAACTCTATGGGCTCAGAGGAGGCAGGAGAGACGCCGGACTCTTAGAGACGTAACTTTACCTGCGGGTGTCGCTGCCGGACAGTGTTTCTTTAGAAAAACGAGCAGTTGACCAAAAATTTTGTCACATTTTATAATATTTGCACTGTTATATTTTTCTAAGGATTATCTCATGCAATTTTTTGAGGAGGCACCGCCTCCCTTGCCATCTCAGAGGAATTTTTGGTTTTTTTTTTGTTTAGTTTTTTTGTGTTGCGGAGAGACACGCACATTTAATCAAATACTTGAATAGAACTGGAAATAAGTTTTCCTTCAGAAAAAAAAAAAAAAAAATTCCTTTCCACATGATCTATTTAATCAATTACACATCTTAATAGAAATGTATAATCTTCGATTAGGCCTAATTTTCTCTGTCATGCTCAAAAGCCAGTAACGTTTGCTAATCAAATATTAAGATAATCAAGCACTTGAATACGCTATTAACATTAAGTTATTAAATATACTGACCGTGTTATATTGTGTTAAAAACGGAATTTATCATCAGCAAACCAGACACACCTACTACGCCAGAAATTACTGAACGCGCTACAACACACTACAAAGAAAGTTCGGCTGGGCGTTGTAAGATATCCACTTCACCGCCGAAAACTCTGGGAACCTGTTACACATTTAACTTTCCTGTTGAACGAACTTCAGCAAAACTTACCAAAAAGCGAATTGGCAAAACCGTACCATTTGCAGCCGTGACGTCCCAAAAGCCATTTCCCATAGAGACTGGAAGCAAAACTGAAGGGAGTCCCAAATAAACAAACCAGTATGTCACTCAGGCTGATGTTCAGTAGAATGAGGTTTATAGGTGTCCACAGTGAGCGAAACCTCGCAAAGATGAGCAGGACAAAGAGGTTGTTCAGGCATCCTAACACCAGAATGATTCCGAGGCAGACGGCTGTCACCGTGTGGCCAGTCCGGCTCAGGCCAGGTGGGATGTCGTGGGGCTCTAGGTCTCCTGAACTGACATTTGCACTTTGGTTGAGCGCAGAAATGTCTTTGTTGCTAATGTTCAAACTCCAGATGTAGGCGACCATAGTAGCCTCAATGCACGGGTAAATGGTGACTTTCTTTACGGATGGATTCACTGTTCACATTTCTCCCCGTCACTGACGCGCAGCCCACCATTACTAACCTACCTCTGGTGCTGCTGCTGCTGCTACTACTGACCTCCGCGTGTCTGAGAGCCGCTGTATGATCTCAGGGTGACCATGGTGCGAATTGTGGAGTGAGGGTGGGGTGCTAACTCAAAAGTGGAAACAAAGGTTTCTAAGTCGGCTACCTACATATTATTTATTTATTTATTTTTTATGCATGTCGTTTCAGTATTGATTATGCTATATCTGAAGTAAGAGCTTGTATTTTCAACGCTCTCAAATTAGTCAAGTTCGCCTGAGCAGTGAACCATAGCAACTACGCTTCCCAAAAACGTTCCCACAACGTTCAGTTATCTTATGTTACTTTTTACAACATTATTCATATTTGATATGCGTTCTCATGATGTTGGGAGAAACGTTCTTATTGTATGCTATTTTTTACTTTATTGGCGCTGAGAGAAAATCGTTCTAAGAACAGTATTTTTAGAACATCCTTATGATGTTGGCTACACATTCTGACTATTAGTAACTTTGCAATTACATGTCAACTTATTCTACTAACCTAAACCCTATAACACTAACAGTCTACTACACAGTCTAATACTCAAATAAGAGTAAGTTGACAAGTTGATGTTTTATTAACAAAGTTTGGATAAATTATCTATCCAATCATCATGTCACTCAGTAGCATAACTTAGTAATGATGGGCCCCAGTGCAGGCTATTACGAGTGGCCCCCTGGGCTGAACATATGAAAGAACTTAAAAACACACAAACTGCACTCGTGCACGATATCATGAAATGTGTATCTATAGCACAAATTGTATTTATCGTTCAATTTATACGCATAAATGACTTTTTACATGCATATGATACGCAGTTTTTTAATTTCTGCGTATAAATACAATTTGTGCTATAGATATGCACTTTCTTGAGATCGAGCTGCGTGTATAGGGAACCCTATATAAGTGTTTGTGAACCCTATATTTGTGTGCCTAACCTAGGCTGCTTAATTTAGACCAACTAAAATCAGTATCTTATCAGTTTCTTTTAGTTCTCTTTGCGTGCGTCTCTCACATGCGTTTGTGTTATTGATCGTAATTTGATTTGGGGTAAAAAGAACTTTGAAATACCTTCGAAGCATTATACGATTGATGAACATTCCGACGCCGTTTAGATGAATAGTCTAGCCTATGTGAATATGTGCTGCGCACGTTAAAAAACACACACAACAAATATGAGATTTTAAAGAGAAAGCATCTGATCTGATCATATCAATGTGGATACATTTGCACCAGCTCTGCGATTCAGCACTCCAGTCAAGTCACGTTTTTATATAATATAGAATAGCCTATTGCTTTAAAGCCACAAAAATAATAACTATCAGGCCTAATGTAATTAAGGCATATATTCAAGAAATGTATTAAAAACTGAAAGACGTAGCCTATCGTTTCAGCCTTACTCAAAGGCCGCGGAAACAGGCAAGTGTGTTCGTTACGACCTTCAATCCATTCCTGACGTTTTTGGTTTGCTTCTTATTTATTAAATAGCATATAAAGGCAATTGGTTGATGAAACATTGATTCACTTTAAAGAAAGGCTTTCTACAAAACAAAACTTAAAGGGGTACTTCAGCGCTGGGAAGATGTATTTAAACTGGGTCAGTTATGTAGTAGAAATGTGAAATTATTTTTGAATTTAGTGCCTTCTAGACTGAGAAAAGACAGAAAATGTATTTTTGTCTCATGTGGATGAAAGGCAACAATTCCCAGAATGCACTTGCTTCGCTGCCCAACGAGGCCACTCCCAAAGCCACGGCTACTGGTTATCACTTGCCCACCATGACACCGCCCCACCGTCGTTTTTCATAGTAATACAAATTTTGTTCAGTTAGAGAATAGGCACTACAATTAAAAACTGAACGTGTCTGTTCAATATAATGTGAGTGAGCTGAACGAAAGTCACGGCACAAGCGCAGCAGGAGTCAGATTTCATTCATCACGAGCGAAGAGCTGAGCAGAGCTGAGGTAAGCACAGGTGCGGCATAGATTTACAGCGCGTTTTCAGGACATGCCTATAGAAGCTTAACTTTCATATGAATTCATTTGAAAATTTGAAACACTAACTTTGCTCCGCACCGCTCTGTTATGAATACCCGAGCCGAGCGGCCGTGCGCATTTACATTCTGTGAGTGAGATCCCAGTGGGGGGTTGAAAACATGCAGAACTAGCTGTCTGTAGTCTTTAGCCTCTGGCAGAAAATTCCTACGATGACGCAAAATGACGATATTTACATCATCTGAGGATTTTTTCCAGAAATAATATGCATAAATCTCTCGTCTCAGGGGGATATGAGGGGGGAAAGTACGATAATTTGAATATACTACTGGGTTTCTACTGATACAAAGCTTAATGCTAATCACTGTAGTAACCCTTTAATGAAGTGGTCAAAATCATGTCGCATCTTATGATGTAGTATGGTGTATCTTACTCATGCTGTTCACTTTCCACAATCAACATAGATGAAATAAAAAAATTAAAAAAAATATTATAGGCTACTTTTTAAACATAAATATAAAACTAAATAGGCTAAGTTTTCTTTAACCCTCTGGCTGATGAACGCGCAGGCACGTTCTGATGAGTTTTGTCCTCACGACAGCGGATATAACTTACACTCTGTCATTTTTGGCCATAGCCTACTACAGATAAATGTGAGACATAATTATAAATTAACTATAAGTATTAACTATTAACTAATAAACTTTTATTTGTGTACACTCACAACAACAAAACTTTGTGCTTTTGTAAAATAAATAAAAACAGGGTGCTGCGAATCTTTCTGAAACACGTCTCAAAGATGAACTGAAACTCAGCAAATACTTATCACATTAACATGAAACATACGCTTTGAAATCTGGCATATAATATCTGGAATATCTGCTTCAGAGAGAGTGTAACGACTGAGACAAATCAGACACATAATTACTTGCTACATTTAACAAATATACTTTAAATGCTTTATGCTTAGTAGCAGACCTTCCCCAAAGAGAGCAGGAAAGGTCTCTTGTTACCTGGGCTACCATTAGATAAGACTTTGTTCATGACCAGAAAGAATTTGCAGAGAGCTGTGACTCTCACTTTTGTCTTTTTGAAAAGGACAAATAAAACCATCTTAAACCCATATAGCCTGTCTATAACCACTTGAGAAATATATAAACATATATCCATCTCATTATTTTTCTTTTATAGGGTTTGGTCTATGTATTATAATTCAATCTCTGTTGGATTTATGTTTCAGAACTGCAAACTATGGTTAACAAAAATCATGTGTATGGCATGTTTGGTGTCTACAAAGTTGTAATTTAAAGATCTGAATGATTGTGTAAATGATATGTCGATACCTATGCAACATATTAGTATTACAAGAATCTTTCATAGTTCCTTCATCAGCAACCAATCTGCAAACGTGCCATGTGCAGATTCCTCGACCATGACGAATTCAAACGAACTGTGCAGATTCTTCACATCTTCATCAGGCAACAGTGTTGTGTCCTGTTAATAACTGTTAGTGAACACTGAGGGCGCTAGAGTGCACAGTGAGGAGACGGTGCAGATGTTATGTGTGCAGGGGAAGAGGAAGAATAAAGTTGGATAAACTGTGATACATGTCTCTCGGCTGGTTCCTAATATACCTTTACAAGATACCACATTTTGGCGATGAGGATGGCTATTAATGTGCCTTTACCTACACCGTTCATGCCTTGCCCAGGCGAACCTGCTATTCCATTCCCTACATGGCTGAAAATGTTCAAGAACTATATGTTAGTAATCGATGCTAACGGGGAGAAGTGGCCCGAGGCAAGAAAGTGTTCTGTTCTTCTCCATGCACTTGGCACCGAGGGACAAAGACTGTTTTACGTACAACCAGATACAGATACTACATATACAACTGTAGTGGATGGACTTAGAAATCACTTAATTTCTAAAATAAACATGATTGCATAGCGTCACAAATTTTGCCAGAGGGCACAGCGACCAGATGAGTCGATAAATCAGTATCTAGCTTCATTGCGCGAGCTAGCTGCACTGTGTGAGTTTGTTGCTATGGAGGCGCAAATGCTTCGAGATAAGCTGATAGAGCGTGTTGCCAATACACGTGTACGAGACTTTTGTTAGAAGCGGATCTAACCCTGGCTAAAGCTACTTCGCTGGCCCTGCAGATTGAGGCGGGGCTACGGAATGTGGGCGTTCTCTCCGACAATACTACAAATGCCACTACCCCAACAGCTACTAATGCTGCTACATCGGTGAGGGCAATACATAAACAGCAAAGGAAGACCCGCCAAAAAGAACAAAAGACATCGGCTTCATCAATGACACCTACAACTAGTCGCCGCTCATGTTACCGTTGTGGATCCACCAGCCACCTAGCAAATAAACCTGCTACTATATAAATGTCCTGCTACTAAAGTAATGTGCAATTCATGTCGAAAAGTGAGACATTTTTCCAAAATGTGTCTATCTGGACAAAAAAAGGTGCATGAAATAGTGATAAATGAACTGACTGTGTTTTATATGACTGATACTGTGCAAGATAAAATTCTCTGTACTGTGCAAGTGATTGCTAATGGCCATTGCCATGACGTTGAGCTAATAGTAGACACGGGTTTGTCAGTTTCTATTATTCCAGAGAGCACTTACCAGACCCTCTTTCCTACATGTGAACTTTCTGAGCCTGCAGTGAACCTGTTCACATATTCAAGAGAGAAAATACCCGTTAAATGGTGTATGCATGCCACAGTTAGTCATGGTCTACTACAGGCTCATTCGTAGTGATGAAGTCAGGGACTGCTCTATTAGGGCTAGGTCTAGTTGTGGCATTGCACATACATATTGAGGGTACAAAAGTTGCTACAGCGGACAGCTCTGAGAGTCTTACTACACAGAGGACACCTACTGTACCACACACAATACCACAGACTGCACCCGAGATCCAGGTATAGGAGATTGGCTGTGCAAAGGGATTTGTGCACAAAATTCAACTCAAATCAGAGGCTGTGCCAATACAACAAAAACTCAGAAGACTTCCCTTCTCGGTGAAGCAGGCCATGAGTGATGAGCTCAAAGACCTACAGGAAAAGGGCATCATAGAACGCATTGATGCATCTCCATGGGTTTCTCCCATAGTGGTGACGTGGAGAAAAGATGGAGGAAAACTGCGCATGTGCATTGACCTCAGGGAACCTAACAAAGCCATTGTCAGTGACTGTCACCCGCTACCACATATGGATGAGCTATTCTCTGAACTAAGAGGAGCTACAGTCTTTTTGACCATTGACCTGGCCTCTGTTTACCATCAACTGCTACTGCATCCGGACAGCCGTGATATGACTGCTTTTATCACACACAATGGACTTTTCCGTTTCTGCCAGGTCCCATTTGGCCTTGCTTCAGCTCCATCAGCTTTCTAGAAGATGATGATGACCATACTAGCAGGCATACCAGGAGTACAGGCATACCTGGATGATGATGATTTGCTACGGAACCACTCAACAGCAGCATGATGCCAACCTAAGGAGGGTGCTGCATGCCTTGAACGAGGCAAGACTTAAGCTGAACATGCAGAAGTGTAAGCTCAAACAGACTTCTTTGCGTTCCTAGGCCACACCATATCCAAAGAGGGGCTTTACCCAGATCAAGATCAGATAAAAGCCGTGGCCAATGCACCTGCCCCACGATACATCCTCCCTGCGATCCTTCTTGTGTCTTGCGTCATGGTACTGTAAATTTATTCCTGACTTTTCTACTGTTGTTGAACTCTATGTCAAACACTCTGGGAGTCTACAGAACGGCAAGTCAACTGGGCTGTTGATGCTGAGCATAGTTTTACGGATATTAAGAGACTGATTGTTGGGAGTCCCGCCCTAGCACTATACAACCCTGAACTGCCTATATATGTAACTACGGGTGCCACTGACTACGGGGTGTACTTAGCCAACTTCATTCAGGTACCACAGAATTGTAGCGTTCGCATCCAGAACACTTTGTCCTGCTGAAAGTAAATATTCCACTGTTGAACGTGAAGCACTGGCATGCGTTTGGGCAGTAGAAAGGTGAAGAACCTATCTATGGGGACATCACTTTGTGTTATGCACAGACCATCAAGTGCTTACTACCCTGCTCACATCCAAGGGTACTGGCCGTGCTGGACTGCGAATTGCAAGGTGGTCTGCAAGACTGCTTTGCTTTAGATATGATGTCGCTTATCACCCGGGGAAATTGAATGTGACTGCCGACTGCCTGTACCAGCTTCCACTACCTACCACAGGAGAAGCCAAAGTTGAACCGGACATAGTAGTGACTGTTTTTATGGAGTCTTTACATGCCATGTCATTGTCGGAGTTCACCGCCACAGGTGACACTTGTCCTGAACTGACTCAATTGCGACGGCAAATTCAGAAAGGCTGGCCAAAATGCAGAAAGAATGTACCAAATGAGCTGGTTTCATACTTCAGTGTACGAGACGAACTGGCTGTAGACAAAACACTTGTCATGAGAGGTACAGTGCCTACATCACTGCAATCCAAAGTGTTAGACTTGGCACACGAGGGGCACCAGGGAGTGGTGCGCACTATACAGAGACTGTGTGAATTGTATTGGTGGCCACAAATGGACAAATATGTACAGAGTAAGATAGCTTCATGTGTGTCATGCCAATACAATGACAAAACAGTGAAAATGGCACCACTTACACCTGTCGAACTGCCAGATGGACCATGGGAAAAGGTGGCCATTGACATAACTTTCAAACTTGCTACATGGGTTTGTCGTTGCGCCATCACTCTCACAGACTACTACATCAAATGGCCAGAAGTGATTACTCGTTTTTTAGCTACAGTGTTCAGTCTTGAAGGAAATCCGACCTGCTTGGTCTCTGACAATGGATGTCAGTTTACTTCCCATGCATTTGCTTATTTTCTGAGAGAGAGAGATAGATAAAGCATCTGCGCTCCAGCATCTACTATCCAAGAGCCAATGGAGCGATTGAGAGATTTAATAGGGTATTAAAAGAGTGTCTCCAGACTGCAGAAAGAACACACAAGCTGTGGAAACAAGCAGTGACAGAGTTCGTACAGATTTACCATGCTACACCGCACGCTGCTACAGGAGCTACTCCATTCGAGCTGCTGAGAAATAGGAAGATCCGCCCCAAATTGAACATCCTTCCTGTCTCACACAAAATTGCATCACACAAACAAGTCAAAGAAACTGTGGGAGAAAAAAAAATCAATAAAACAGTAAGGAGTATACAGACAGAAAGAGAGGAGCAAAAGTGCCCACCTTCCAAGTGAATGATGCCGTGCGAGTCTGGAGACTGGAACATGTGCACAAGGAGTCATCCAAATACACAGAACCTTTGATTTTCTCAAAGGAGACTCTAGCTTGTATCAGTGAGAACAACGAGACTACACTGGATGGACTCACTGTGACTAATACTGTTCTGTTTGTGAGAAAATGTCATACTGTTTTGAGGTCTGAGTTATAATAGCTAGACGAGAATAACTTAATTTCATGTTAAATTTAAAGTTAGGGTACCAGGTACTATCCTTAAGATAAGGGTTATTTTACAGCAGTTGCGGGTACTCGGGTACTTGCGGGTTAAGTGACTAATTCCTTTAAGAAAAGGGGAAATGTTGTGTCCTGTTAATTACTGTTAGTGAACACTGAGGGCACTAGAGTGCACAGTGAGGAGACGGGCAGATGTTATGTGTGCATGGGAAGAGGAAGAATAAAGCTGGATAAACTGTGATACATGTATCTCGGCTCGTTCCTAATATACCTTTACAAGAGATACCACAAACAGCGAAGAACTCAATTGCAACCTCAGCAGCATCAGACCGAACTATCAGGACTTTCTCACACGTATATCTGTATATCTGGATGCTTTTTCCCCGCGGAAGGCACAATGCAAGTAACGTACTATATACTAAATCCCTATGTGGTTAGTACAGCTGCGAGCTCCTTTGGTAACAAAGGTGCTGGATTCATAAACTCATTCTTAACTTCTGTTTTCCTGTTTCATTCACTTCCACTTTCCATTCTGACCAAAGTATGTGTGACTCGTGTGTATGTGTTTGTGTTAGATTAGTTTTGTTTATGATTTAGTTAATAAAGTTTGTGCACAATACATCTCTGATTCTGACTCCCTGCTGCAAACAAATTGTCACTTAAATGATCGATTTTGTTACATGCTCTAAGCACTGTGTTAGGGTAAAACAGTTTAGGACCCAAGACCAGTAATGAAAAATGAAGACCAAGAGTCAGGAGTACAATTAATTAAAGACAAATTTACTGAAGAATAGTTTGCCATTTCATCAGCAGAAGCCAGCTTCAAGTCTCACAAGGAGTTTGTAGGCCGCGCTCCCTCTCTACCAGAATTCGTGCATACAATTTCTCAACAGTTATACACTTTTCAAGGTCTAACTACGTCATTACTGCAAGTTGAATGATTCTGATTGGCTAAGAGAAAATAGGCAGTCATGGTAAATTTCCACACATTGTCAGTTAATCATTCACATGTCCACAGATCACTTGTTGATGCGTTCACCCTGGAATTAAGCACGTAGTAACCTTCCAGGGTCTGGAACAGGTGCCAGCTTGAACAACAAGTCCACCCATCTCTTAGGATGCCCGTAATCCACCTCCAATGCTGATCTGTAACACATACACATACGCAGTTTCTCCAAGGTTGGAGTTGATCGAGCTCCAGTTCTGACCAGAAAGTTTCCCAAAACATACTGATAACATGTGCTTTCTCTCAGTAAGAGGTACAGACAGTATTCACCATAATTCTTTAGTGTTTCAGTAAAAGGAAATAATATAAAATGAATGTAATCTAAAATGAAAGACAAATTCATATTTCCTCTCTGGGCTAAGTGAGCAAGCACTGTTACTGCACTCCTGGCATGGGCCAGACCCTCAGTCACTCATCAGAGACCAAATACAAACTTTAGAAAACATATATGAAAAAACAAGAAACAATCAGTGGTTCTCGATTAAATAATATCATAACTGGAAAGAATCATTAAAAATCATAATAATATAGGAGGATGAATATTGATTAATGCTTTGATTATACATTTAATTAGGATATATATATATATAGGTATACTGAAGTGTGAGGTATACAGTGTGTTTCAGAATCTGCCCTTTTCAACTGTAAATGCTAAGGAAGAATTAATTTTTAATTTAATTTATTAATTAATAAATTAATTTAGAATTAATTAATAATCAATACTGAGTGTTCACAGGATGAACTGTTCGATTGATTGTAATGATTATGTAGCTACATCAAGTTAATCTCATTAACTAGTTAAAATATTCAAAATTAATTGATGAATTAATGTAAAAGTAAGATTAATGTAAAGTAAGATTAGTGACTTGTAGTTAAATTCGAAAACTGGTTAAAGACTATAGATATACTTTATTACTGTTATAAACCCACCCTGTGTTATGACACATGTTGTGCATAAAAGTCATAAAAATTAGTGTTTAATTTGCTGAAGAAAATTATTGCCCTTGTTTAATGGGTATTGTTTTTATAGGTGGCTATTTGTAATATCGAATAGGATGTTTTTTTTGTTTGTTTGTTTGTTTGTTTTTTAATGCTGTTATGGTTATGGATCTTTACTGGTTTTTATTTATTTATTTATTTTTTTTTTTTATAAGAATCTGAAGATAAGGTTTGTTGTTTGAAGTGGTTCAGAATGACTGACCATGAACTAAGTAAATGCATGCTTTAAAAGATCATTAAGAGATCATCATTAAAAGAGCTAACGTTAGTGCCGAATCCTGAGAACCAAAAGCAAAACGGATAAGCTTTAGTCTGGTATTTAATATTACAGATACCCCCACATATGTTTCAGAGAATTGTGTAGTGTAAAAGCTCACTTTTCACTTTAACTTTACTCCACTGTGCCAATCAGCACTGTAATTTATCACAGTTATGATGTTATGAAATCCAAAGTAACTCTTTTATAATTGGTTTTGTCCACTATGTACTAAAAACTGAAGTTTTTTCTTTGTACCGATATAATATTATCAAAATGATATCACATGAATCTGCGAAACGACTGAAGTGCTGTATTATGCATGCCAGACAAGTAGTAGGTGAAGTCACTTTGTAAAGAAAGACTACGCGCCTGTGCACATACGCATTCAAACACGCATAGACTAAACACGTAATGTGCATGCTGTCACTGTTTTCACAGATTCACATTTTTGTAGTTTACACTGAGGCAATAACAGTATCGTTTTCAAAAAGTGTTTTAAAAGGTTGCATTTTCAGGTCACCAAAGCGCCATTGTCAGGTAAATGAATGGCCAAAACGCATAAGCATGACGACTCCGCATGACGACTCCAATCTTTCGAACAATCTTACGAATATCTATTTACCTAATATGACTTAAGACCTGAAATGTTGCCAGAATTATAATCATACACTGTTTGTTCGACGGCCAGAGGAGAGCTGGCCCCCCGACTGAGCCTGGTTTCTCCCAAGGTTTTTTCTCCATTCTGACCCTGAAAGAGTTTTGGTTCCTTGCCACCGTTGCCTTTAGCATTTTGCTCAGTTGGGGACACCTAAATTTCAACTATATTACCGATCTGCCCGCATTGACATTATATGATAATTGAAATTAGCCGGATAACGTCACCGTTTTCACCAGAGCGTCTGTACAGCCGAATCAAATTCTGCTGCATTATTTTCCTGTTAACAATGTGAAGCTGCTTTGAAACAATTGGACTTGTAAAAAGCGCTATATAAATAAAGGTGATTTGATTTGATTTGATGAGAAGTTTTACGTTTTTAGTTGAAAATGGTGTTGTGTAAACGGCCCCTTAGTTAATTCCTGTTTTTTAGTTATCGATTAGCTCCCTGTTCATTTCTGTTAGTTGTCAGTTATCATCAATAGTAAGAGTTGTTTGTGTGTATATTGTCCTGAAATTCTTTGAGTAGGCTATTGTGAATGAAAGACTGTTTATATTGAATTCCTGAGTAATTTGTGTTTGATTGCTACCATATAAATAACAATATTGTGATTCTCACTACAAGTGCTGTCAGAGAGACACTGCAGTTACAAAAAGGTTAATAACACAGACATATCAGCATTAACATAATGGCTGCTGCCAGAACCCAGATACTCGTATAGATCAGTGTTCTCAGCTAGCTCACAATAGTTAACAGAAGCTATAGTCTCTACTGTCAGACCGTATTGTTTTAGAAATGACACATTATCATGGAAATTGGCTAAGCAACACTGACAACAGAGGTGAGATAATAATAATATCATAGTGCCAGAAAGGAAATATGTCCTATTTAAAGGTGACACCTCTGTAGGTCAGCACACTAATTGAGTTCTGCGCTGTGGATTCTCTGGGGTGTATTAGAATTACAGATTAAGTGCGAGCAAAGAGGAGAGCGGAGGCTTGACTGGAAAGAGTGTCAATAATAAAGGCAAACCGAAATGCCGCGAGGAGTCGTGAAATACTTCCAATTTGCCTTGTGCAGCGCAATATCACAGAGCACAATTACAGGTTGGTTTTTTTTAAATGTCCTAAACAATTGAGAACTTTTCTCGTTAAACTGAGATCATGTGGGTCAAAGCCCATGACCTTTTGAGCTAAGTAGCAGAGTAAGACAAAATATGAGAAAAAATTTTTTCACCCAACAGACCTTAAAGTCTATTGAAGGCATCTGGCAAGGGATAATTTACATTTACTATAGACTATTGCCTATATTAATGGCTAACTAAACACAACAAATGAATCAACACTTGGGCACAACTGATTTCAGTTGAAAATATTTAATAACTGTGCCTGTATATTATCTTACTAAAAAATCGAATATAAAAATAGTCGATTGCAATGCACAATAGTACAATCAGCCTAGCAAGAAAATGAACACTGCAACAACATTAAAGTAATATTACAAAACGGGTTACACTTTATTTTGATAGTCCTCTTTAGACATTCTACCAAATATAAGTAACTTTGCAACTTCATGTCAACTAACATGCATTAATTTGCAACTACATTTCAAGTCCACTAATACTCATTTATCAGACTGTTGAGTTAGGGTTAGTAGAATAAGCTGACAAGCTAGGCCTAATTGTAAATTAGGCTAACTAAGTTAGGCTAATATTCAGTCCGATGTCTGTTGGAGGACCATCAAAGTACAGTTACAAGTGCAGACAGTCTACTTAGTTGACATGTATTTGCAAAATTGCTTATAGTTGGTAGAATGTCTAAAGTGGAATGTTGAAATAAAGTGTTACCTAATGCTTCGCGAAGTCTTCTGATGTATCACTCTCGCTGAGGTTCAAGATGGCGGCAGTTGAGTTTTTGTGAATGAGAAAAGCTGCATCCTAAATCATGTATACTGTCACAGTAGGTAGGCCTACTGCTTTGATGAATATCTTTTAAAAGTATGTATAAACTTAAATGGTTCTATTTATTTGTGTAGAGTTGATACAATATAGGCCTACTACATCGTTCACTATGTTGCCACTGTCATGTGACTAATGGAGTCATTTGCTGCGGTGATCCCTATTCACGACTCCCCCTAAGGCCTAAGCCAAAGTCCCGTTCACCTACCGTTTTATAAATACTTGGAATCCTCATGTTTCAGGTATTGCTTAATAAAACAGTCACTCTAAAGTTTTCTGTCCTGTGAATGTCTGTTACTCTCAATGCAGTAAAATGTAAAGTGATCAATCATTGTGTGATTCTAGCCAGAGGTGAGTCTGAGCACAGATCTGAGTTTATCCTTGGCGTTGGTCCATTTTATTTGGAAAGAGACATGTGTGCCACCGGATGGGTAACTACTAAATATAGTGCAAGGACATCAATAATCCTCAAGCAGGGGTGTGGAGGTGGCTGTTCCTCCATCTGCGTCCATGAGTTGGATTCATGGTCGGGGAGTTGAGTTTGATAGCTAGCTTACATCATAGTGTGAGATTAAGATTGGCTCCAAGACATACTTCACATCATGCTGCTATGAGTAATGTATTTTTACAGTGAGATGCTGTACAATATTGTTCTCACCCACTAGGGTGCAGTGTCTGTGTTTTTATTACCGTCATGTCAAAGAGAACGTCATAACTTATCCATCTTATCATTTACAAATAAAATGTATTTCAGTTGCACTGACAAAATGTTGTAATGTGTCATTTATTTAATTTAAAGCAAATAAAATACAAAACCAAAGTGGTTTTCAACTGGTGCTTTGTGAACTAAAACCTCTCAAAGGTCTGTTCTGACAGCATCACAAATAGCACAAAAACAATTATAGATGCTAATAATTAAATGTGAATAAATGTATAATTGTGTATATGTTAGGATAGCAAAATAAATACGCTTTTACATTTTTGAAAGGGGAAAAAATATTTTGCATCCAATCAAACTACAGTTATATCTGCAACTTAAAACAGACAAATTAGACAAATGCCAGTATAGACAAGTTGTGTAGCATGATCTCATCCTCGAAAACCATGAATGAAACTGGAATAAATATAGTTTGTATATTCTCTAATAATGTTTGTATATTTGTAAACATCTGAATTTGTTCTAAATTACTGTATACTCAAGCCCACATAAAACAGTATACTTTTCATTTTTGTACATTGATACAATTGTGTATGAAATCAATGTATCATGATTGTAATCATTTTTCAAATCAAAGTTATTTATACCCATCTGACAAATTCAATGCAACAAAAACAACAGATGTTTGAAAAATACAAAATAAAATTCAGTTGCAAGAAATGAACTCTGAAACTCTACAAATGCCAGTAAAAAAAAAAAAAAAAATCTGTAAAAACACAGATTACTCATTTTGTGTCTGAGTGTGGGTGATCGTCTTCAACCATATAGCCCGAGGCCAATCTCGTGTACAATCTTCTGCACTGTGGTACACGAAGAGCTTGTTTCAGAACAGGTTGGATTTGCAGAAGCCTCCAGGTGAAGCATTGCTAGGTCCATTAGTCACTTGTTCAGTTAAACGAAAGAGCAGTGAAAGACTTCTTTGTTCTTGCTTTTAAATCTCAAATCCCTTTTCAGTTAATACCAATAAAGATCTTTTTTCTCAATCATCTGTACACCTAAAAGGCAATCACAAGTGACTTGATTAAATTGCTGAGGATTGTTAACATGATATGACTAAAATGTAAAAATGCTTGAAGTCAGTATGTGTTTGTTGTTGTTGTTTTGAAAGAAATTAATACATTTATCCAGTGAATAAGCATTAAAAGTCACAGAAGACTGAAGTAATGGCAACTGAAAATTCAGGTTTGCCATCGCAGGAATAAATTACATTTTAAAATTTTAAGACAGGACAATATTGCTGTTTTTACTGTCTTTTTATCAAATAAATGCAGCTTTGGTAAGCAAAAACATTTAAAAATCTTTCAAACGGTATTGGGTGTGATTAAAATAGAATAGAATAGAAAATAAGGGCATTTACCAGAGCTTAGATTGATATCACAAGTCATCTGGTTGCCAAATCCAGGATACTTTGTCCATCCAGACATGAGTTCTTGTTTGGAGGAGGGTACCATCACCGCGCTCGTGTCAGGGCGATCGTTGTGGAGCAAGTTTAACAGAGAATTAGAGTACTGTTGTTCCGCTACCATCAACCCATCAGCCGAGGGGTACATCATGGGAGGCAGAGCGAGACTCATACCCTGCCTAGAATCCCCTGACCACAGAACAGCACTGTTTGCAGGGAAATTTGGTGACATATGATGGTTTGAATGAGACTCGCTGCTTGTTCCTAGCCGGAGATGTTCTGGAGGAAACACGGGCTGAAACCTAGTTTGTGACTGTGCTTCCCATTGACTTGAACCAAGTCCATCTAAAAAAGGAATTCAATGTTTAAACTTATTCAACAAGTCAAATATTTCATGTCAAAAGAAATGTGAGGGGACTTGTTTACTTGTTTGAGCAGATCTGCAGTTTCTTTTGATTTTGGAGCGCTCTCCCTTCGGTTTAGTTGCTTTACTTAGAGCACGGGAAAAATGTTCATCCACCATGCTGTTGATGTCTCCTTGGAAGTAGGTGAGAAGGACACTACCGGACTCCTCCTTAATCTTAGCCACTGGGCTTTCCAGAGCCTCCTCCATCACTGATCAGGGTACTGCAGATATGGTGTGCAATGCATCATTTTTCAAACTAGATTATACATTGCTCATGGTGTCATGTCTTCCCATTCTAATGTGAAATTGCAATAAAATCCCATCACTTTTTGATGTTCTTTGTGGTTTTGATGAATGAAAGGATATAAGGATGGAATATATCAAAGCCCAACTGTATCTTGTTCTACATTTGCAAGGCTATTGTAGCTGATTTCATCAATTATTCAATTATTCAAGTATTTAGGTGTTATAAGGTGGCAATAAGATACCATGATTGACATAGAATAATTATGTCTTTTATTATCATTATTATTTGACAGCTTATCTTGATGAGCACTAGTCTGTTTAACAACAAAACTTGACCATTAATTCAGTTTTCATAGAAATGTTTTTTTCTTTTATCTGAGCCACAAATTCAATGTTTTTATGTTTATAACTATATATCAGATATTTGATATGTTGTTTACAGGGCTTCAAACCTCTTTGATTTAAAAATCAAAGCATTATTACTCCAGTCGTCAGTGTCATATGGTCATTCAGAAATCACTTTAATATGCTGATTTGCTGCTCAGGTAACATTTCTTATTATTATTATCAATGTTGAAAACAGTTCTGCTTATAACATTTTTGTGGAAATGGGGATATTTCCTCAGCATTCTTTTTTCAGGATTCTTTGATGAATAGAACATTTTAATGAACTTTATTAATTGTCATCTTTAATCATGTATTAAAGCGTTTGTTAAATAGAAATATTTTGCAGCATTATAAATGTTACACTTTTGATCAATTTAATGCATTCCTGATGAATAAAATTATGAATTTCTTTTTGATCTTATCACAAATCTTTGAAAATATCACAGAAATGTTAAGTAGCAAAAACAGTTTTCAACATTAATATAATAATAAATGTTTCTTGAGCAGCAAATCATCATATTAGAATGATTTCTAAAGGATCATCTGAAGGCTGAAAATTCAGCTTTGTCATCACAGGAATAAATTAAATTTTTAATTTATTAAAATCAAAAACAAATATCTTGAATGGTAATAATATTTCACAATATTACTGTTTTTATTGTATTTTTGATTAAATAAATTCAGCCTTGGTGAGGAGACTTCTTGTGTAATGTTTCCAAATGTTTCATAGGTAGGCCTACTCATATATATATATATATATATATATATATATATATATATATATATATATATATATATATATATGTATATATATATATATATATATATATATATATATATATATATATATATATATACATACAGTAAGCTTTACTGCAGACTGTATGCACGTAAAATCACTACATTCAATCTCTGACAGCCCTTCAGATGTATAGAATTAAAAAGTTTTGTAAATTAATGTTACGCTAATGTTGCAGTAATTTAAAAAAATATAAAATACTTGTGTCATGGAAATAGCCGTAGAGCTTTTACTCACCGTGCAACAGTCGTGAAATATCGAGTGTTTTTAATCAGACGCTGCAGCGTGATCAATTACATTGATAAAGTAAAGGTGATATCCGTCATTGCAGAGATTTACACATGCTGCAGCTGAATCAGTTCAATCGTTTCCCTCTGAGGAAAAGTTCGACTAAAAGAAACTACTTCAGTTTTGCCCTTACACATGGGGCGCCAATCTGTGAACTTTAACCAGTATGAGTAGAATGTGACTGAACAAGTCAGACCATTTAACTGTCATCTCTGGAAAAAAAGACACTGACAGAAATAAGTTTTATTTAGAACACGTTGTTTTACTTCACATTAGACATTGTGGATCAGATAACATTGATCAAATAATCGTTTTATTTCGCATTTCATTATTGATGTCACAATTTATCTTAATAAATATATTGTAACGCAACATAGTTTAGACCTATATGTCTACCAAAACCCAGTTAAAATTGTAAATTATTTCTTACTAAAACGTTTTAGAACTGTTAGAAAAAAACCTCTTTTTTAATACTGATAGTCTGAAGCCAAAATTACTAACCAAGTAATTCTGAAAAAAAGTGCTGTCATTTTACATATTGCTAATGTATATTATTCACTGGAATGACACCACTCATAACAGTTTAAACACATGACCTCATTAATTCATCTCTCTGGAAAGAAATAAAAAATAACTGAAACAAACCATTTTAATATCAATGAAATTATGACAATGAATTAAAGTTTTTAAAACATTTCATGATTTTCTGCTGGAAGTTTCAAAGTCGTCAATCAACAATTTTGTTTTTTTTTAAATCTTCCCTTTTTTTGTGACTGTTTTCTGTCCTGTGTCAGGAAGACACCATCATGACTGGCCCCTGAGTTTGAAGTATCAGAGATCTTCCTTTCACTAGTAGTCTCAGAATTCATGGATGCTGAGAAGACGTGTTCACCACCTTTCGCTTTGACCCCCAGTGTCACAGAACGACTCCAGTCTGGTTAAAATTCAAATGACATTATTCTTTTTCATTTCAAGGAAATCTAATCGATAACAGTTGTGTATGTAAATGTTGTGGGACATTGTTTACTTTTTAAGTAAAATTTAATCTAGAACTACTTCTTTATTATAATTTTTGGGGTGTTTGATAGTTTTGTATAATACAGAATAAGTATACAATATTATTATAAATATAGAATATTTTCTCTTAGGTAGTATAGCTATTGACTATATGCTAAGTATGAGAATTGTAAACTATTGTTTATGTGAGCCAAACCTGATTCAGTCTGTCCAAATCTTCCACAGCAGAGATGTATCCTCCACTGCTTCCTTACGTTGTCTTTCATCAGACAATAAAACAGGAAGATGAAGAAACCTGAAACAGAGCAAAAAACAAAACACTTGTCCAAAGATCCTTTGTATTTCAACATTGCAGCCCAAAACCAGCATATCATCTCTTGTTAAACACTAGAATAATGCATTCTTGCTTATCTACCTATAAATCACAAGTACCACTGCATCTATGTGCACAGTGTTAGACAAACTTTTGACTTTGACTTTTAGCTTTAACTTTCTCTCATAAGCAGCCCTTGCGGTTACCTTGAAGACTGTTGAGGAGGGAGAACAGGTACAGCAGGGGTGTTTTGGCTGGGCCCCAGGCGACGAAGGCTAGCATCCAGGTAAGTCCCAAAAGGAAGGTGAGGCTGGCCACCACTCGCAGGTCATGCAGGAACCCTTTACTGTTGCTGGCAGGCTTATTGAACCGCATCTTTCGGATCTGTACCAGCACCACGGCAAACACGCTGATATTACAGACCATGATCAGGGTCACAAATGAAACCACTGTCACATAAAAGGTCACGTCATTCTTAAACCAGCAGCTGAAAAGGATGAAGAGAGATAGTATGACCATAAAGTCCTCTTTGCACCAAGAATGCACACTATGAAAATAACCAGTGATAACTATGTTAGCGTGCATATATATTTAGAAGAGCACCATTCAGTAATGTTCTGTGAATATAGGAAGGCTGTCACATTGGCTTTTAATAGTTATTTTTCATTCATCAGCTGGACAAACATCACAGCCTTCACATCATCGTTCCTCCAACACAGGGCCCTATTTTAACGTTCTGAGCGCATAGTCTGAAGCGCATGGCACAGGTGAACTTAGGACATGTCCGAATCCACTTTTGCTAGTTTAACGACTGAAAAAAAGGTTGGCATGCCAGGTGTGTGCTTAATGAGTCATGAGTGTGTTTTGGGTGTAACATGCAATAAACCAATCAAGAGTCTCATCTCCCATTCCCTTTAAAAGCCAGTTGCGCTTGCACCATGCTGGATTCTCTATTTACATGGCCGAATTTTGAACGCTTTTCCAGAGAGGGATCCTTTTATTTGTAATATTTAAAAATGTTTGTGTGCTGCTGCGCGTCCCTGTGTGTGCAACAAGCAGAGTGTACTCATGTTGTGCACCAGCATATAAAGGCATATTACTAACACACCCTTTAAATAACACAAAAAAATACTGCACTATTGACTTTAGACCAGATTTTTGTTGGTCAATGGTGCAGTCGTTCTCAGTTTCCTCAAACAATGCACCTGAACACATCTTGTTTTCAGACCAGCAACATAGGGACGCGAATGCATTTGCTATTTAAACAATGTGGCGCTGGATGTGAAAATGATAACTGCGTCGGGCTGAAACTAGCAAAAAACACTTGCGTCGTGCCTGGCGTTGAATTGCGCCGGGTGTATGATAGGGCCCACAGTCTTATGACATTTCCTAACTATTTTAGGTTTTAGTAAATTGGCAAATTTGTACAGTCGTGCATACATTCTTCTTCTGATTAGGTTGCTTTATGATTATTGTTCTTGGCACCAATATAAATTATGCATTTAAAATTGTGTTGTTTGGCACCTACAATGCAGTGGATTCTTCTGGGAGAAGTGCTCTAGAGAGGCTGGCACCATATGAATTTTTATCAATGGCAAGCACTAAACTTACAACCAGTAGAGGTAAACCTGCAAAAAACATGTTAAAAATTAACAAACAGAAACACTGCTTCTTGTTTCTTTTGATATATACTCCATGGTATAACATTTACATGAAGAGAAAAATGCAGAACTGCCTGTCTTACCCCATCCAACAGCACAGAATTTGAGGATGTAAGATGGCACATATGAATTAAAGACCTTGACCAAGGCCAGATACATGTTGATTGCACCCAGTCCCATCCAAGTAAAGGTAGCCAGGAAGAAGTAATGTAGAAAGGCAGCTACAGTAATGCAGAGGGCATTGCTGTTAAAAGAGGCAAACCAGGAGTTCACCAGGAACAACATGTTCAACCCTAGCAAGGCCACGGAGAGGTTAATAAGAATCTTTGAAGGGTAGTCTCGCCTCAGTTTCCTGTGGTAAGAAGACACATGTAAGGAAAAACATAGGATGCTGAACACATAATGCAAAATTATGTGAACTCACTCAAAGGCCAAATAGGTCAACAGTGTGACTCCAAGAAAGATGGACGATATGCCACTGCCAATGTATGAGATGACAGTCAGAATCCTTTCATCTGTTATGTTTATTGGAGTGTTAGAGATATCCTGGAAGACAGGTAGGTTCAGGGAAACACACAAAATGGTTACAATAATCAAAATCTAGGCATGAATTATGTAAATATTGCACACATCTCCATCGTTTGTCCTCCATAAATTAACACTGACCTTTAGTTTCTAAATATTTTCATAAAAGCTATACTTTTAATTATTATATTGCATTTTCTGCATAAATTGACAGTTTTAATTCACTGACCTTGTGCTGTTGCAAAGGCAAATTTATTTTCACACAACCAAAAATAAAACTTTGTCTACTTTATAAAAATACTTTAACTGACTATGTCGTGAGCACACAAAACTGAACTCACAAGAAGAATCCCAAAATGTGTGAGGTGATCACAGGAACAGGATGTATGAGTGGCATTAGACTTCTTTGTCTTGCATCCTGTATCGTTCCATCCACCTTTCTCATCTATGAGACATTAAAACAACCATTGAACGTTCATTGGGATATTGACCAAAATGAAGAGCTCTCTTACTATAGTCCTAAATGTGTATCACAAAACTCACAGTTTTTCTTGAAGTCCCAGAAGACACACTTGACAGTGTACCAGTCCTATAGAGGAAAAAGTGAGTGTGGTGAAATATTACTTTAACGATCAGACTATGAATTTATGATAATGTCAGGGGTTATCATAGTGGGTGAAATACAGCTGCCTTAGAAGCTATACTTGGCAAGATATTTGTTGACATAAGATACCATGCATTTAGTGGTAGCATATTATTTTAACTGTTTACTAAGTTTGTTCAAGCAGTTGCATAATGGGACAATAATGATGTTGAACTGTTGATATTGTGATTTGTTTTGGTGGTGGCTGGTTGATTGTATCCACACAGACCTCTTTGTTTTGGAGATGGCGGAGAGTGACCATCACTGGGATGTCAAGGTTGCTCACTGTGGCATTGGTGACACTGGCAGACACCACATAAGAATTCAGCGTCATGTTGATTGCAGGATCCTAGATGTAAAAAATTTGAAGTACTGATTCTCACAAAACTGCTCCATATAAATAGTTATAAACAGCAATTATATAATTTTGCTGTTATTTACATTAAACTTTCTTCAAGTGCTTTATTCTTCTTCTAAAAGTGGGGAAAATACACGATCTGACCACCAGATCAAGGAGTGTATGTTACCTCAAAGAAATTTTCTTTGGCATAAAATTGGAACTGAACACGAGGTCTGGTTTGATTGTTTGGGAAAAAGCTTTCAATTGCCGAAGGTAAGGATATGAAAGCTACAGTTCCTGCATCTGGATGTTCTGTAAATTTCTCATCATAAAATATCTACAAAAGGATGGGAAGAAAACATTACTGCAAGAACAATAAACCATTCAATGACACGCTTTTTCATAAATATTGATGGCTGAAAATACCTGCCTTCTTTCTACAGGTTACATTTTTACCCCAGGACTGTAGGTGGCAACAAGTGTCTGTCTTAATGAATGAGTCATTGAATTATTCACTCAGGCGATTAGTTGAAAATACTAGTTTGGTGATAGGGGATGTGTGTGGTTGATTCTGCTTTGATTTTGTGATTTTTTTTCTTTAATAAAGCAAGAATGGACAAAGTAACTAATGTATAGTTATTTAATATTAACTGCTTGTGCATTTAACTGTTGTATAAAAGCAGTATGACAGTCATATGCTGGTGGTCCAAATATCAGCTGATATTTGAAAAATATTGCACTCTTACTGGTGTGATATTCCTTAATTATTTATTATTATTATTGTGTGTTTTAGTTCTTCCTAAACCACTGCAGAACCATGTCATGTCCAGCAAGCTCTAAAGACTCTAAAACTACATCATGCGCACAGACCACAAGAAAGGGCTGTGATCAGTCCGCTTTGGGGTGTTTTGGGAATTGGGAATTGGGAATGAATGTAGTCTTTTACTATGCTTTGATCATGACTAACGGAGGTTTGACAAAATGACAGCTTTTTGAGAAAATGGATATATGAATGGCTTATTTATAGCTATCTCTGCATATTAAATTGGGATATGAAAGTATTTTAACACACTGAAACAATTATATATACAGCTTTAATGCAACAATGGTGGCTGAATACATTTACATCTCACTTCAGAGTCATTCAGTGGTCAGGTTTAATATCACACCTGACATGTAAATGGTGCTAAAATAACCACTTGAATCACACGATCCACTAACGCACACAAGGACACAGAAACCTTGTGGTCACAATAGTGTGAAAACACGTTTGCAGAGGTACTGTGATATTTTAATATCACACTTCTATTTTCGCTAAGAGTCTAAAGTTTCCATAATGCTCTTGGTCTCATGCAGTGTTAGATATACAATCTCTTTGTCGCTCACCTCAGGAGTACTATCATTATGTAAGGAGGACACCTCAAATGTGAGACCCTGGAACTGAGAGGTGTCAGGGTTGATCAGCTGCAGTGCTAATGAAGGTGCTGTCATGTTATGAGCATCTCCCGTGAACACCGTCCTGTCTCCCATAAGGTCTGTAATAGAAAGAACTCTACCACACACAAAGACAGAAAGCCACAATGGAGTGAAGACAGTAGGAAAATATGAATCTGGGACATATTTCAGAGATATATTTATGATGTCATATTGCATACACTGTAAACACTAACACTCAAAATAATTAATTGGTTTGAGTAGAGACAACTCAAATTAAACAAATTCGTATTTAGAACTTTCTTTTTCTTTTGAGTTCTCAAAACTGACAGATTTTAAGTAATCTGAATTGTTTCATTGTTTTGAGTTTTATGAACTTGTTTTTTTATTTTTATTATATAGACAAATTTAACCAAAACTGGGCTGGGATTTCTATTTCCCAGCATGCTTTGCCATGACACTCAAAAAGGACAGTAAATGCAGTAAATCCTAAATTAAGTGTTATATTATGTTTTTTCCCTTGCGCTCAAGGAGTTTGCCGTGACTTTGCCTGGAACGCTACAAAGTCGTGAGTCGTGGTTTGAAGTCGTGACTTATGGGCTCAAAAACCTGTCTGGAACGCAGCATTATTTTGAGAACAGATATACGTTAAATGTATTATATTGCTGTCCTCATTCAGCAAGTGCTATGGTAATGCTACCAAAGCATTGTGTAACCAATTAGCAAGGTGGCATTTATTGAATTAGCTAGTTAAAGTCAAGTTTCCACCACAAAACATTTGAGATTACATGATATTTTTAAGTTAAATGTATTAGTTAACTTATTTGGGTTTACAGTGTATGCATTTTTTTATCTAAATCTGCAAACAAAACAATTGGGGTTAAAAATAATGGTTCTACCCTTTAAGGGTTAACCCAGGCTTTATTTGTGATATAAATATATTTAAAGGAGCACTGCCACAGAAATATCATCCTCACATTCCAAACCTGAACAAGTTCTTTCTGTGGAACCCAAAATGTGAAGTGTAGCAAAATATTTATTCTTCTATAAGTGGATGGTGACCATGGACTGTTATGCTCCAAACGGGCATTATCCATTTAAAATAGTCCATACAACTCTTTCGCTAAATATTGTGAACTATCCCCGATCAAAACTAACTATATGTATCAAAATACAAACTGCCTTCTTGCATACTTACTTGTTAGTGACTTGGGTGGGATTAGTTGTGATATGACAGATATCTGAAACAATGTTAGTAATGCTGCTGGACAGGTCTGTGGTCAAGGTTCCAACCTCAGTGACCGCAGACAGCTTTTCAAGCACAATGTCCAGCTGAGCATCACTCAGACTGCTTTGTTCCCTTAACAGATCCTCAATCATGTCCACAATGTATGCTGAGTTGTCTGGGGACAGATGGCATTAAATTGGTCTTCCCTGACAAATAAAGGCCAACGGTTAAAAAAACAACAACAAAAAAAACATATTGATAACTTACCAGCTGTAACTGTGACATTTTCCAAATCATCAATATCTACTGTCCTTATACACTTGCTCATGTCTGGGGGATCCCAAACTGCCCTGTCAGTTGCCCTGTTTAATTTACTGAATAGAATAGGAAGAGATGTAATTCTCATTCAGCCATTTAAAAATGCATTCTCCTGACTTTCCTATGGTAATGAGGAAAATATTATGTACAGCAGTATTTTAGACCTGAAACACCTTTTTTCTTGTACTCGAATTATAAACAGAAGTCAGAGGCTTTTTCTAAAACTCTGCAAAACAAAAGTCTATGTAATGGTGACTGGAGTTATTGCTATCCTGGTCAGTTTAAGAGTTAATATTTGCATTGTCAGGAGTCCGAGCAGTATCCTGAAGCTAATTATTCAATTAAAGGATATTGCTTTCCACAAGAAAAAGATAAGATATATTAATCAGCTGAGCAGCACAGGGTAGTGTGTATAGGTTGTGTGCTAAATGACGCAAAGATAAACACACGGCAAATTAGTGTTATCTGAATGTTTTTCCAGGGCCATTGAACTGTTTCTATAGAAACAAAATATTTCACTCAAGTATATGCAATGGAGATAACATAACTTCCATAAAACGAATTTGAAATCAAATTTAATTTGATTAAGTTTAATTGATTAAGAAAAAATGCATTTCTGAAATAACTAAATCAACCTGTGCTGTTTACGTCAGTATCAAATGCTGCACAATGTGTAATACTTACCAAAACCTTGTAGCACTTTCATCCCCTCGCTCACACCCCATCTCATATTGGCTTTGAGCCGTCATGGCAGGCCACATGTATATACCATACACTGTAAGCATGATCTCATCTGGACAAAGGCCTGGATCTGCAACAATAAACAGCTTGCATTGAAAAATAACACATTTTAACACCATTAGACAATTACAACAGTGATTTGTATTTTAATATTTAACATTTATCTCATTTATTTTATGCTTGGTCACCAGTAATCACCATTAAAAAAAAATCAGACCTATATGGTTGACCTTGACTTCTCCAGTTGGGACACTGATACTGATGGAAGCATTTGTGTATCCTTTTGTTAATAGTTCAAAAATCAGCCTCGCTGTTGCTGTAACATTCACAGCTGCCAATGCCTGTACCTGAAAAGTAGTGATGTACCTGAAAAAGACTTCATTTGATTAATGATACAGCATCTATTTCATCTGCATTTGAATCTTCCATTTGTTCAGTGTTGGAACACTTACTTAGGCGTTCTTTTTAACACAAGATTCAAAACGTCCATTTCACATTTTCCCAGTGTTTCCTGAAGCTGAAGAAAAGAAGTACATCAAATGCAAAGGTCTGCTCTAAATTGACTTTTTATCATTTGTGTCTTTACTCACCCATCTCTGTATAGTGTGTTTAGGGTCTGTGATACTGCCAGTCATTGTTAGGTTGAGATAGACTCTATAAAAACGTCTCCAAAATCTGGTGAAACATTAGTTAGTAATACCCTGTTCATTTTAATATATACATAGAACAACTGTTTTTAACAGTTTGGTCACATTCAATAATACTTAAATGATTGGTAATAATATATATCAATAATTTAAAATAAGTATGAATATGAAATATGAGACACAGGATAATTTGCTCAGGTAGAATCCAGAAAGCCCTAAAGTGACCACTATGTCAAACATTTTTGAATGCAGGTTTTGTGAGGGTAATATCAACAATGTACAAACCATATGAAAAATACATTACGTTATTGTTTAACTCACCTCTGTATGAAGTTAAGCTTGAACAGATATTTTCCATAGCCAGTGTTTGTAATGATGTGTGAGTTACTGAAGAACAGAATATTTTACATGTGAGTTCTTGAAAGGGAATGTGATCCTTCTGATAAAATGAAGGTGCATTGTGCTTCTGCATTGATAAAAGCATTTACTTCAGTTGAGTTATGAAGCTCTGGATGGCACAGACCTGATGTTGTAATATTTGTACTTCCTCTGTCCGGACTCTTTGTGGCTGGTGCAGCAGTGGTCACAGCAGGATTCAAAGTCACATTTGGTAAGACAGCTGTAAAATTCAAAAGTTTTGGTCGACTGAGTTTTCCCCTTCCCACCCATCACACATACTGTAACTACATACCAACTGAGAGGATGTTTATAGAATCTGGGTTTGTTATCAGGAAGATGTTTTCGCTGTATTTATAGATGGGTATTAACAGCCTCTGTATCTTAGACACTGTTTCACTCACAGCTCCAGGTATCGCTCTCACAAACACCACACAATCAAACCTAAGACAACAATAGAATAATGACAAATATTTGATTCAAACACAAAGCATAAACTTCCCATTATACTGAATTTCTTACTTTTTTTTTTTTTTTTTACATGTGAAGAGTTCAGGTGCAAAAGCCTTTAAATCCGCCTGACGTTTTTCTTTAAAATAAGCATTTTTGTCAGGCTCCTATGTATAGGTTTCTACCTAAGTACTGGTACTTCTGAATGGGCTGAGGCTGGGATTTAGTGGGTCTGAAGTGAAAGTATTTTATGAACTTATACTATATGCGGAGAGCATTCACTCGGTCATTCATTTTGACCAAAGTGGCTTTTAGAGGCTTTTGCATCTGAACTTTTCATGTATACCTATTGAGGATTTTTTTTTTTTTTTTTTTTTTTTACCATTGTGTTTTGATTGGTGGCTTTCCACTACCCTGCAAAAAAGCATACCATAACATTTATAACAATAAGCAATAAGCAAAACACAGTGTTTTGTAATGTTATAACATTAGGATATAAATGATATTTGTCCACTTAAAAATCAGTTAGATATGGTATATAATAATCAGTTAGATATATAATAATATTGTACCTGAATTTTCCCTTATTTTGTTCAGTTAATCCAGTTCCTGTTTGCGGGCTAAATTAGAGCACATATGAGAAAAATGTAGTACCTTTCTTAGACCTATACACGTCTGTCCATCAAATTTGCCACTTGAAATAAAAATGACATGGACACAATATCCTATGCTTGCTTTAACAAATGAATGCAAGTAGAACGCATATTTATTAGTTCGTTAGTTCAGAGGTCTTCAACCCTGCTCCTGGTCCTGTAACCCCTCACTGTGTTCTAAACTGCCCCCATACCCATTCACTAACCTATTCTGAAGCAGGTCTTATTCTGGGTTTGAGATCACAAACCAAAACTGGACCAATCAGCTGTGGGAAAAGCGACATATCTGATGCAATAAAAAACACTCCCCTTTCTCCAATTGCTCCAAATGAAAGCAGTTTACAGTGTAATAATTGTGAACAGTGAAAACGTGTTATAGTGAAATGCCCGTCTTTTGCTGCTAATTATATTTATATTAAATTAATTATAATTATTTATAATTCGCATAATATACCCTATGGCCTATTCATATAGTTATGTGAATTGACACAAATATTAAACTTTGCATTTAAATGAATTATATAAAAACAAGCTTTTAAAATGACTAAGCTTACGTGTTTTCTTATGTACTCTTTGTGAACCTATATAAATTTTAATTTAAATTCAGTTGATTTGCTTACATTGATATAGGCAGATATTTTCTTTCAACTGCCTTCTCAAACTTTCGTTGCAGCAGCAGTGTTTATTTTTGCCTTGCCAATACATGCATGATATCTTTCATAACAATCTCTTAATATTCAATGGAGAAGTGAATTGCTCTATCGCTTAGTCGTTTATATCGAGTGTGAGCCAACCTATACCGTGAAGGGTGGCTAGTTATGCCTCTATTTCAGTTTAGTTTGCGCTGTGGGTTTTAGGCACCATGAGAGTGCATGGTTTGGCTTTTAGCAGTGTTACCTTACGCTCCACGGCTATCCTGCTCCGAGGCAGGCTATGTTCTGGATCGGGCTCAAACCGAAATTGGACCAATCAGCTGTGAGCAAAATGACACGTCTGATGCAAGTCACTCCCTCTGTTTGTACTCCAAATTAAAGGTCACTACATAGCAATTGATTTTTAACGACAATATCGTCTGGCTTTTATGTTTATTCATAATAATAATGTATGATTTAGATAGTATTTATGTAATTATTGTACCCTTAATCCATTACACGTGTACAATTTTAGTTTATCAATTATTATGAAGCACTTAGTTTCAATTTAGCCTACTGTATAAAGGTAATATAAATAAGCTTTAGATGGAATCAATAGATAAAGCTATAAAAATTACTACATGTGAGCTTAAATGCTCAATTTTCTAACTTCTGCACTGATATAGCAAGATTTGTTTTTCTTTTCTTCTTTTAACTATAGTTGTCCTCTTATAGACAGCTGTTTTCTTCTTGTTGTGTAAATTTGTTTCAATATATTCTGCAAAGAGAGAGGCTTGGCTGTTTGCTACTGATCTCACACCAAAACTCCTAAACTCAGGATCAAAGCCTGAGTTGACAGAAAGCTGATGATGAGCGTCATGGTACCAACAAAGCAGCGGCGTTTCATAAAAATCTAGGGTATGGCATGAGTCCTTCTGGCTACACAACAACGACATTCACAAATAATCACATTAGCCTATATCTAAACAAAATGTGGACAAAAATCCACTAAAAGAACTTAACAACAGATTTAACAACAATACAAAATTAATGTAAATACCGAAACAGCCCTATAAGCCTTCACTGTGTCCTAACTAAACGCTACACTTGAGAAAAATGTTCTTTTCCATGTTAATCAGTAAGTTTTTGTACTAACCAGCCGCAACAGTGATTCACGGCGATTCTATTTTACAACGTTTTTATTTCTGCGTTGTGGCTGGAACAACATACAAAGCCTGACTGGACTGGTTTGGATTTGTCATCTCAAAACTAATCCTGTAACCCTGAGTTTGTTCAACTGCCATCATGGTTACAGGCTGATCTAAACCAGGTTTGATTTGTGTGGTTTTGTCAACTTTAAACCTACTCAGAGTTTGTTCAGCTAATGTAACAGGCCACGGGAGCAGGGTTGAAAACCTCTGATTTAGTTTGTTTTAAAAAAATATGAAACAATTACCTTAAATTTGACAGGAACACAGAATGCACTGATATTTCCTGAGAGAAAATGTGCTCAAGCTGAAATAATAATAAAAAAAAAATGTAAAAAACATATATAAACACCAACAGTTTACAGGTGTAACAGGGGCCAGCTAGTAGTTGCTGTGTAAGTAAACCTCACTCCTCTGATCTCAAGAGACTGATGCTAGAGGTTGCAGACTTTAGCCTCCTTGTTAGTGCGTCCGACTCTCATGCCGGCGGACCCGGGTTTGAGTCGAACAGGAGGGGTTACACAGGCGGTAGACAGTTAAGGTCACATTTATAACTTAAAGACACTAAAAAGAACAAGGACAGCTGATCGTCCTTGCAGTGCCAAACTGTGTTACCATATGCAAGAACTGGCAAATCTGGTGCAGTTCGTGAGAATGAGATGCTCTGAAGTTATTAAAGCAGCTGCTGCTAAGATGCTGACTGCAATTTTTGATATTGAACCCTTTTGTTAAGGGACTCATTTTTATTCTGTTCATCAAATGTATCTGTGTGTGTGTGTGTGTGTGTGTGTGTGTGCGTGTGCGTGTGCGTGTGCGTGTGCGTGTGTGTGTGTGTGTGTGTGTGTGTGTGTGTGTGTGTGTGTGTGCGCGTGCGCGCGCGTGCGTGTGTGCGTGCGTGTGTGTTCATGATTTTCTAACCCGGTGTGGGGACTTCAGCCTGAATGCACACTCACTCATGGGGACTTATGTCACTGTGGGGACCTAAATTGAGGTCCCCATGAGGAAACAAGCTAGTAAATCATACCGAATAACAAACTTTTTGAAGATGTAAAATGCAGAAGTTTTTGTGTGATGGGTAGATTTAAAGGGGCTAGTGTAAGTGGATGGAATGTTGAGTTTGTACAGTATAAAAAACATTATATATATATACACATATAAGCAAATATAATCTTACCCAGTGTAGAACAATCTCCTGGATTTCATTCTCAGTGTTGCCATTATTGGTATCTTGCATAATAGATGTGTTCATTTTAATTTTATATTTTGAGGATTCTGAAATGTTTTAAAGATACAGTTCATTAGAGTGCAATTTCAGTAATGCATAACATCATATAACACAAGTTCTTTATAACATTACTTCTATATTTCCTCTCCTTCACAGAGAAAGACTTCTCTCACCACACTTCAAGCTGTCGTCCTGTATTGGTGGGCACTTCTGATAATCCCAGTCCTGTGTTCTCCAAGTTATAATGTTCCCATCTACACATTTGCATGCATCCAGCTGCAGTGGACTCAACTGCACTCCCCACATTCGGAACAAGGACATATCTCCAAGGAACTCTTTCCCAGTCTCAAAATCAATAGCACCTCCAACAAAACTGTGCGACACTCCCAAAGTCAGGGTACCATTTGCAGCAAGGAACCTGGGTGACGTTTCATTCAAATGAAATTCGAAAATGGCTTTATTAATGATCATCTGGAAAAGCCTAGTGTGACTCGACCATGTCAGACAAACTGTGTGCCATTTCTTATTGGGAAGGTCATATGCAATTATCCATTCCTTTCCAAAAAGCGAGGCTTTTAAATTTCCCCTATTTCCAACCAAGCCAAGCTCCACATGCTTTTCCCCTGGACTTTTGTAGTCAAAAACAGTCCATTCAGAAGTAATCATTTTCATGATGTTGACACAAACACTCAGTTCCTCTAAAGGTGGGATGATAACATTTTTATTCAGTTGCCAAACACATCGGTTTGTAAAGGCAATCTTCTTCCCCCATAGGCTTGAGCCTGAAAGTTATAATACAGTTATAGGTTTGGCTGTGGATCTCAAGTAAACTATATCCTAACTTTGAACATTAATAACCAACAAATAATATGCTCTTTAGCAATATAAAAACACATTTTTAAGGAATAGAGGAGAAAAAATATTTACATAGAAATGCAAGAAAGATGTTTGATAATGTGAAATATCATACCTGAACATATGAGAGAGGAGCCTACAATCCATATGTAAATAGTCACAGGCAGGTATTTCTTAAACGTATGCATGATATCTCTATAAATAAAAGAGAGAGAGAGAGAGAAAATATGAATTTCAGTGTCCTCACTTAAAAAAAAAAAAAAACTTTCAAAAAGGATTTAAAATAAAAATCTCTATGCTTAAAAAACATTAAAGAGATACACATCTTTTATAACTATCTTTTCATCATGAGTTAGATACTTACTGTGTTATAGAATGGAAAAACACTTCAGTATTAACCAAACAACGTAAACGATGGAAAACAACTTCAGCCTAGAAAACCATATGATATAATGAGGGTATGTTGTCCTCTAAATATATCAAGCGCAGGACCTCTCCTCAAGAGATAAAATCCACGCCCAATCTCTTGTTGATAAGTTATTTATTAATCATAAAGACAGTAATAAACATAAAATGATCCGTACATGGGTCAATAAGGAACAGTATCCGAACCAGTTAATCGTATAATGAACCAGTTAGTTTAACCCTTTTCGTTTTATAAATCTGTGAATGTTACACTTTCACCTAACTGAGACCCAGAATGCTTATTTTAATTGTGATGTTTGCTTTTTTGAGACTCTGTTTATGATTATTACTCATGAATGTGGGAGAAGACACACCTCATTCATAGTTAAAGATTAATAGTGCAAGTTGTGTGATGAAATACTGTAGAAAAGGCGTGAAGAATGTTTCTGCTCACATGGGAATGTGATTGAAGCTGTAACTGAATGATAAATATTTTTTTAAAACAATAGATTTATGCTGTATTTTTGGAAATGCAATAATGATAATGCAATAAAAACAGCGCATGACAATGCATAAGGAACTGTTCATGTTTTAATTACATATATTTGTGTGGGCAGAATGTGTACAAATTTAATTCGATTTTATAGTGGCTCTCTATCCCACAGTTCTCTCTGAGCTCAATTACATAATTCTCATTTGATATTTGCATTCAATTGTATACATATTTTGTGAATATTCTATTTACATCCTTTTATTAGTTCAAAATAAATTGTGCCTGCCATTGTAATATACATAAATGCTGGGTTGTTTCAACCCATGGTCAAATATGGACAAACCCAACTGTTGGTTTTAATGTTAAATTTAAGTTTAAGTTTTAAACCCAACAGTTTCTCCATATTCTACCCAAACATGGTTTAAAACAACCTAGCAATTTTAATTTTAATTTTTTTATTTTTAGAGTGTATGAAACCACACGGAACATATTTTTATTAATATTAGGCCTATACTTTTTTTTTATAATTATCAAATATCAAATAACTAAAATGATGATTATATATATATATATATATATATATATATATATATATATATATATATATATATATATATATATATATATATATATATATATATAATTAATTTTGTTTTTATTCATTTGGTATCTGGTATAATATCTCTTTAAAAAAAAAAACTGTACCACTAACTATCTTGTCCTAAAAACACTACTGAATTAGTGCTGTATGTATGTATATATATATATATGTGTGTGTGTGTGTGTGTGTGTGTGTGTGTGTGTGTGTGTGTGTGTGTGTGTGTGTGTGTGTGTGTGTGTGTGTGTGTGTGTGTGTGTGTGTGTGTGTGTGTGTGTATACACTGAGTGCAGAATTAGGCATGTTGATTTTCTGATCATGTTTTTTTCCAGGCACATTTTACCAATTCCAAACCGCATTAGTCTTAATAACTACTATTAATTTTGTATTTAATAATTTTTAAGTGATGTATAATTGTTCATGAAGGCTGGAAAAAATTTAAAACACTGTATAAACACCCATATTCAGGTGTGCAGAATTATTATGCACGTTTTCTTTTACAGATAAAATGAGCCAAAAAGAGATTTAACTCAGACTGAAAAGTCAAAAATGATTAAATGCCCATGAGAAGGATACAATACTAATGCAGTATTAGAAATTGCAGTTAAGGCATGACCATTGGACAGTGAAATGCTCATTGGGTCAGCAGGGTCAGACAAAAACAGATGGTGAAGAAAAGATATGTTAACTGCAAAAGAATTAAGAATTAAGGTGAAGAATTAAGTGTGAAACCATCAGGAACCCTTTAGTCTCCAGCGCCACCATTTTCCAGAACCACAACGTACCTGGAGTCTCCAGAAGTGCAAGGTGTCAGGATCTCAAAGACTTAAGTTGGGGAAAGAATCCTTAAAAATGACCCGCACTTAAGAAGAATAGCAAGCTGAAGTGTTATGAAATACACAGACAAAGCTGTGAAAGATAAGATGATTTTTAAATAGTGTTACTCTTTGTAATAGTGTTACTTTTAATCTATAAACTGGACTGGACATGTAAAAAAAAATAAAAAATAAAATAAGAACTTTCTGGCCACTATCTCTGATTAATTTGGAGAAAGTGGAAATGCTGTTATTTTAAAAGTAATGGCAGGTAAAGTTGTGTGTTCCATTTTTCAAGAATCAGTGAAGAGAGATACAGCGCTATATTTTGCAAAATTACAGAATTATACAGAAAGATAAGATCATTTCTTTATTAGTTCCAATGTTTTAAATTGTGTCTTGTTCCCAAACAGAGTTTTTTTTTTGTTTTGTTTTGTTTTTTTGATGAAAGCAATGATCTTCTGGATTTATGTCTGTTTGTATGAGAGATCATTTCAACAAAAGGGCAAAGGAAGGTTTCAGCCTCCACCTCACCATTTCCTCAAACTTTCCCATTCAGGGTTTTACAAGAAGCTTGAAAGAATTTACCACAAGACTGTGAAAAATTACATAGTGTTCCCGTGTATGAGGTTTCACACATACTTTTATAGACCTACACCTCTTTCTTCCACATTTAAAATAATATTATGACTTGATAATGAAACTTGACTACTTGACATAGTTTTGACAATAAGGTGTGACAGATTTCTTTGATCAATCTTTGGATATCATCAGTGAGCAGTTAAAATAATCAAAATCCATGACAATTTTAACAATAATGGTCAAAGCAAAATTATTGTGTAAATAAGTATTGGTTGAATTGTGCTTGTATAGATGACCAAATAATCTTACACTTTTTGCAAAATGCTAATATACAAAAGACATTTGCAACATTGTATCATATTCTTCAACTGTATCAGTTAAATCAGGTCACACAAGTTTGTAAAACCAGTTTTGTTTTGTCCTGCACTGGTCACTCAATTAGTTATAGCAGCTATTGTTGTAAGATTGTATCTCTGTTGTCACTCAATGGGATATATGCTTCATATACTCTGTTCTCCATATCTGAACACATGGCATTTCCTCACAGGCACATAGCTATGTACAGTAAGTGTTAAATGACACAAGTGCTGGTGAATTATTTAATACGTGTAACTGATACAAAGCTCAGCCTGCTATAAAAAATGAATGAGGGGCCTGCATGCAAGCTATATGGCTAAAATGAAAGCAAGCAGTCTGAGATGCATGAAAGCAGTACTGCCAAAGGGAATATGGTGTTTTCTTAAAGGGAGGGGTTGACCACAGCTTTGCTGATCCTGTCAGTTTCTCATTCAACATTCTGTCAAAGCTTATACAGTGGTAAAAGGAAAATACACAAAGCCTGTACACCATACCTTTAGTTTAATTATTTTGTTGATTTAAAACGTAAAACAAATATCCATTAAAATCTCAAAATCTCTGATTATACTTATTATTAGCCTCCCAAGACCCAGGGGAAAAGGTTTTTTGAATTGAGTATGTTTTCAGTTACATTGTTTAGGGCATAAGAAACAAATGGAAAAATATTTTATGCATATGTTTAGATGACATGAAATTACATGTATAGGCAAAAACAAGCAATTTTTAGGTTTGAGGATGATTTTTTTTTAAATGAAAGATATAACGCATATACATGTATATACCATTTTATTTTATGCAATATGTGGGTAAAATGGCCATACATGGGTTTTCCCACTCAATGCAATCTAATTTGCATATTAATGTGTTCTTGGAGCAACATGTATGAAAAAAATAAGTGTAATAATGGGAGTAATAGTTGGCAACATTTTCATAATAATATATATTTTATAGGAATATTGATATGTAGATTATTTCCCGATTCACTTGTTGTGTCTCCTAAAGTGGACACGTATGAAATCAAAGCCCTGTTTCGTAACAGAAAGTCATATGTTGATTAGAAACCCCATAACATTTTCAATTAAATAATCTAAAAATGTGTTCTGCTAAATTTGATCATTTTGAAAAATCAAAGATTGCTTTCAATGTTTAACCTTTTATAAATTGTATTTATTTTTTCATCCCCTCTGGCTCTTGGGTTATTTTATTTGTAACCTAACCTAATAACCTAATTTTAAATTACAAAAATATTATCGAGATAAATTTGATCATTCAGTCATTTTTAAAAACCCAAGGAGAAGTTTCCTGGTGAAACCTCAAAACAAATGGTATCTCTGAAAAGCCCTGAATGTGCTCTTCACAGTAGCCTACATTTAGACTAAAAACTGTGACATGTATGGCGTCAGAGAAACTCACTAAATATAATGTCCTCGTACGTGGACAGTGGCACCCAGGAGGTTAGAGTAATGTAACTTTGACAGCCCTAAAATACATTTAAAATGATTATTTTTTCTTTCTCAAGTTTTCCACGGAGCCCGTGGCTCCCTCTTGTGGTCACGGACACCAGTTTGAAAATAACCGCCTGGAGTGGAGAAGTGTCGTACAACGGTCGCCACTCATGCGCAGTGTGTGCTGTCGAACGCTAGATGTCGCTGTCACCGTCTGTGGCGCTCGGCTGGTTGAGCTGTCGGCGTCCTCGCGCGCCTCTAATGTGTCAGCGCCAAACAGCAAGAAAAAAAAACTTCGGCAAAAATGGCGGAGGGTGCAACGTCTCTCAAAGGGTTGCGGGCGCAAATGGGTAAGAATTTACTGATTTACAAGTTCTTTTGACAAATACTCGTTGCGTAAATCAATCACATGACATATCTTCAGTACTATGGCTTTGTTTGGAGGTTGTTTGGACGGCGGCGGACTTAAATCCATTACTTTCATTGAGGCGGTTTTGAGAGGGGAGAGTTAGCGGGCTCAGATGGACGGATAACGGCCAGCTAACTGCTAAACTTACTCCAGCACCAGGCAACAAGTTTGTGTTTGTTCACTAGTATGTTCTTGCGGAGTTGAATGTTTAGATGGGATGAATTTACGAAGCCCTACGCGTTAATGTTGTGTTCGCCGGATCTGTGGGAGGTTTGAAAAGTGATGTCTTGTTTGACAGGGGTAAGGTACATCATCACATCTTTGTATGGCGCTCTCATCTGTACGGACCTAACCCATTCGAATATTATTTGGAAGTTGTTATTTTCGCATTATACTAAATATTCTCTTAACAAGGTGCTTTTAAATGTGTATAAAGTCTCCTAAGTTGGTTTCTATATGCGCTTCCCATCTGACTAGCAAAAAGAGACTGAAATTGATGTCGAAAGAGTTCACGTACAAACTCCAGAATCAATTGGAGAACTGCATGTTTGATGAAAGTGACCAGCGTGTATTGAGTTGAGCCCGTTTTAGTTTATTATTGCACGTTAAATTGACGCAGGCAGCACTCAACTAGTGTGTACTGATCGATGTTTAGCAGTATCTTATGTTGAAGTGTGTGAGTTTGTCTTGCAGATGCTGTTGGCCAGTAATTGCTAAACAGGATGTCTACACGTATGACTCTCGTTACACTTGGAGATGGACCCTTAACTTGGTCGTTTACCATATGATCTTTTAGGATTAATATAAACTCATTTTTCTCACTATCAGCAGCAAACCATCAAATTCTATTTACTTCAGTTCTAGTGCCTCTTACGGAAACACACGTATGCTTGTTTGCATGCTCTTCTGCCTTGCTAATGAGGAGTGATTTGCACTTTTGATGTATTGTTTAGCCTATGCCACTAATAGACTGGTAGATTTAGCTTTCACTGTAGCATGCGGTTAATCTCATGGAGTTGTAAAAGATCTTGGGGCCTGTTGTGTAAGGTACATAACAGTCCTGAAAGGCTTCTGCTTTTGTATGTCATTTTAGCTTCTTCTTTTTTTTTTTTTACTGCAGTACAGCTTGAATTCAATTCATTTGATTGTTAGAAGTGGGTCACAGTGGGTTCACATCAAGATCTGCGTCCTGTCAGTGTTAACCCTGGCCTGACTGAAACCACTACATGGTCTAGTCTAGTGGTATAAAAAATGAACATTATTTTTGTAGTCATTTATTTATTTTGATTAATTTGCCTCTTGCATTTTAAAGCTATTATTGAAGAGAGTTAGAGCCATGTGATCTTGAGCTGTTTTGATATCATAATCCACCGGCTGGTTATAAGTCAATATTAAACAGGTAGCACCTTTGTTTATCGGGCAAACTCATCACTCTTCTTGGCTGTTAGAATGAGGGCTGTAATTCTCATTGTTAATAAATAGCGCCTTTCCTCTCTGAGTTATTTTATTTAATTTTTTTAAGTCATAGCTTTTAGTGGAACCAGTGTATGGAACAAATTTGTGAAGCAGAATGGCTTATATTTGTATTTCAGTCCTGCATGTGCTGTACATGACCTGCTGAGCTTTTTGACATTTGTTTAAGTGCTGCAGCATTCAAATGTGCAACCCAGCCTCATTGGAAATCCTGCCTGTGGCAACATTTCTGCAAAATTATATTTACATTGCTTTTAAGTTAAATGTCCAGTGAGTGTCCGAAAATGTAATTCAGTTTTAACCAAAATAGACGAATGTGAATCTGGCAATGTTTTAATGCACTGGTTGTTGTGCATATCCCTGCAGTTCAGAAATATTGTGCATAATATTACAGTGTGTTCACCGCCGCAGGCGAGAGCGTAGTGGCTGGAAGTCATTAATTTTCACTTGCATTAGGCTACACTTCAACCAGTTATTGTAAGGTAGGCTGCACACAAATGAATGTTAATGTTAATTAAAGATCAAGGCTAGTAAACGTCTCCTATAAACTGCGGCGATCGGATATACAGTGTCAGTATAGCTCCAATACAGCCATTTTTTTGCCAGATCGGGTATCGGCCAGACGAGACCGATCCAAATCTGATATTGTGCGTATATTCTGTGTTATTGTTAAAGCCTACCACGCAAAAGGCGCAAAAACATTATAAAGCACCATAAAGTTTTCATGCACTATATTCCAAGTTTTTGGAAGCCATAGTTTAATGTGAGGTACAGATGAATAAAGTCGTTAAATTCGAATTCATGTGAATACTTCCCTCCGCTGCGGCTGTCAGTCATTCTCCATTCAGCATTCAAACTGTCTCGCAGTCAACACGATGAAACTCTCCAAGATGATTCAGTGTTCCTGTTATTATACTTGATCTGTAGCTAAAGGTCTATGGTTTTTGCATAAAATGAATTTATCTGTCTGGAGTTTATTGCTGTTTCACATGTTACTTTCTTCCGGGTGTCTGTTAGATCAGAACATTGGAGTAGAGAGCACTATAATTGTTCTTCACGGGCACAGTAACTGAAATTTAAAACTGTTAAAAGAATCTGTTAAATCTGTTCATCATAAGCCATCGTTCGTGTCTCTTCAGAAGACTTGGATTTGGACTAGACCACTCGATTAGTTCTTTTTACGATGCCTTTATGACATTGGATCTTTTAAGTTTGAGAGGAATGGACTATAAATGGAGGGACAGAAATCCCTCTGGTTTCACAAAGAATATCTTCATTTGTGTTTGGAAGTTAAACGAAAAACGACTTGATGGTGAGTAGGCCTACATGATGACAGAATTTACATTTGTGGTACATTTGAAAATTTGTGTTTGGGTGAATTATTCCTTTATAAATAGGCCTACTACAGCAAGTTGAGCCTTGGATAAAACAACTCAATATCGCAAATCATCGTTTCCATCACATTTTTATATGTCGCGATTATATCGTTACACGCATAAAAAATACAGATCAACATGCTTGTTTGCTTTGCGGCCCCTTTAAATAAAGTTAAAAAAGACCAAGCATTCGATCTACGCCAGAGCGTCCACCAATATTTCTAAAGCGTTATTGGCAGGGCAGCTGGAGTTAATTTTGACGCTATCGCTGGTGGCTTATTCATTCCCGCAGGTTTCGTGCTTATAAGGTGGGAAATTCCCGCAGACAGTTATTTAGTTAACTTGTTGGTTAAATGAGCAAATTAATCTACACAGATTATCAAATAAAATTAGTAATTTGAAAACTTTATGTGAGACATAATTTCACATATAGTGAGGCGATTTTTAGCCACCTCTCAAACAGCTCGCTAGTATCAGAGTAATTTTTCACGGTTCATTGCGCTCAAGTGGTTAATTTGTGTTTTATTTTATTTTTGTGTTTATTTGTGCTTATGCTTGTAATTTGTGTATTTTTTTTTCTTGTTTATTTTGTATTCATTTCAAGGTTCGATTTGTGCGTACATTTAGGTGAGATAAATGATAAAAAATTCCCCCACATAAGAGTCACCTAAGGGGGGAATTTCCCAAATTGAAATTTCCCTATTTTCCAAAATCAAATTCGGGCCCTGGTAAGATTTTGGAGTTTTGCAAAAATGTAGGGAGATGCACATATTTCCAGTGAGCCCATGTTGCACATGTGGGCGCACACACTTGTTTAAAAGTCCAGAGCTTATGATGATGCTATCAATAGCCAACCGGAAACAAGCATAACCTACTGCCCACACGTCATCATTGCTCTACCTCTTGAAATAGCCTGAGCTTACATAGCCCAGGTGTCCCCACTAATCTTGTACAAGAACTACATTGTGAATGGCGTTGGTCAGTTCATCTAGACGTCTTTTTTTTTATTTTTTTTTTTTTACTTTTTGATATCTTTAGCAGCAGTGCTTTTGCTTTAATTAGCACACTGTGATTTAGCTGTGAAAATATGTTTGGAAAAACCTTGTAAAAGTTGCATCTTTTAAATTCAGCTGCCTTAAGTGTGCAAATGAGTAGACTCGATCCCTCAGGCAAAATCGAGGTTTTGAGGGTCTGTCCAAATTTTTTTTTAATGCCAAAAAAAAGTACATAACAGGAACAATAAAAAACAAGACCTATATCATGAAAACAATACAAATAAAATAACCCAAGAGCCAGAGGGGATGAAAAAATAAATACAATTTATAAAAGGTTAAACATTGAAAGCAATCTTTGATTTTTTAAAATTATCAAATTTAGCAGAAGTAACACATTTTTAGATTATTTATTTTGGTAAGTGTGTCAGAGCGGACTGAAAACGCGTACCTACTACTAGGGGTGCTCCGATTGATCGGCAACCGGTCTCTATCGGCCGATAATCGCTTTGGGATGATTGATCGGCGGTCTCTAAAAAGGCCGATCTCATAAACCGATCTCATGCTGACGACACATAAAGACGCGCACCTGCCGTGAGAGCTAGAGCATGGCATGCATGGCATGCACGGCACCGTCTCATTCTCTTTCCGGCGCGGGTAAAATAATTATAATGCTGAAGGTGAGGTACAATTCATATTTCTGTATTAAATAACTTATGAAGTCATTTGAAAACTTTCTGTGAGACGTAAGTTCACAAACAGCGCGAGTGAATCACTGTGTGCGCTCTTTCTTTCCTTCTCAAAATGATCAAATGGCTTACATCAGCGCATCGCATCTGCGCTGAAATCGAGCTGCACGGTTGACGCAGGATTTGTCACTTGCACAACCGAGGCAGTGTCGCATCATCACTAAAGTTTATCATTTGCATTTATTTTTAATTCTTGCCAGTGTTCAAACCACTCAGCACTCACGCGCTCTCCAAGAGACCGTGAGCACACACACAGGCCATCTCACAAAAGGCTTGCGAGTACAAATCGCGCTAAAATGGTCAAATACACACAAATGTATGTACTAAATTACCTTCTTGACGAGTATGCACGTAACCCCCGTCATGACTCGCGAGTGAACGTTAACATTTGTGCAACTGCATGTAACCGTATCCGTGTATTCGCTCTTAAAGTGACAGCAGTCGAATAAACTGCTGCTGTCTCTGAGTTTCTCTTTGTCTTGTGTTGTTTGATTAACCTTAATGACACTCACTGCTCTTTTGCAACCTTAAGTGTAAGGATGAAGAAGACCAATATTAATTTACATTTGATTCCTTATTAAATTTCTTTAGTATTTCTTACCTCAATACTAATGTTAGACCTACCTGGAAAATTGTCTTTCAAAACAAAAATGCACCACATGATCAAAGATTTAGGTGAGATAATTATATACATTTATATGACAAGAGTCACCTAAGGGGGGGATTCACATATTTTCAGAAATAAAATTCAGGCCCTGAATGAATGTCTGTAAAATTCCCTATAAATAATTCTACATGATAAAAAGAAGGCTGCAAATAGATCTGTATCGGTGATCGTATCAGCAGATACTGCTTCCTGTGATTGACAATCGGTGATCGGCTCCAAAAATCCTGATCGGAGCACCCTTACCTACTCCATGTGCTGCTCTCTAGTGCCCCCCGCTTTCCTTTGACTTTCCAAAGATTTTTTGTTTTTTATGCCCATCAAAGACAAAACATAGGAATTATAGTCTACCAGAACAATTGACAGTAGCGGGATCTAATCCAAAAATTTGCATTTGTGAATAAAACATTTGCCAAGTGTCATGAACAGATTAACAATGTGCTGAATATGAGAATTTGAGTTGTGATAAAGAAAAGTAAAATTAAAGGTGTTAATAAATATTCTCACATTTGTTAGAGAGATAGGTACATTACAAAAAAGATGTACAATATTCTCTTCTACATCACAGAAAGTGCAATTATTTTCAATGTCTTGGATATTCTTATTGAGTACTAGGGGTGTTTTTTAATTAATTGATGCATCGCGATGTGGACGTGGACAATTCTTCATTGATGCATTAATAGACCATAATCGATTATAGCCTACTGGTATTTCTCTGACGTCATTCGTCACACACTTCTCGTGCTAGTTTAAAATGGCGGAGTGAGGTGGAACACAAAAGCAAGTAATAAAAAAATGCACCCACTATTTTTAACATTTACTGTGTGTGTGTGTGCGAGGCTGCATGCATCTGTGTGTGTGTGTGTGCGAGGCTGCATGCATCTGTGTGTGTGTGTGCGAGGCTGTGTGCAAGTGTGTGAGCGTTATTGTTAGGGATCCACCGATACCAATGGAGAATGACTGACAGCCGCAGCAGAGGGAAGCAATCACATGAACTTGAATTTAATGACTTAAATATTCATATATACCTCACATTAAACTATGAAATGGCTTCAGAAGACTTAATATAGTGCACGCAGAGTTGATGATGCATTATAGTGTTTTTGTGCCTTATGTGGGGCACTGGGGCTTAACAATTAACATTTGAATATTATACACACAGTTAGGGCTGTTGCGATAACCGCAATACCGCACTTTTGAGGAGCCAACCGCAGAGTTGTTGTCTTTTGTTGTGTTGACATAATAACATGAGATGACGCGCAGCACAGTTACAGTGGGAAAAAAACCTCACTGAGTCTGAGCACCAAAATGTGCATCAGAAACGGATGTCAAAGTGGAAAATATCAGGCTTTTTCAAAGCCCTCATCTCTATCGAGCAACAACGCTGATGGCTGTGCCAGCATGAGAGAGATCGAAAAGGACAGCGATGTGTCAATGAATGACACTGTTCATTTTAAGCATGTACTGTAGTTTTGTTGTCTGATGCTTTAAATGCTGGAGCTCTTGGAGTCTGATGCTTTAAATGCTGGAGCGGAATGGATTCTGATTGGCTGTCAATGTTTTTATCGTTCATCAGCTGAAAATCACTCTGAAAGTGATTCCACAGTATCGCTTCTCTGTGCCGTTGTAGTGTGGACTCTACTATCCTTTTATATTTAGAGTGATTTGTTTTTAACTATATTTTGGAAATATTTTTTTATATTTATCATTATCATTCAGGATTGTGATTGTCAGAATAATAGCTTACCAATGTTTCTGAACAGAGAGTTCCCCCTCACTACAGTATGTCACAAGTTCAAAAGAGACCATTGAAGGGATTCTCCACCCTAAACCCATCCTGATAACATCATTTATGTTGGCAAACAAGAAGTATTCATAAATATCGCTGCAAGGAGTAATTTTTGGAGCCGAGCAAGTAGTGCTGGTGGTATACCGGTTCATACCGAATACCGGTATTTATTTTTGTTATGATATAAATTTTGATTATACCGCAATACCGGTAATATGCCGCTTAACGTTCGGAACGCGGCGCAGCGCGACACTGAGAGGGTTCCCTTGTGAGAGCGCAGCTGAGATTGCAAGGCTGAATCCGAAATCGCATTCCCTATTTCCTACGCGATCCACTTATATTGTTCACTTGAAGGAGTGAGTGAAGTCGGACAGCCGCTCTGTGTACATCGGCTGTACTCTCGTTATTGCAGTGCAATGTGGGATTGAATGAGTGCACTCATTAACGTCCACTGTGGTTTCGGACACCACTACAAATTTCATCACGCCTTCTTCAAATTAAATGGCAAGTATATGACACCATAGATTATATTCTGCTACACGATGTAAGTTAATAAATAGTCTGACAAAATAAACAAATAAATAGACTGGGCAAAAAAGTAACTGCTTTATTCTTTCTGTGTTTAACTTACATGTGTCATTTGTTCAGAGTAGTGCTCTTAAATGTATTGAAAATAACCTTTTAAATGTTCTTCCGCGTTTCTCCCTCGTTTTGGCAGTTTGTTGTTAACGTTATATAGGGTTGTATAGTTTTCAAAATGCTTAATGTGCCCTCAATTCTCTCCGTGGTCATATTTTAATATTCATGTGTCTGTAATGAGCGTGTTGCAGGTCTTGTGTTTTATTGGTTGTTGTCTCCCCACAGCATCATTTTGTGGGGCTTTGCAAACCTGTATTAACTCTAGTGTGGAATTTTTCTACAATATTCACTCATGACAGTAAAATGGGGCATTCTAGTCAATCTACTGCAGTATTTCCTCTCTCAAATCAGTAGAAAATGTGGTTAAGACATGGTCATGCATTGGGGAAAATAAATACCGTCATATATCGCAAAAACGATATCATTTAGAAAAATACTGTGATATAAATTTTTGGTCATACCACCCAGCACTACGAGCAAGTCATAAACAAAGTGACAAGCTAAGCAAGCATAGTAGAGCATCAGAACAGTAGAATAAAATGCTTATTATATTTCAACATCTGTTTCTGCTGTCATTTACTCAGGAATATTTTTAAAACTAATTTAATGATACAGACTAGTACTAAAAACATTGCAATTATGGGAACAATGGCAATATTATCTTTTTGGCAAAATGTCATTTAGAGTAACAAACCATGGTCATTCAGCATAACTGATATATTTATGTAAAATTTAAACATTCTGACCGGTAATTATTTAAATGCATAAAAGAGTATGTGATCATACTAAATTTGATTATATTTTAAATGATTTTCATGCTCATGATTTTCACGTGCGCTATGAACGTAGAACACATCACGTCTTAAGCGGCTGACTGTTCGGTTCACACAGAATGCGGGTGCGTCTCAATCAGCTCCGTAGCTTCCTAGGTCGTGAATCAGTATATCGTGAGCATGAATGTGGCCGATTCCCTGATTAGTGCCCTACTGAACTAGGGAGCTGATTGAGACACAGCCTGCGATTTATTGCATTGAAAAAAAACAAAACAAGATGCGGGCACCGAGCAGTGGAATGGGAAAAGATTTTTAAAAAATGTTGTTTCATGCGTGAGACGCTGCTAAAGACGCAAAACTCGAGTGCAACAGCAAAACAACGTCCACCAAACATAAAGACAATATAAAAAATAGCTCAATGGAATGCAAAAACCTGTAAATAACTACTACTGTATGTTTGATATTTCATGTTTGCAGCTGCTGTTATTTTCTGTTTTAACAAAGCATTTGCTGTTAATAATAGCTTATTACTGGTGTTATTTATTGCTATTACTTTTTGGCTAAGAAATATTTAGCATTTTTCTTATTTTATATCATTTCTGAGTCAGTATATAGGATGTTAAAGATACGTTTGTACAATATTTGCCTTCATATTTCATGCATATTTTCTATATTTATCACTTGGTGTGGTGCACTTGGAATATAAAGTTTTTAACCAGAGGGTTAATAAAGAGAATGTTACCTGAATCATGTTGTAGTTACGTTTTTAAGTTGACAAGTTAAGCATAAAAAAAAATTGAAATCATGAATCAAGATTACATTTTTTTGCCATATTGCCCTACATTCAGGCAACTCACCAACAACTCACCATTAATTTTGGTATCTTTACACAATTCTGCATGTGTTTGTATTTAAAAATGTGTATGTAAAATCACAGCTGTGCCTTCTGTTCAGGCCTGAATAATTGAAAAGTGCAGGCACGTTCCTCCCCAGGCATCTGCCCTAGAGCACTTCCTGTTGTCCCAATAACAGGCTGCCACTTCAGCAAAAAGAAAAAAAGAGTGAGGCAAACAGTGAGTGGTAACAGGACCCCACTGACCCACTGAGCGCTGACTCTCCCTGACTGCTAGATCTCCTTGGATGTGCATGGCAGGACATAGAGAGCATAGTGTTGCTATTTGTATAACCGTTCTTTGTGTTCTGTCAAACTGAGAGAATGAAGGTTTGTTGAACAGCCCATCTTGTGATCTGACAGTTTAAACGGGCCAGCTGTTGTCAGAAGGGATGATGCAATCCGTGTCTGTTTTTAGTGTGTTTTCGCTCATAATATGAAGCTAAATGATCAGCAATCACAGTTGTTTAAATATTAAGAACAATGCCGACTGGCTTTTGATTGTGTGGCAATGATATAAGGCAATAGTGCAGGATCTGATAACTGATGTGATAACTGTGTTTTGACACCAAGTGTGCTGCACACATCCTGAAAATTGAAGCCAAAGTGTCTCGATCACCCCCCAGGTGGTTGGTCCCACTATAGGTCATAAACTCCGCCCCCTCTTTGTATTCTAATATGACGCGAGACAAACTAAACAATCAAATTACACTTCAATTTAGGGCTGCAACTAACGATTATTTTGATAAATTATTATTTGGATGGTTATTTTTTAATTGGACATTGTAATCGGCTAAAACGCATGCGCTGGTTACTTTTCTTCCTGAACAAGTGCGCACCCGAGTGTTGCTCACATGCACACTGTGTAGACTTGTGTGGCGTATAACGGTTATGGTAACTTGGGGTGATAACAGTCATATGTTTCAGCATGTTACAATAATTATATGGCTTGAGTTAATATAGCCTATTCCATAATGAGTTAAACAGTTTATCATATACAGACTGAGAGTTTAAATCTCTCTCTCTCTCTCTCTCTCTCTCTCTCTCTCTCTCTCTCTCTCTCTCTCTCTCTCTCTCTCTCTCTCTCTCTCTCTCTCTCTCTCTCTCTCTCTCTCTCTCTCTCTCTCTCTCTCTCTCTCTCTCTCTCTCTCTCTCTCTCTCTCTGTAGCCTATACATGTGTGTATGCAGGGGAGGAGTTGCGATTTTCGAATAATAATCGAATAATTCACAGCGATCATCGAATATTATTTTTGCTTGAAATGCCCAAAGTGTTTATTAGGGATGATTCAAGATTCACAAATAAAACTCTTGAATCATCCCTAATAAACACTTTCAATAAACACAGAAAAATGTGTGATTAATAAAAAATATATATTTAATTGATTAACAGCACTAAAAGAAAGGAACTATCTATCTACCTTTTTGTATTTATTAAATTGCATATTGTATGTTCAGGGATGACAGATTGACAAGCAGATATGCTATTTATGACTGGATGTAACTTTTGATACTTTGCAGTAAAAGTAGCTCTCCTATTGATTTTGTCAGTCAGTGTGGCTCTTCTGAAATAAATAGCGAAGACCACTGCTTTACAGTTACTACTCTCATAAAATACTTGAATTACATGTTGACTTTGAAACCTAAATTAAGTGTCCAACAGCAGATATTGCAGCTAAATTAATGTTTTTGTGCTGAATATTAACCGTCTCCCTCTCTACTGCGTTCTGTCTGTTTGATGTTCTGTAAGTTTAAAGCTGTCAGGCGCTTTCATGCAAAATTGAAATACGTGAATTAGTAACATTTACAGATAAGGATATAACCTGTAAAATGAACGTTTTGCTCTGAGGACGCACACGCATCTGTCAAAGCGCATGACACTAATGCGTTAGCTTGAAGCTTAAAATAAAGAATTCTCATGTTTTGGGCACTTGGATCATGTACCTTTCCTGCAGCAGTTTCCACACCACTATTTTCAGATGCATAGAAATGCGTTATTCAGTGCTGTAATTTGGCGCGACTAGTGGAAGTTTTCCATGAACAGAGGGCAGACCCGACTAATCGATAATAAGAATCGTTGGCGGTGATTTTCATTATTGATTTATTATCGATTTTATCAATTACTGCAGCCCTAGTTTGGTTTTAGTTAGTTATTTGATGCTATAAAAACAGGGGTGTGGCGTCATGATTTACAGCTGAGATTGGCGGCTTCTCTGAGCGATGTTGTCACTGAGGCACCAACGGACTTTTTACGGGAATTTCGGGAGGAGATTTGAGCTTTAGCTTTAATTTCTACATTTCCATAACTGTTTATTTCACACCGACATGAGTTGCTCTGCAGTAAACTGATCTGAACAGATACTGTGGGAGTGTGGGCAGGGTTTTGATATCGTGGCTCTACTTCCTGCTCTCTACTGCGCAGACGCAGGTCCCAAATCAGAGCAAGATGTCAGCACCATATTCGGACATTGGTGGCTTCACTTTGCTAATTGAGTATCTTAACCGCATCGATGCATTGTGGCACAATGTATTGTTTCTTTCTGGTACAGATTAAGACCAAATGCTTGTTTTATTTGCATGGTTAAAGAACATATTTACTTATGAGACTGTCTGCTCAAAAAAACCTTTTCCTTCTGACCATGCTGTGTATTTTCAGGATTTGCAAACAAAAACATGTGGCAACTGTTTGCTCATTGATACCTGTCTAATTTCCTCTGTAAGGTAACAATAAAGTCTTAGCAGCAGCTGTTAGCAATCCACATATGTATTATTGTTTAGTGGCCCATAAAATACATGCAGACTAATTGGAGTTGCACTAAGGAACCGTTTGAGGTCAGCTTGGGCTTGCCTTCATTGTCTTTACATCATGAATGTATGTGCAAGGCCTAGATAATGTCTCCATTGTGTTTGTCCATTGTAGGGCCGGTGTTCATTTGCATGCCGCGTGTCGCAAAGCCCACAGTGTGAGGCTCAGAGATTATGACTCAGATGGCGTTTGCATATTCAATGAGTCTGACGGACTATGGCCTGAGTACTGTACTGATACATCCCTCCTCCTCATTGGTCATCCTGAGCTTCAGATGAGACATTAAGACAGTGAAAAGAACAAAAAAGAACCACTACATTCATTTCAGAGCTGCTTGCTTAAAATGCAAGTACTTTGATAAAGCATTTAGTGCAGGTGTAAATGGTACTTTCACTTCAGCAGGAATTACCCAGCCTGCACTTTCTGATGCTATTTTGGATGTCACTATATGCAGCATTAAAGCTCAATCCATTATAATCCAGGGTAGTGCAAAACTGCACTTTTTTTATATTGGCTTGATGTTTGGCTGTCTGAACAAGTAGCCAATTGTGTCATAATAGTAATAATTGAAAAAAACGATAATAAGACTTTTTATTATAATATTAACACATTTGTTCAAAATATTAAAGCTAAAATAAACAATAAAGAACTAGTCAATCTTACTAAACTATAACATGTCAGTGGCACGAGTCGGTGGGCGTGGCTACAGAATCAGGCGTACTTCTGTTGAGGCAGTGTTTCACCACACTATGACATCACAGCCTGGCACATTCTGAGATCGAGCGTTTGCTGGGCCTGGTGTCAATAAAAACTTTTCTTTGACTAACAAGGAAGTTTTCAGCTCCGAAACTTACAGGATATTCTTATATCACGATTAACTTTTATATATCAAAGGCTGAATTAAAAGTTGATTTCTCAATTCATGACCTCTTTAAATTTTAATGTATGTGGTTTTTTTCCCCCCAGAAATTGTTGTGTATTTAATTTTTGAATAAAAATGTATTATTCCTTAAATAAAGAATAATAATAATAATAATAATAATAATAATAATAATAATAGTGTTTGTGTTAGTATTATTATTACATTGAGACGTATCTAAATTCTACTGTATAACTTTAATATATTTCTGTCATAATTTCTTCAGGTTAAACAGAACTTTTATTTTGACGGGTTGCCGTAAAGACCTTTTGAGCTTGAGATTTTCTTAAAATGATATGCTCATGAAGTGTCTCTCAGAGTGGCTCTGTAGTTAGTGAGGCAGGAGAGGTGAAAACTGCAAGCGTCACACATGCTTCTTTTTGTGTGTGTGTGTGTGTGTGTGTGTGTGTGTGTGGTAATTGAAACTGCGTACCTGCACCATTTATTCACACAGGGACATGCAGAATATGCAGGATTCATATTTAAATAGCCTAGCTTTTTGCAGTTTAATATTCACCGACACTAGTCTAAATCGTGATTTGATTTAAGTGTACTGACCTACATTAGATTTATTCATCTAAGATTTGACAAATTCCGTTAAATTCCGTGTTATACAATAAGTGGATTCCGCGATTCCGTCCGTGACTGTGTTTTTAGGAACTGGTATAATAATGTTTTTTTTCCCAAATATCTGGGATATGTGAATCAATGGACCTCTGAAAAATATCCACCCATGCAATTCCATGCACCCAATTCCTCTGCAATGTTTTCCAGGTAAAGTAGGGCTGGGCGATGAACGATATCATATTGAGATTTCAATATAATGTATGTCAGTAACGATGATAAGATCTGGACATTTTTACTCAATATAGTTTAATCTAATAGCCTGTCACACAACCAAAATAAACGTGACAGCAGCCAGTCGGTGCATGTCGTAATAAATGATTTCTTCATCTCTGTGTGAATGAGCGGCACGGTTTCATCTGATAAGTAAACTCACACACATGCCGCTTCAATGTCTGCTGACATGAACACACAAACTTTATCTCCAGCGTTGCTTTGAGTCACTTCACAAGTTTGTCACCGTTAAATTTAAGAAAAACTACTGTCAAATACACAATGAAACTGAAACTAAAACTGAAAGATCTTCACAACAAACCGTTAAAATAAGTTTAACTTGTAAGAAATTGACAGAAATATGTCACTACAGTATACTAAAATGTACTTATCAAAGTAATAATATTATTATTATTTCTAAGGAATATCATTCAACAAAGGTATTTTTATCCATATTTAAAAAATATATAATATAATATAATATAAAAAAAAAAAAAAAAAAAAATATATATATATATATATATATATATATATATATATATATATATATATATATATATATATATATATATATATATATATATATATATATATATATATATACACACACATTCTCGATTTTAATCGATTCTCATTTTTATTTAACTGATATCAATTCTTAAATCCCAAGAATCGATTAGTCATCCTGTTTTTAGTTGATGAATGAACGGGCATTGTAGCCACCTCTCATCCAATAAATCCCAATAATCTTTGTGCTTTATTAGTATTGATATGAAACAAAGTCTCAGATTTCAAATTATGGCCATTTTATTACGAAATTCAAAAACATAAATACCGTTTTGGCACTGTGGCGTGAGATGGCTCTGGTGCAGCTCAGCTCAAGAGAAGCGGCAGCGCAGAGCACACAGGAACTGATCTTCTCTTCCGCCTTAATACCAGTTACGGCGCAGAATAAACATGAATGAGCATCTGAAAGTGTGTTAAAAGATAGAGTACAACTTACCGAAATCCGTATCGTCACATGGAATCACTCAATCAGTGTTTCAACCGTGGAAAGACGTCAGTAAAACCGCTTGTAAAAATATCATATAACGTCACATTTACCTCAGAAAAGCATATCCAACATATCCGGTGTCCATAAACTCATTAGTCAGCTAGACAAATTAACTGTAGAGAGGAGCATTTTGCAAAATATATGCACCATGTTACATATTCATAATAATTTATGTTTTTCAAATATTTAATCCATGTTTGAATAAATCTGGCAAGTTTTTATGACAGCCACCATTTAAATTTTTATATTTCAAAAACTAACTGGAGTAGAAATATCATGTAATTGTAAAGTTATAATATTATAACTTTTATTATTATTATTATTTTTAAAAATACTGTAATTTAAGTGTTTATATACAAATCAGTTCATTTTTACCTTCAATATTATAGTCGGCTACATCTGACTCCCATAGTTTACAGCATTAGTTCAGAGATTTGTTTTCCTTGAATGTTTAACATGTATTGTACCTGAGAGAGATCTATATATATATATATATATATATATATATATATAAATCCAATCCAATTTTATTATAATAATTTTTTTTTTTAATATTATTATAATCCATTTTATTATATTTTGGAAGTGACGCAAGGTAAAGCAAATACTTCCATCAGCCAAGCAAACATGGTTATCGTATATAGCTGCTGTCAGTCTTGTTAATATCATGCTGATAATCTCAAAATGACCAAATATTGGCTGATATATGGCTCGCTCACTAGTTTGTAGCTTGTTTATATTCAACCAGTTAGTCCCTAAATAAACATGTTACATGTCCATTATTGCTTTATATCTTTTGTGTTCCCACTTCTACTTTGCTGATTTTTAATGTTTGTACTCAGTCTAGTGCTGACTACAGTTAAGTTAAAAAAACAAAAACACTGTTGAGCTTTTTATGTTAGTGATACAAATTTCCAGCCGTTGATAACCCGCTCTGTATTATTGTTGTCAATCTTCCAGTGGAGCCCCATTTCCATCATGCTTTTCTAACATCAAGATAAAAAACAAATTCCTAATAATGAGCATAAACCAGTGGGCTTAAGCAGAATTTAGAACTAAAGAGATGGCTTATTCTCAGCCAGTGAAGTCTACCTAATGGTGCCCTCTTTTCAGCTGACAGTCTTATCCGCAGCATCTTGATTTTCACCATACAGACATCACATGCTCCTTTGCCAGCTTAACAAACACCCTCTCTTTTCCTCTCTGACACTCTCTGTGAAGGGAGAGAACCGTTACAAAGGCACACAGATTCGATCATTTTTCTATATCCTCCCCTTATCCAGTCCTATCCTTCTTCCTCTCCTGCCTGCTGCAAGACTGCTGAAGAGCTTTTGAAAGTTGTTTTGTGTTGAGCAGAGATGGTAGTATTTTGTGTTACTTTGACTCAAACATTGTGTACCTGACTCTATCGTACAATAAAATATTGGGCAGTCAGAAGCACAGGGGATTTTAAATAATTTTAACAGAATCAAAAATTCCTTTGGCAGGTCTCTTTGAAATGAAACCATATTGCTATAGACTTTGCTTGTTTCCTCTTTCCTCTTTTTTCCTGTTTAGTAGTGCTTAGGGCTGAGGCAGCCATCTTCACATACTTGTAATGAGAAGTGCTTATTAACAAAAGAGATTCTTTAAGAGCTTTCCTGAAAGGGCTTTTTATTTTTCTGAAATACTCTTTTATTATTTACTGTGAAGTATTACAATAGTAATATGTATTATCATTAGCATTATCATTATAGAAAAAATATATACATTATATATTATAAAAAATATTATATAAAAAAATTGCAATAAAAAGAAAAGTGCAGTCATAGTAGTGCTCCCTAGTTCATTTTAAATGCATTGTCTCATTACATTTCCAGCTGCAGCTGCGCAGGCGCAAGCAGAGGAACGGCGCAGCCAGGCAGGGAATAGCCCAACGCCAGCTGCTCCAGCTGTCACAACCAAGAGCCAGACCAAGCCAGGTAACAAACATGATCCCAGATCTCTGTCTGTCACTGCAGGGATCCACAAGGATTTCTTTCCCCTGCAGACCCAGTTGCATGAGTACCTAGTATATTACTTGTCCTGATGACTTTGACTTTGGGGGGGGTCTTGATCCTTATTTGTGTAAGAGCTTTTGTTTCGTTTCGCATAACTCTACACTTATGAAGGCCATTACAGCACTGTAGCATGTCCTCACACACGCACATGACTCAGTGTCAATACTATATCAGGTGTGCTGAGCTCATAGCTGAATCTGTAACCTGAGCCTCATGTAAGACCATGCCAGTCTTACGCATCTGCGCATCGGATACTAGTGCAATCTGCAGAGAGCTTTTCATGGCCCAGGACGTGTTCAGATTTCACTTGATGCACTAGTTGTGTGACGTTGTGTTCTGTTATGCGTTTTCAGTCATTGATGGGGCAGCCCTAAGGATAGACGACAAACTTCGAGTGGCCAAAGAGAGGAGAGAAGAGCAGGAAAAGCAACATGGTGACAAAACAAACTATTTCATACAACAGGTGTTAGCAACCTTAGGTGTACATGCCACCATTGGCACACATAACTCAAAGACCAGAAGAAACACTGTTTACAAACAGTGAGGCAGTCATTTGCATAATTTATTCATGCTGAGGTGGAAGCATCCAAAGTAAAACACAGTATATATACTGCATTAATTTTGCATGGTGATGCACAGTGATTAAAAATAAAAAAGGCAAAATGTCAAAAATGTTGCCAAACTGCTAGACATAATTAACTTTTTTAATTAACATAATTAACTACATTTTAACAAATTGCACAAACACACCTGGGTTAACACCCTGTTTGGCCCATTCAGCGGCCCGTGAGACTCAGCTCCTGGAGCGAGAGCGCAAGGCCCGGCTGCAGTTGGAGCGTCAGATGGAGGAGAGACAAAAGAAGCTTGAAGAGCAGCGCAGGAAGGAGGAACAGAGGAGAGTTGCAGTGGAGGAAAAAAGAAAACAGAAATTAGAGGAAGAAAAGGTAAACTGTCTACATACGTTTTGTCTTTTTACAGAGTCAATGTTTTGAAAGAAATTGATAATTTTATTCAGTAGGTGTGTGCACATAAGGTCTATATTGAAAAAAGATTTCGTTATTGATATACCGCCAATAAATACAGATACCATTTTATCACCCAGACCTATGTATCAGTACATTAAGGCCAAAGGCACTGATCTAAAGTGACAGCAGCCTAATAAACCTGCTGCTGTTAATCAAACATCAAAAGACAAAGACAAAATCACTCACTGCTCTTGACTGAATGACTTTTGTAACTTTAATAAGAATGAATGTATGTTTAATTTGCACAGTCAAGACTATAGTGTTTTTGTACATTTGATTATACAATTTATAAAGTAGGTTTTTCAGGTAGGTCTATTTCATTTTTGTCTTTGTTCTGTTGTATTTGTCCTATTGCTTGTAATTAGTATCTTTGTTCTTATTTTATCACTGACTTGTCTTCGGTAAGCTTGATAGTTTTTACTTAGCAGTATGTTTTTGTGATATTGTAATTGGTGATGAGAATTATGAAATTTCAATTAAATAAAAATGCTGATATAACCTTTATTTAAAGCAGAAATAACTATAGTGTGATGTATATATCATTATCGTAAAATAAAATGACTCATATCATGATATAAGATAAGAGTCTTGCAGTTTCACAGCAGCAATCGTTTGCTCTGTTCAGCACCTGACATGCAAAAGAGCCTGGAATCATGGACTTTGTTTTAGCAGACACCTACACCTTTTCCACAGTCCACTCCTGCACAGCTCAGAGGATGTATCATGGCTCTATTTGTCTAACAAAGTGTGTGTGTGTGTAGGAACACTATGAGGCTGTGATGAGACGTACCCTGGAGCGTAGCCAGCGAGTAGAACAGAGACAGAAGAGATGGTCCTGGGGTGGACTTTCAGACTCTGACAACAAAAATGGTATGAGTGCTTTTCCTAACTGCCAAAACATCAGAAGCACCTGATGATAAATTCAACAGCCTTCGTTGACTGATTGTCTCACAGTCCGCCCAAGTGTGTTCTGACTTATGAATCTATGAATAATCATCTCTTGACAATCTTCATTGCTCTGATTTGATGTTAAAGGTAAAGTGTGGATTTTTTGCTCCGCTAGCTACATTAAACAGATTTTCATTGGTCAAGACAGAACCTCCTGTTGATTTGATATATATATATATAGGAGAAACTATTTCCCAGTCATCCAAAAAAAAGGACACACTTCACATTTTACAAGTTATGTTTGCTTGTTGATCTGTGTGCTGTGGTTGTGCGCCTACTTAGGGATGGAAATCTTATGTTGTCAGCTATGGTTTTCCTCCTCTCTCACTCTCTCACTCTCTCCATGGAGAAAGAGTCCGTTTCCAATAGCGACCTGTCTGTCCCTGCCCCTCCCACAGGACAGAGTGACAGTGGCTCCACCTCCTCCCCGATTGCTATAGTAATCTCTCCTGCTTCTCCAGCCTCCAAGCCACCCAGGAATCAGACGTCACAAGGTGGTTTATACTGTTTGTCTGCCCATGGCGTGACTTGACACAAAATGCCCACTCCTCCTCTCTTTGCTCATACGTGCACTAATCTGACTGGGGCCGTACTTGCTGTTTCTCATTCACTCACCCAGTTTTTTATAACGATATATTTTATTCACTTGCCAGGGATTGTAACAAAGAGTGTTCTCTCCAAAGCACCTACCTTGGTTCCAGGGATGCATGTCGCTTTGAGTTTGTGATTTTTCTCCCCCCTTTTTATCCAGATGTAACGACTGTTTGAATGTTTACTAACATTGTGTTGTGCCTGCCTTTTTAGACTGGGTTCACTTTAGTGCACAATACATGCACGCACGCACGTACACACACACACACGCGCGCGTACACATATACATCAGTGGTGAGCGGTGACTTTTTTTTTTAACCCAGGTATGGTGGGTGATGCGTTATGTCAAAACTGCACCTGCACGTTGGATGGGTTCGCGTTAGACAGAGTGTTAGCTCAGTTGTTTACTCTCATTACACATTGCAACAGAGCTAAAAGTTTCCTAATATATTTGACCATTTATTGAAAGTAGTCTACATTTACCTGTTGATGCCTTCACAAGCACCCGTAAAAGCTGTTGAGTTGTGTTTGAGTTGAGACTCGGGCATGATGCGCGGAAGGTGCGTTTGCAAAATGTACTGTATTTTTGTAATTCCCGCTAGGTGGCACTAATGTCGCAGAAACCTAATGCTTTACCTTTAAACAGTACAGCGCATCGGCTGAGGACACACCCTACAGTCTATAGGAAACGCATCTAAATCAGAGACGACAGATAAGAAACACCATGGCAGGCGTCAATTTAAATGTATGCTAGAAGTGTTTTTTTTATTATTATTTTTATTAAGAATTAAAAATAAGTAGGCTATAATAAATATTAGTAGCCTATTATAAAAAAGTTAAATATCATTAGAATAAATGTAAGTGTAATAAAATTATAATTATTATTTAAAAAATAAGTTGAAATAATGCAAATTTATGAATTTTAAATGACACATAGACTTCAATTAACAGCCTCGGATAGTTACAGGTCTGCTAACAGTAGGTCTGACTTTAACAGTTAACAGTTTTTGTTAAAAATAAATGTCCCTGTGGAGAAAATAAAATACTATGAAAATGGTTTCAGTTATTTTTTTTTCACTAGATTCAGTCTATTTAGTTTTATATCAAATACAATGTGAATTTCAGTGATCGAGATCTGGCTGTAACACCACATTTTTCCTCTTGGGCAAGCGATCCGCTCACAGCTTACCCTGCAGATTAAATCCCTCATATGCCAGTATGACAGTGATGACGATACATACAGAGCGTAGACGCCAAAGCTGCTGTGTATCCACATACCCGGAACTGCAGATTTGAAGAAAATGACCGTTGTTTGGCAAATAAATAAATGACAGAGAGTTACACATGTATTACTAACATTTATAATATCATGTAAGCTTTATGGTAAACCTCAAACAAGGGAATTTTTAGTAATTTATAGTGTTAGTACTAACCAGCGAGTCCACGAATGGCTTGGGTATGCAGAGCATTCGCAACTTATATGGACCACACGCCACTGATATACATGCGCTTGCACGCACGCACATACGTACATGCATGCATGCATACATTACAGCTCAAAATTTTGGAAACATTACTATTTTTAATGTTTTTAAAAGAAGTCTCATCATATTTGATCTAAAATTCAGAAAAACTGTAATATTGTGAAATATTATTACAATTTAAAATAATAGTTTTCTGTTTTAATATACTTTAAATTATAATTTATTTCTGTAATGCAAAGCTGAATTTTCATCAGCCATTACGCCAGTCTTCAGTGTCGCATGATCCTTCAGAAATCATTATAATATGTTGATGTGATAATATTTGATCGTTATTATCAATGTTAGAAACTTAATATTTTTTGGTAACCGGTGATATTTTTTCAGGATTCATTGATGGAAAGATGATGAAAAGAACAGCGTTTATTCAAAATTGTAAAGATTTTATTGTTAGAAAATGTCACTTTTTATCAATTTAACATACATTTTACTGAATAAAATTATTAATTTATTTGTTTTAAAAAGCTGACTTTTGAACGGTTGTGTATATCTCTTTTATTCATCACAGTATTAAGAAAATATATAAAGCAGCACAACTGTTTCCAACATTCATAATAAATCATCATATTAGATTGATTTCTGAAGGATCATGTGACACTGAAGACTGGAATCAAATAAATGCAGACTTGATAGCAAAAGAGACCAGAGTTTGTTTCCAAACTTTTGACCCTTTTTTTATTAAATTTTTTTTATTAATTTTATTATTTTCTTAAAAACAAAATTGCATGTCACATACATATAAGGCAACCACATGACTTCAGGTTTAGCTATTGAGCATACTCTAATTTTGTATGTCCTGGTGTTACCTCATCCTTAAAATGTAGATGAACCAGCTTCTGTTATTGTAATTAACAATAGCTTAGTACGTGCAAACCCCTGTAACTCTAATTCCACTCCCTGTCTGTCTGTCTGTCTGTGTACGTATTTACCCTCCCCTGTAGATAAACGCTCTTCCTCTACTACGAACCTGAAACAGACTGACTCAGTCATCAGCAAGCGTCTCTCCTCATCCTCTGCCACCCTCATTAATTCTCCTGATAAAAGTAAGTGTCCTCCCTGCCCTCTCCTGCCTTTCCCTTATCCTTTTGATACATGTGCATGAGTACATACTCTTTAATGCTGGTCATGTGTTCTAAGCAGAACTTAATGACAAGTCATGTCTCACACAGGTGCCTCTCCCTGTGGTTCATTTTATAATGTTATTTAAATGCAAATACACCATTGTGTTTGTGTGAATGGGCCATAAGTGTTTTTGCCATCTCGGCAGCTTATGATTCTTGCAGACATGCTGTTTCTCCCCACAGTTTCCTTTTCCTCTAACAGGAGCAGCCAGCCATGACTCAGGCGGTTTCACAACAGACACTGTTTGTGTTGGAGTCATCTCTTCATTTCCTTCTGTGCAGGCACATTTTAGTGCGGTGCCAAAAAAGATTATTATTTTAGATCACTTTTGTGTCGATTTTAGATTTGTGTGTGTGTGTGTGTTTCATCTTTGAAGTATGTGTTTAGTCCCTCATGAGTAAAACTCATGTTCTCGATTCAGGAGCTAAGCTCTCTTTTGTCCCTCAGGTGCGAAGCGGAGAAGTTCATCTTTGAACCGGTTGCCTAGCAATGCTCCTCAGTCCTATAAAGAAGCTCATAAGCAGCCTCAGGTGGAAAAGACAGGTGCCAAACTACCCGTGCTGCTCCTCTTTTAAAAAAATTGTCTTTATTTACTCACCCTCATGTTGTGCTCAACCTTAATTATTTTCTTCTGTGAAATACAAAAGGAAGAATTTATTATTCAATTACATGAATGCGGGCTTTCACGCTTTAAGAAGGAACATTAGCACCATGAAAGTATCAGTAATTTCTTTTAATTTCTTCTTTTGTGTGCCAAAGAGGAAAAAAAAAGTCATATGGGTTTGAAGTGGTGAGTAACATAATGATAATATTATGATAGTAGTGTGATGGGTGAACTATCTCTTTAACATTTTTCTGCATACAGCCCAGAGATAGAGAACAATGAACAATCATAAGATCTCCTACATCATTAAATAATGGGTGTGAGCCTTTATTTGCTTACTTTAGCTCAGCATTTTACACATTGTCATTCTGAAAATCTAGTTTCTGTGCAAATATGCATTTAAGCAGGCATAGACGAGGCTTGCACAGGCATTCGCAAGCATGCACCTCTTAAACATTTACAATTACTATTCTCCAAATCCACTGAAACCTACTGTAAATAAAGAGTACAAAAGAGTCTAGCTGCGTTGTCCTCATCAAAATGCCCATTTCCTCATTCACTGCAAATGGCACGTGTAAGCTGAAACAGAAGAGGCCCTGCTTCCTGATTGATTCTAATGCTGCCCTGTCCACTCTGTCTGTAGGCCCAATCCTGAAGAAGCGAAGCTCCTCCCTCTCTCGAGTGGGGGCTAAAACTCAGCCCGCCACCAAACCAGAGAAATCCACAGCAGATGAATCAGGTGCTCAAGTCCCGGCCGGGACATTTCACATGTGCCTGTTCGCCGTTTACTAATAAATAAGCGCAAACCTTTTTCGCTTTCTATGGTCCGCCTCGGTTCAGAACCTGAAATAGGGTTAATAAGGTTATTGGGGGGAGCATGGGGTTTAAAGGATTGGTTTGTGGTTATAAACGTGCTGCGTCTCTCTCCCTACGTTCTTTGCTTGCCTCGCCCTTCTACTCGTGCATCAAATCATCATGCATCCAGAAACATAACAATCCGCTAATGTTGATGCTCTTTTGTCCACAAATCGTTTGTTTTTTTCTGCTCCCTTGAGCTTCCAGTTTGTCTTAACCTGTCCTTGTTGCTTTGTTCTCTCAGGGATTTCTCGCTAACTCACCAGGAATGAGCTTTTTGTTTGTTAATACAATGGGTTTTTTTTTTTATGTGAACATTGTGTTGTTTTTCTTCCCATATGACATTAACCAATAAGTTTGGCCCCTGGTGCCATGGCTGTTTTCAGTGTGTTTGTGAGTGTGTCTGTTGCAGAATGTTGACTGGTTTTAACAGGAAGGCTTTTTCTTGTGCTGTATTTATTTCTAGATGTCATGTTTGCAGGACATCTTAATACTCCTGGTTATATAGTCACTCTCAAAAACTAAATTGCCTACTGAATTGTATTGTGACGGACCATTTTAAAGTTTGCCTATCAGTGCATACTTGTTTGGTTATATAGTCACTCTCAAAAACTAAATTGCCTACTGAATTGTATTGTGACGGACCATTTTAGAGTTTGCCTATCAGTGCATACTTGTTTAGGTAGACACCACCTTTCTTTATTCTGAGAGCACTTCCTCATTACTGAGCTCACAAAAGCTTCACAGCCTCACCCTCTCTTCACAACTTCTATACAGTGCCAAAGGGGAAAATTTAATTAATGGATCATTCAAAAGAGACATTACGTTTTTACTCCTTCGTATTTCTGTTTTTCCCAACTGTGAATTTGTAACTCCGTTTACAAACCTAGATTTCATGACAGCAAGAGCTTTTTGCACCTGTTAACATGTTCTGCTACAGTTTTGCGGTGTACAAACTGTGCAATTCGGCCAGAATTTTAAAACTACAGTAGAGACCAGACTAAAAATCAAATGTTGATCTTTAATCTGTTTCTTAATACTGATGTATATCTCAAATTTAAAACACCTAACTGCAAGTATTTGACTCATCTGATGGATCTCAAAATGCTCTTCAAGTTACTCTTTAGTCCTGGCTTTGTTTCCCTTTTGTTTTCACCTCCAAGTCCACAGCCCTGCTCCCAGTCACCTCTCCCATATCTCACTAATGTTCTGTTTTTTCTCCAGCATTGAGTCTCACCTTGAATGCATCAGCCGCCCACTGTTTACATTTGAACCACAATCACTTTTCTCTTTGGTTTTTGTGTTGATTCTTGCATTTTAAATCACATTGGTGTCATTCCTCTCTCCTTCCTCCTTTGTGTTTATTCCTTAACCTCTTTATTCTTTTCCCTTTTGTCTGCTCTGTTTTTCGTGTCTGTTTGGGCACACCGTGTCTATAGCTCGCCGCTCATTGGCCACCCCCGTGGACAGCGATGTCCTCAGTCGGCTGCTCACACCCACCCAGGCCTCGCTAGCTAGAAGCAAGAGTGCCGCGGCCCTGTCTGCCGAAGGAGGCGACGCCCAAGGTAACACTAGAGAGAAAGGGAGGCCCAGCTCGTACCAGAACCCTCCACTTATGTGTAGATATAAGGCGCTCTGCAGGGGTGCTTGGTTGGCGTGTTATAGTGGGCATGCTGGAGTTTTTTAATGGGGCTTGAATCACATGCATCAAGTTTTACGCGCATAGATTTACAAGCTTAGTAGTCTTCTAGAGATGCACAGAAATGTTTTATCATTGAACTTTTTTACCAAAATGCCATTTGATTTTTTTCATGTCCGTCAAAAGGAAAAATGTCCTGGAACATGTAACAGAAACTGTTTTGTTATCCAGAGCAGCGTGCACGAGAGTTGATCTAGGTTTAATTGGATTGAATGAATGTAGCTATCATCTGATGATATTATCAGAAATTAGATGGCATTTACATTTGACGAGGCAAGTGTACCTTCTCTGCATGAGTCACATCCAGACAGATAAGCGTGACTGCACAACATTGCCAGCGTCAATGTAATGCCATAATGTATACAGATGTACAAATTACTCCATTATATATCAGTTCAAGCATTAGATGTCTGAAGTCACTCAAAAGGTTTCATTTCGGTGCATCACTAGTTTTTACCCTTCTCTCAATCTCTAAAACACACACACAAACATTTGCAAGGTGTTCCAGGGCTATTGCTGAGGGATCTTTTGTAAGCTGATTAGCTGAGCGGTTCTGTGTGAGAGGGAATGAGTGGAGTGAATCTGCGCCCTGCTGTTGCTGCTTCAATCCCCAGCTGATCCACAGAGTGCAGCTTACGGCCCCTGCAGACCAGTAGTCACCCTAAACGTATCATCTTCAGTTTCCAGTGCTACCATACTCTTTAAATTCCCAGTAACCTGTAAAGGCTGAAGTTCATATGTGTAACGTGTTTGACAGGGTTTGATGTTGACAAGATGCTATCAGCATTGCTGAGTCTGAACTGCATTATTGGTTTCTTAATATAGATGGAGAGATGATTATGAATCAGCAGCTTATGGATCAGTTACATTTATAGGCTTTCCATGATGCTAACAGTCAGAGTTAATTATAGTGGGTTGAGATTATCCCAGAAATCCCACTGTCACAGCAGACCCATTCGCCAGGTCAGCCCTTACTGCTCACCTCACTTCACCTCAGCTTCACCAACAGATACTGGGCATCTCTTGATCAGTTACCATCTCTATAGAGCACAACAATGGCCAACCGCATTTTCGTGTCTTTAATTTTAAAAAGTATTTTTCCCATTCGTTTACTTACTAGGGATTTTTTATTATTATTATTTATTCTAAGCCATTAACTAAACCAACCAACTTCAAGATGAAGCATAACATTACAAACTTTGATTTGAAGGAGAAAGTATTTAAAAACTGGGGAACAAAGGTATAAGCAATTATATGCCAGAATGATGGGTCTAATATGAAACCATTTACTTGTCAGTAATTTATAAGTATAACACTCTAGTGTATTTGGTACAATTTACATTTCTATAGTAACAGTGACTTCTCTGGTTGTCTGTTTAAAGTTCAGGAGTAGTGTAGTTCATTGAGAATTTAGCTATTAAACAATAATTTTTTTAAATATTAAAAATCATGATTTCTGCATGAGAGAGATGTTATTGACAATTTATCTATGGAGAAATTAATTGGATTTTACTTTGGGAAATGCTCCGAAGACTGCCACTGGGGAGGTGAATTGTAATAGTTTGTGAATATTGTATATTGTGAAAAGGCGGTTTAACATCAGATTTGGCATGATGTGGATGTTATACTGTGTGATGTCCTAGATGTGGGAGAATGAGTGAGTGAATGTTGTTAAACTTGCTGTATTGTTGAGCTGGCTTAAACTGCTTGCTTGGTGCAGACAAAGGTGTGCTTTAGTGTATTGGTGACCAGTGTGTTGTCTGTCCAGGATGCTGTCTGTCCCCTGCCATGTTTCTCTCTGTCTCACAACCACCAACCCACCCATCAAACCCAGTCTTCCTCAGGCCATCGGTGCTTATCAGCAACAGTTCCCATCAGCCAGTATGACTGATCTAACTACACCAATGTTTTGTGCTTTTATCATCCCTTTCCCCTTCTCTCTTCTTCTTTTTATCCTTACCTCTACCTGCTTTGCTCACCCACTCGGCTGCTTGTGACGTCCCTTCCCTGCTTTCCCTGGCTGTGCACCACTGACTGTGTCCTTTACCAGAGTCTCACCTGTGTCCTCGTTCAGCATCTGCCAGCTCCATGCAGCCCCCGGCCCGCGGACCACTACGCAGTCGCAGCAGCGACCGCAAGAAAGGCCCGCCTACTTCTGTGTCTGCGGATGCCATCTCCAGTATGACACAGGTGAGCAGATGATACGTCAACTTCTACTTTGGCACAGATTACGTTTTTCTTTCTTTCTTATTTTTTTTTTTTTTATCAGTAAGAAATGGTTACATTTTCATTTAAATATTTTTAGGTTTTTGAAAGAAGTTTCTTATGCTCACCAAGGCTGCATTTATTTAATAAAAATTTTACAGTAAAAACAGATTATTGTACTTTGTAATGAAATATTTTATTAAATTAGAAAAATGCAAAATTTATGCAGTTTCACTAGTGTTTTAGATATTTAGACCCCATAAAAACAATTAAAGAACTTATAGATGAGCTGCATGGTGTATGTATATAATTTGATCTCAAGAGTGTCCTTAATAATCTCATTACTAGGATAAGCTTAACGAAACTACGGTTATCTGTGTCTTCGTTAGTTGTATTGCCTTAAAACAATGTACTCATTCAGACATTTATATGTCCGTATATTATGGTTTGCTTTGCAAAACAGCTTGGATTTATCCCTGACGTTAATCAGTGAGCTGTTCGTTCTGAATAACACTATCTGATCCCGGCTTAAGACCGTTCCAGCAGCAGCGTGTATTGGAGAGACAGGGAACTGGGTTACATCAGTCACTTTAAGCCCTCCTTATTTGATGGGATAGTAAAACATATTATGTACATATTTTTTGACATGATGTGAAAGCCAAGTATGTTAACCCATACTACTGTAGGAATTTGTCCTCTGCATTTAACCCATCCAAATTAGTGCACGCATTAGGGGCAGTGAGTAGTGAACACACGCACTGCAGCTGTATTCTGTGCAAGTGTGCAGATGCTCATGCTTGGCCAAGGCATTGGAAGTCCTTTTGTACAAACCTGATGCATTCTTGCATTACTGTGGCTGCAACAGACCTCAATACAGAAAGTGAAGGGGCAAGAGTCAAGAGTAACCTTCTAATGTTTTTGCCATTTAACTGATGAGGTATTTAGATAGCTTGTTTGAAACTGGTTCAATATGACCAAAGTTCCATAGTAGGATTGCGTTTTGACATATTTCAACAAAGAAGGAAATCAAGTGTGTGTTGCTAGAAACACTTGCTTACACACACTTGTTGAATTTTTCATTCAGTTCTAAAAAAAATTGTCAGGAAAAAACCTTTGAACGGTCATGTTAAAATCACAGTGTAACACTTGATTTTCTGTCGCTGCTGAACATTGCTGAAAAAAGTCCCAATCCCAAAAGTGTGCTTGTCAGGTTCCAAACAACCGTGATTAATTTTTGAGGGTTTTTTTAGAAATATTCAGGCACTTAACTTGCACAGAGCTTCTAAATTTTTTTTTTACTTAGCTGTTGATTACTTTTAAGGATGATGGCCAGAAGCCAAACTGTCCACCTCAGAGTTCACTTGCAGGTTCTGTAGCAGAGACTGCAACTCTCAATTCGGACTTTCGAGTCACAATCACAATCAAAAAAACCCGGATGAGGGGCATTGGTGACCCTCATCCGATGTGATCCATGGTCTCCCGAGACTGGCGGATACCTTACTATCAGATATAAACTAGATGTGACAGTCTGATCCCTCATATATAGGTTTAGAAATGCCCACTTCAGTGATTCATTCAGACAGTTAATTTGTAGCACTGCCCTACTTAAAATGAACGCTAAGCGAGCCTGAGTGTGTGTGTCCCAGAGAGAAAGGAGGGTTTTGCAATGGTATATTCACTGGAGAAATTTAAATTGAAACTGACATGTTTCCCTCTGATGTTGGTACTTTAGCTTCTCCAGGGGCTTGGCATTATAGCTCAGTATATCTGATCTGCTTGATAATCATTTGGAGAGTTTGTCACTAGAGTCAGCTGAAAACATGGTGTACTCACTGTTAGCTGCTTCACTGTGTTCATGTGTTTTCCAGTAAAAGACATCTTCACATTTATGAGCCTGCCGCACACTTAGTTCATTTGTCCCATTGACATCCTGAGCATGTGAACAGAAGATTAAAAATAGATTGAAAGGACAGGTTTACTCCGGTCTGGTTCATATTGATAACAGTAAAATCCTAACTGCAATGGAGTAATATAAATATATATGTGAACACTGATTGATGATCACTACATAGTAAGCAAATGTGAGGCTCTTCTGTTTAGTCCAATAATCAAACCACAAAGTTAAAAAATTTAAATTGGTTTAATAGTTTTGCTCGTTATTCCATAGAGTGGATGAGGTGTGATCTCTCTAATTATTTATTTATTTATATTTGCATTTGTAAAAGCAGAAAGGTGAGAATGAGAAGCGTTTCACGTCACCAGTAGGAAAACGCCCTGCCTCACCCTCCAGTCGGCACCGATCCCCATCTCCTGCTCCCGCTGCTAACACCTCCTCAAGAGCGCCCTCACCTGGAGCAGCCAAGTAAGACCCCTTAGATCAGTTTTAGCCTGCAGTGGTTTCACTCTAAACTGATAGTTTGATTTCAAACCTTTACAATCTGCTGCTCAAATTGCATCTCCCATTGTAGTAGAAGCCCATATTTTTAACTCCTCTGTCTTTTGCGTTTGTCTCCTTCAGGCAGAGTCCACGTTTCCGCCCTCCTTCCCCCAGCGGCTTGAAACAACGGCCACCATCCCCTCAGCCCTCTGCCACATCCAAACCTCCACCCATCCAGAAACCTGCTCTAACCCCCACCGGCCCGCCCACCCTTCGCAGGAGGGATTCCAAGCCAAAAGACATGTCTCCCATTATGCCTGTCGCCCCACAGTCTCCAGAAGCCAGCACGACACCCACACCCAAGACCAAAGAGGGTGAGTGAACTCAAAAAGTGAAAAAAAAAGTATAGTGAAACAGAGACAAGAAAATGTAAGGGAATTTTAAAATTGTGATTTCCATGTCAAGAAATTGAATTGAAATGTTAAATTAAATCTAAAAATTTGGTAGTGGGCTACCTCTACATAGTTCTTTTAGCCCGACTTTCTTGTTTCAATTCTCTGATCAGTGGATCATGGGTAATGTCGTTTTTTTTTTTTTTCATGAATTCTGCTGTTAAACCATGTAGCTCACAGTATGTCTGTCTTTAACAGCTTAAGTTATTGTTAAAAATGATTTCCCCTATGGAGAAAATTAATGGGATTTTTACTTTTAGAATAAGATCCTCTGCCAGTGTTGTAGTAATGATTTTAAAGAAGATTTCATTATTTTAAGGTTTGAAAAAGCTTCAGTTTAACCACGTCTTGTCTTGCCAAATGTCTGGCTGGTCTTCTTAGATATGTACCATCAAGGTCAAGTACTGGGGTTACTGAGTTTGTATACAGTGGCGAGCTGGTTTATCCTTGAGGCACAGTGCCCTCTACTGGAAACATATTACTAATAATGCATTCGCCTCTCTTTCAGTTCATTTTATTGTGTATTACTGTAACAAGTGAGGTAATGTTGAAACTTGAAACTTGATGTTGCACTTTGAATGTTAATATGCATAGTGTATGTGTGTGTTTTCAGAATCCAATTCCAAAGCCAATGCAGGAACCAACTCTGCCGCAGAGGCTTCCAAGATCCTGGCGGAGAACCGTCGTCTGGCACGTGAACAGAAGGAGAAAGAGGAGCAACTCCGCATACAGAAAGAAGAAGAGGAGCGGTGTGTTTAACTGATTAGCTTCAGTGGCGTGTTTTAGCATTATTATCTTCAACCCCCATTTAATCAGAAAAATCAGAGCAAACATATGTTTGTAGTCATATTCTTGTTTTTCTTGTTTCTAAGAGCAGGGTTGTGATGCATACAGTCATTAAACTGAAGCAAACCCTGCATCTGTGTTAAAACTATTTACCTTTGAAGTGCGAAATTCCCTGAGGTATTGTGTCTCAACAGGCTGAGGAAAGAGGAGGAGAAGCGGCTAGCGGAGGAGGAGCGCTTGAGGCGCGCAGAGGAGGAGAAGAGGCTTGTGGAGGAGAGGAAGCGAGAAGAGGAGGAGCAGGCCCGTATAGCAGAGGAGGAGCGACAGCAGACAGAGCTAGAGGAGCAGCAAAGACAGGTTGAGGAACAGAAAGAGGTTAGTTGACTCTCCCATTGCATTGAGATCATGATAAAGATGTTGGATTTTTCTGTTTGAATAATTGACTTCCTGCTCATCCACTGGCAGCGCGAGGAGGCTGAAGCAAAAGCCCAAGAGGAGGCGGAGAAGCAGCGTCTGGAGAGAGCACGTATTATGCAACAGAACCAGCAGGAGCGCATGGAGAGAAAGAAGGTGGACACTATCACATGACACTGACATTTACACATTTCACATTTCAGGTAGCTGCTGTAGATTAAAGAATCATACAAGTTGCTTGAATATTTTGTCTCCATCTGTAGAGAATTGAAGAAATTATGAAGAGAACCAGAAAAACAGACCAAATCGATTTTAAGGCAAGTTTAACAACTTTAATTGTATAGCACACAGCTCATTATTATATAGTGTATGTTGTGCATAATTTCCATTCCCAAAAAGTTACTTATGTTGTGTCTGTGTGTGTTCTCTCAGAGTAACGATGAGAGAGACATTTCTGATGAAAATGGAGAGGAGGCTGAGGACCAAATAAACTGTGAAAATAAGGGTCAGTATATTTATGCCAGAATTGGCAGAATATTACTTTGTTGGCAACAGCAGTGAGTTTATTTGTAGCAAATTAGATTGTTTCACAAACAAGCGAGAAGTGACAGGTGAATTGCTGCAATGACACTGAACACTTATTTTACACAATATTTACTAAATAAGCAAATTCGAAAAGGCAGCCAGTGTTAAAAATCTCTAAATATTGGCCAGGTTAATCCATCATAATTTGTGTGATAGAGCAGAATGATATAGGAAAAAACTGACATTGTTTAATTTGGGTTTTCTAGAATCTATATTATTGTGGGGAAAACCTTTTGTTTTCAACACTTTTATGAACACTTCTCATTATAAATTTGGTGAAAGGGGTGGCAAATTATGCGCTCCCAAATGCAGGTTATAATCGATCCAAACTGATGAAGAGAAGTTCATGTGACGCAGCATTTAATGCAAACTAAAGATCATGAGCTTAATGCTTGTAAATGTGCTCTGAAACACGCAACGCATGCATTTAATTAATTTAATCGTAACATTTGCATTTTGATAATCACACTAGGCCTTTATTGTGATTTTATTTGGAAATATTGTGTAGCGCTAATGTAGGATGGAATAACTCATTCATTTCAGAGAATCAGGCTGAGTCAGAGCAGAGTGCCAATGAGACAGAGCCATCAGACTCTCAGGAGCATTACTTGCCTGTGGAGGAGCCAGTTGCCGAACGGGTGGAGCCAGATGTTAGTGTGAACAAACAAAAAGATGTGGATACTATGGAGAACAGCAATGGACCTAGCACAGAGGATCCCTCAGTGGACAGGTAAAAAAAAAAAAAAAAAAAAAAAACTCTCACTAGTTTTATCTGGGTTTGTGGTGCATAAAACAACTTCACCTTTAAAAATATCCAGCAGCCCCCCTCTAAAGTCCTGTCTGATGGAGGGCTCTGAGTTTGTGAACGAGGACTCTAAAGTGAGCCTGGTGCCTGGGTTGAATGGTAAAGGAGGACCCTGGAGCTTTGAGGAGCTGATCGACCTGGGTGTTCATGCGAAGAGCAAACCCCTGATGGACGATGGGGGCCCTGAAGGGCCTAGAGTGGCCTTTGAAGAGAAAACCAGCTCAGTTCATCCAGTCCAGTCTATTGAAACCCTGTCTGGTGAGAGCTTTTGTCTCTCTTAAATCTGTGAAAATGTATTGAATTAGTTTATATCAATTTGACCTTGTTTCTCATTCTTTCAGAGATGTGAATACGCAGGTCTGTTTAAGGCCTGCTGATTATTGCACTCCACGAGTCACGTCCAGCTGAGCCTCAGAGTGTCAGTGCTCAGACTCGACGCACAGAGAGCGCACAGTGCCGCACAGCCTCTGCAGATAATAGACGGATAAAGCAAGAGAAAATAAACACAAGTTGGAAGAAATGAGCTAAAGAAATGCTTCAGGGGAATTGATAGGTTTCTTCAGTGTGCTTGCTTCTTTGTTTAGCAGCTCTTCACTCTTCACCAGAATTTTTTTTTTTTTCATAACAAATGTGTTGGGGTTTCTTTCTCTTTTTTTGTCTTTTAAACGTGAAGACAACTTTATTTATTCATGTGGCTTCTCCACATTTAAACGGCTGCTGTCTCATGACGGTTACCACGTGCACTTTTTTGCTAAATTCCAGTTCAGGTGTTCACGTGGCACATACAAATTCATTATAATTTCAACGTAAGCATTTTGTAAAAGGATCTGATTAGTTATTGAGTCAGTGCAGAGCATTTTGAGAGAGGAAACATCTCGCATATCTTCAGCTGACATGGCGACTCCAGTCACAGATGTACTAATTAAAACCCTGTGTCTAAACCGTGAGCGGAGCTCAGGAATGTGACCTAAGACGGGCTGCTGGTGCAGCAACTCTAGAGTGCTTTTAATGTGACCTCAGGATATTTATCTGTAAGCTTCTGTTTCTCCGCTCCAAAGGAATAAACATCACCACTGTATAGTGTTTAACACTATATTCCCTGTGCAAGAACTTGAGAAGCATTCCTACTGTGTAACACTTGTAGATAGCAAATCCTTCTCAAGATGTTTCATTAAAACCGTTTACCAGACTGTTTAGAATTCAAATTGAGTGCAAACATTCATACTACCCTAAGCTCTGACTTTGAAGGATGATGGAGCTCAAAGCGGACTGGCATAACACTTGTGGCTTCTGTTCAATGAGGTTTTTATGTTGTACGTTCCTGTTTTGTAGTAAATAAACATGTACATAAGTATGACTAGTTATCAAATATCTAATTTAAGTGCATTCTCAATAACTTTGGATGTCTGCATGAATCTATGCGCTATGATATTACATAATATAACAGAATTACTGTAACTCTAACTTGCACAGTTTTTGCATGTTTCTGGTGTCTGTTCCCTGGAGTTTAAAGGAACGTGTTTCATCAACTAAACTTGAATGATTTAATGTTCTCAAATTCCCAAAGTCCCCTCAGGGTTGTACTGTACTATCAAGTCCTGATGTTTTCTTTGTATACAGTTATTGGTAGATCACTTCTCACCATCCATTAATGGTTTAAATAACCACACTAAATTTGGTTCTCTCTTTGAAAATGCATAATATATATTTAAAACTCTTCTAAGTATTATGTAAATCAGTATTAGGCTGTCTAGCCATACTTGTGGTTGGGAATAACTAGGCAGCAGGTTGGTGTACTCTGTACTAAAAGATGACATGCTGTTCCACACTCACAGGCCAGGTGTAATTACCTGTACACAGCAAGTTACAGCAGCAGTGCACCTTTATCTTTTTGAACAGAGTGTGAAGTGATACAAGAAGGGAAAAAGAATGTAGATGTGAGGGCACAAGCAAAGTCAAGAGGGCTTATTTATGGGCTGGTTATGAAGCTGCTGTGCGGTTGAACAGGGATGTTTGCAGAGCAACCGACGAGCATGTCCCCTCGTGTTTTGAATTGTGATTTACATTTGCAGCTAGAGGATTCAGGGAAGTTTAAGAGATGTATGCACTAGACTTTCTGTAAGGATTTGACATTCGACCATTAAACATTTGACTGTTGATTTAAATGTCCACACAGTTGTAATGAATGATTGGTCTCTGGATGCTTGAAGAGTTCAGTTGGCTTTACTGTAGCTGTGTAAATTGAGGAGTTCCATTAAAATATTATTCAGACTATTTTTACCATTCAATGGCCATAGCTGGTCAATCGATAAGTACATTTCCTTATTTCTATCATTCCATTTGTGTTTAGGAATACTGTAGATCCCTCAATGTGTTTACCGTTTCTTCTGTTATTTTATATGCATCTGCTTTGTTGTTTTTATCTTTTGTTGTATAATAGTCACTTTCCAGATTGCTTTTTGACTCAGGCTCTTCAGTGGAAAAGTGTTTGCAGAGGTTCTAAGTGATGTGCGCTTGGCATGAGACCTGTACACGTTCAGTGCAATTCAAAAATGGGTTTGAGATCATTGTGACCCCTTGGTTTGGCCTTTTATATGTACTTAACACTTTAAATTTCCAAAATTGCTTCATGTTGTGTAGCTGCTGAAGACCAGATCATCGAGGCATGTGTGTACGTGTTAGTTGCATTTGCTTTTGTAATACGCTGGCACAGCCACTTTCAGACGAGTTCATTCCAATGCAAATATTGTTTCCACTAACAGGACCTTTTGAGCCCTTTGTGCTGTAAACATCAGAACTGAAACTGTTCTTTAATGTCAATTGTACTCAATACAGGGGTAGAATAGGACGGTGCCTTAGATGCAGAATGGGCTGTATTTTATTTTCATATATTAATATCTTAACGCGTCACGTGAGCTTACCTCGGCCATGACAATCATTCTACTCGACCAGGGTCACGAATAGGATCTGCTTTTGTTAGAGCAGTTTCTTGTCTTGAAATAGCCCTGACCACAAATTATATTTGTAAATATATCTAAAGTGTACTGGAAGTATAAATTGTTAAAATAAAGTTTTGGAAGATAAAATAATGTTCTTTGGAGTCGTTTATTGTTTCATTCTCAATTGGTTGTTTCTTTTTTTTTCTTTTTCATTCTTACATTTCAAAGGAATTGTTCAGGGGGAAAAAAGAACCAAACAAAAACCAAACCCTTTTCCACAAAGCAAAATGAATTTACTGAATTATTTCAACACATTAAATGTTGATTTCCTATTGTGAAATCACACATTTTTAACATAGCTTTGCAATAACTGAAGCTTAAAATGCATTGTTAGGTTTGCAAATCCAGCGATTACATTTATGATTGCAGTTACATGTTTTGCGTAAGAAAAGCCCTTCACATAGCACTCGCTATTTGTTCCAAAAACTTTATAAAAATTAATCTCAAACTTCCAGTGATTTTATCAGCACAAACCCCCTCACTGGTTTCTCTTTAGTTGAACACTCAAAGCTTCGCTAGTTTGATGCATCATCCTAATTGCTTTTGATAATCGGCCTCATCACATCCCATCAGGCCCTCACAGCTTTTTAGCACAGTCAGCGCAGTAGATGTCCTCTCCTTTGATGACAAAGCGCTTGTGGGCCATGGAGAGTGAGCATTTTTTGCAGTTAAAGCAATATTCATGCCAGGACTTGTCCTCGTAGTTCACCACGTTGGTCCCTCTGCCAAATCCTGGGATGCAGAAAGACAACAGGTGTAAATATGAACATTTGCCCAATTAAAATTGCAATTATTAATGGTGCTTTCTATTCTTCTGAGTAAATTTAATGTACACATTTAAAAGTGTACGTTTTCTGCAATTGTGGGGGGAAAAATATTTTATATTGGTACAGATGTGTGTGTTTGCACATTTAAACCTGTAATGGGATTTTGACATCCAGAGCACTTTTTGGCCACATCGGTCTTATAGCAGTCCACACAGTAGAACTGATCTTCATGAGCCGTGAAACGGGCTCCAGCCAGTGGCTTCTTGCATGTGTTACACACAAAGCACTCAGAGTGCCACGGCTGGTCCTGATAGGAGATCCCACCACTGGTAATGGCCTGATTAATATGAGAAGAACAGATTCAGAACATGTCTGATAGGAACTGTTATTTCTGGTCTTCTAATTTAAGTGGCTAAGTAATGATATATGTGACCACAAGACCAGTCATACGGGTCTTTTTTTTTATTATTTAAGGGTCAATTGTTCTGCAAGCTGAATAAATAAGCTTTCAATTGATGTACAGTTTGTTAGGACACTATTTGGCCGATACACAACTATTTGAAAATCTAGAATCTGAGGGTGCAAAAAATAAATCTAAATATTGAGAAAATCGCCTTTAAAGTTGTCCAAATGAAGTCCTTAGCAACACATATTACTAATAATAATACATATTTGATATATTTACAGTAGGATTTTTACAAAATCTTCATGGAACATGATCTTCACTTAATAGCCTAATGTTTTTTGGCATAAATGAAAAATCAATAATTGTGACCCATACTATGCATTGTTGGCTATTGCCACAAATATACCCGTGCGACTTATGACTGGTTTTGAGGTCCAGGGTCACATATTATCCAATTAGGCCCTGTTCCTAATGGAACCCTAAGCCTTTGCGATCTTCTTCCGAGTTCACACTTCCGTGACGTAATGCCGCTTTGACTGTCAGGTAGAAATTTGCTGTGGAGCTTGCAGGCTTGGCAAAAGTGCTCATCGAGGGCTCATGTCGACCACAAAGGAGGTGCTCACAAGCACCCTTCTGAAACCTAAAATGATAAATGGGAGACTCTGCATCTAGTGGCCTTGTACAGTCCACAAGACCGCAAGTGCACATGAAACGTGCCATTTGGAACAGGGCGTAGAGTTAATGAAGCTTTCAACCAATTCCTTCAAAAACAAATTCTGCACTGACTTTAGTTACTACAGTCACATATAGTTCAATGTACACTACCTTTCAAAAGTTTAGGTTAGCCAGGTTTTTTTTTTTTTTTTTTTAAACTTATATTCAGAAAGGATGCATTAAATTAATTTATCAAAGTAATTTATTAAAAGAAAAGCTGCTATTTCAAATAAATCCTGTTCTATTCATCAAAGAATCCTAAAATTATATTAAAATGATTTCTGAAGGATCATGTGATTGAAGACTGGAGAAATGATTCCTGAAAATTCAGGAATAAATACATTTTAAAACTTATTTTATTTTGTAATATATTTCACAATATATGACTACTGTATTTTTTTATTAAATAAATGCAGCCTTTGAAAGCATAATCGTATTGACTCCAAACTTTAGTGCATGTTCATTCTTTTGTTTCCCAGCAATTTTGCATTTAAAAGATGTCTAATAGCCATCCAAACAGCCTGGACGTCTAGGCTAAAGCAAGGCAACATTTGGGCTGTCAGTGAAAATGTAATAGACATGTAACCATAGCCCAAGAATAGACTAGTCATAGAACAGGTCAAAGAAATGAAACATGCTTACATGATGGAATATCATACATATCGCAAGATACACTCACCTAAAGGATTATTAGGAACACCATACTAATATTGTGTTTGACCCCCTTTCGCCTTCAGAACTGCCTTAATTCTACGTGGCATTGATTCAACAAGGTGCTGAAAGCATTCTTTAGAAATGTTGGCCCATATTGATAGGATAGCATCTTGCAGTTGATGGAGATTTGTGGGATGCACATCCAGGGCACGAAGCTCCCATTCTACCACATCCCAAAGATGCTCTATTGGGTTGAGATCTGGTGACTGTGGGGGCCATTTTAGTACAGTGAACTCATTGTCATGTTCAAGAAACCAATTTGAAATGATTCGAGCTTTGTGACATGGTGCATTATCCTGCTGGAAGTAGCCATCAGAGAATGGGTACATGGTGGTCATAAAGGGATGGACATGGTCAGAAACAATGCTCAGGTAGGCCGTGGCATTTAAACGATGCCCAATTGGCACTAAGGGGCCTAAAGTGTGCCAAGAAAACATCCCCCACACCATTACACCACCACCACCAGCCTGCACAGTGGAAACAAGGCATGATGGATCCATGTTCTCATTCTGTTTACGCCAAATTCTGACTCTACCATCTGAATGTCTCAACAGAAATCGAGACTCATCAGATCAGGCAACATTTTTCCAGTCTTCAACTGTCCAATTTTGGTGAGCTTGTGCAAATTGTAGCCTCTTTTTCCTATTTGTAGTGGAGATGAGTGGTACCCGGTGGGGTCTTCTGTTGCTGTAGCCCATCCGCCTCAAGGTTGTGCGTGTTGTGGCTTCACAAATGCTTTGCTGCATACCTCGGTTGTAACGAGTGGTTATTTTAAAGTTGTTCTATCAGCTTGAATCAGTCGGCCCATTCTCCTCTGACCTCTAGCATCAACAAGGCATTTTCGCCCACAGGACTGCCGCATACTGGATGTTTTTCCCTTTTCACACCATTCTTTGTAAACCCTAGAAATGGTTGTGCGTGAAAATCCCAGTAACTGAGCAGATTGTGAAATACTCAGACCAGCCCGTCTGGCACCAACAACCATGCCATGCTCAAAATTGCTTAAATCACCTTTCTTTCCCATTCTGACATTCAGTTTGGAGTTCAGGAGATTGTCTTGACCAGGACCACACCCCCAAATGCATTTTAACACCATAGTTCCCACCAAGCTAACCTCCAAACTCCTGGATCTCGGCCTGAATCCTTCTCTCTGCCACTGGATTGAGGACTTCCTCACTGGCAGGCCTCAGGTGGTGAGAATAGGCCAGTCCACCTCCACCTCCATCACCCTGAGTGTGGGAGCTCCACAGGGCTGTGTCCTGAGCCCCCTGCTCTACTCTCTCTACACGCATGACTGTTTGTCCACACACAGCTCCACCTCTATCATCAAATTTGCTGATGATACTGTTGTCCTGGGCCTCATTTCCAACAACAATGAGACGGCATACTTGGACGAGGTGGAGCATCTAACATCATGGTGCCAGGACAACTGTCTCTCTCTGAATGTTGGCAAGACCAAAGAAATTATTGTGGACTTCAGGAAGAGACAGCAACGGACATACTCCCCCCTCATGATCAGCGGGTCACCAGTAGAGAGAGTGAGCAGCTTCAAGTACCTGGGAGTAAACATCTCCGAGGACCTGACCTGGACTGCACACATTCAGACACAGGTGAAAAAGCCAGGCAAAGACTGTACCACCTGCGCCAGCTGAGGAAATTCAGGGTTTCACCAGCTATCCTGAAAACTTTCTATTTAGGGGCGATAGAAAGTGTTTTAACTCAGTGCATCACAGCGTGGTATGGGAACAGCACCAGTCATGACCGCAAAGCCCTGCAAAGAGTAGTGCGCTTATCCGAGCGTATCTCAGGGTCAGCTCTCCGTCTCTGCAGGACGTCTACACCAAACGCTGCAAAGGTAGAGCTACCAAGATCATCAAGGACTCTAATCACCCTGCAAACCCTCACTTCACGCTGCTACCATCTGGTAAGCGCTTCCGAAGCCTGATGGCCAAAACTGAGAGACTCAGGAGGAGCTTCTTCCCCAGGCCATCAGACTCCTGAACTTAACATCACGTGACTTCACGTCCAGGATAAACATCGATACACTGACATTGCACTGCACTTTCTGTTCTCGTTGTTACTGTGTAACAACCTGTCATAAACCTGTTTGCACATTATACTCTTATACATTTGTTAACCACATATTTATAAGTCTACAGTTTACTCACTGCAAAGTCTACTTCAATTATTTTATTCCACTTTATCCTTATTTGTTACCTTTTTTTTTCTCTTGACTTGATTATTTATAATTCTACAGATATAGACATATATATATATATATATATATATAGAACTTTTTTATATCCTATTTCTATTATAATTTCTTCCTTGTGTTTTTAACTGTGAATTTGCACTGTCCATGGAGCGGACCTGTTTACATTTCACTGCCGGTTGTATATTCTGTATATAACTGTGTATGTGACAAATAAAACTCTTGAATCTTGAATCTTGAATTGAAGCAACTGCCATGTGATTGGTTGATTAGATAATTGCATTAATGAGAAATTGAACAGGTGTTCCTAATAATCCTTTAGGTGAGTGTATATTAGCAAAAACGATATGCAACCAAATTCAAGGTAGGCTAGAAGTGGGTTAGTCATAGCCTGACTATATCGGATGTATAGTTAACCGAGGTGGTGAAATGATGGCTATTGCTTGCTGGGTTGGTATTCTTTATTCTATAATTTGCTTAGAGGTTAATTTTCGACTGTCTAGCTGTACATTATGACTGAACTTTGTACTGCACTTTAGAGTAACCACACACATAGAGTTTAGGTTATGTTTCTGTGCCATCTATGAAGTTTTTTTGACTACGATTCTTCTGTTTCCCTAACTGACCTCTTTGCAGCGGGCACAGTGCTTGGCAAACTTCTTCTCATGGCAGGAAGTGCAGTACATATCGTCACCCTTGGTCAGGAAGCTCTGGCTGCAGATGGGCTGCTTGCACTCAAAGCAGGTGAAACACTCTTCATGCCAGACTTTATGCTTGTACTCCACATTCTTAGATCCTAAAAGAGAAACACAAACACTTGGCTATCATTTACAACGCCCTATGTGTGGCTGAGATATTTTGTGTCGACAAAGGGTGTTGTGTGCTGTGACAACTGTACACACACCTGGCGTAATCACTTTGTAGCATCCCTGGCAGCGAGGCGATCCGTCACGGTCTCCACACTTCCCACACATGATCTTGCCATCATCCTTGGTAGCAAAGGGCTCATTGGCCAGTGGCTTGTAGCACTTGACACAGCGGAAGCAGCCCTCATGCCAGTGGCGGTTTTTATGGTTCAGCTCCTGGATAGAGAGCACTGTGAGTACTGCACATTGTAAAATGCTCTTTAAATGGATTTAATTCACCCCCACCTTTGCATCAGCGCTTATAGGTTTGCGACACTCAGCGCAAGTGTTGGCGCAGAGCTTGTCGAAGCAGCGCACGCACACGTGCTTGTCATCCTTCTTGACGTACTTCTTGCCCTGCAGGTTGTCTCTGCAGTAGAAGCAGTCAAAACGCTCAGTCATTGTGGAGCTCAGATAGCTGCGGGGGCCTGCAGACACAAAGTATAAAAATGATTTGTTATTTGAATGTGCTATGTGGATTTTAAACCATGACATCACCTCTAGTTTTTCAATGTGAAGACTGAATTCACTGTCAACTTACCAGACAGTCCATCATACACATTTTCTTTGGTGGAAACGACAAATTTCAAGCAATATTAGTAGTGCTGCACTACCCCAATTTAAGGAGTTGAACACCGAACAGTATTACAAGTTTGACAATTGTCCAGTGTTGGACATTGTTAGTAGACAAATTAAATAAACTACTGAGAGTGTGAGATATTTTCTGAAAGGTGCACTTTAAAATATTGCCAGGATTTCACAAAATTGTACAGTAACTTTATTTCAGTAAAAACTGCATTTTGATGATTAGTGTTTTCAACAGGCAACTAGCGGTCAGTAGCCTAGCACCCTAGCGGCAGCAAATGTAATTTGCAGCCAGGGTCGTCTAGCAACTCTCCGTTGACTTGCAAGCTAGAAAAACCAAACTCTAGTCAAACCAATCACATCGTGTATAGAGTCGGTGGGCGGGCTTAACAATGACGGTTGAGTCGCTGGTTCCGCCGTGCTACTTGAAAACTTTGCAGTTTGGACCTTCAACCCGTTGGTTCCCGTTGAACTCCACTATATGGAGAAATTAATTTATTTTCGACTGAAGAAAGACATAAACATCTTGGATGCCATGGGGTAACGTTAAGTAAATTATCAGGAAATTTTAATTCTGAAGTGAACCAATCCTTTAATGTATTATTCATATTTTAATATATTTATTTAATAAAATATATGTAGCCTATTATTGTCGTCATTCATTTGATTTGTTATACATTTGTTATTGTTATACATATCAATATATGTTATATTCTTTTAGTTTTTTTTTTTTTTTTATCATTCTGTATGATGATAATTATTAATAATAATGTACTACTACTACACGTCTTCACTCATCACACGACGGGAGAGGTGGCCTCCTTCCACCAATCCTGAACGCAGAGGCCCATCGGTCACCCAATGCGTTGATAACGATTAACGTTACCTGAGATCTCTTGAGTTGTTGTTGGCCTTTAGAAGGCAATCATACTAGCCGGTGGTATTCAACTCTACGGCATATCGCTTTCTGTACTCTTATTGGCTTAGTCGGGGGTCTTTCGTCTTCATAGTCAATCCTTGTGGAGTGTGTAGTGGAAAGAAGATACTCCCAGGAAGATCGAGAGCTACGGCAGACGCCGACCAGCGCGGACAATCTCAAACGTTTCACGACTCGACAAACAAAACAAGCGCCAACCAACGGCAACAGACGCCGACAGGGGAACACACTGATCCGACAAAACCCGACGAAGTGTCTGTTGTCGTTGTTTCGGCTGTGTCGGTGGAGTGTGAATTGGCCTTTTCATGGATACAGGAGTTCGGCGTGTGATATCATAAAGAGGGATATCAAAATCTCCTCATTTAATATTCAAAAGTATAGGTCCCCCTCTCTCCCGATGCTGGTTGGTTAATAAGAGACTCGTCTTTTAAATCAAATTTATGGTGAGAATTGACCCATACTGAAACAGGGTTTTAGATTTTTTTTTTATATAACACTTAAACATTCATCTTTTTTTCTACCGTGCTGTGAACATTGGCCTGTACATGTCTCCTGATCAATGCAATACAGCAAGTCACCACAAGGGACCAGTATAACGTAATGGGACACTCTAGGCTTCTAAATGTCTTGAGCATTTCCTGTTTCGATTACAGATTATTATGTTTTAAGTATCTAAATACTCTTGTTATAATGAATAGTGGACAGCTATACTGTTCAATAACAGGCCATAAATAGTGTTGCACTTAGCATCCGATTCAGAACGTATATTCCTCTGCCTCGTATTGATATTTACTTTGACCCTTGGGCTGTAAAATATTGTTGGGATAAATGTTTTGTCTGTACCTCAGCATCTGTTGTAAACACAGCCTAGCAACCGCATACCAAACAACTTAGGAAAGTCTGCTTGACAAGACAGAGGCCAAATCACCCTACAGATGTGGCTACTAACACTTCATCCCTGATAGTGCCAGAGCTGCATTTTCTGGCTGTTGACAAGTAAAACTGTATTTTTAGAAGTACTGACTCATTCTTCCCAGTGGAGTTTGTCTCTGTCAACATCCTATTGTTAGCACTTAAGCGAATAGCTGTCTCCATGGTTATATTCATTAAACGAAAGTACTAGAGTACCAGAGATAAGATCATTTGGATGAAGCTTCCAACAAACTTGACCAGATTTGTGAAAAATCCAGAAGCAAATATGTCTAGGTTCATTTGTAGTGTCCTTTTCCTGAATTCTCTCCTCTGACTTCAGACGCAGAGTAGTAGTGTTGTGGCTTTCTGTGAACTGAAACATCCTTCTGACCTGAGCAGTATGCGCAATCCCTAAGCCTTTTGGGATATCGTCCATCAGCTGTTCATTTTTAGCTAGCTCTGTCAGAGTGTTATCAAATGGATTGCTTTGTCCCAAAGTGAAGAGCAAATGCTGCTTCAAAGGTCAACATGAGATCAAATTCAGCCATTTGGAGTAACCAAAGAGAGCATGTCCACATTAAAGCAAACGTTGATTAAAGCACCTAAATTTGACACTAACAAATGTAGTCAAAAAAAAAAAAAAGAAGTGACTGTCTGTGCCACTGTGCCAATCTTCAATCAGTGAATTAGCTTAAGCACTATCATGACTTGAACTAAAGTGGTCTAGAGTAAAAACTAGAGCTGTCAATCGATTAAGAAAACAAACTAATTACACATTTTTTTCTAAAATTAATCATGATTAAAAACATTGGAGTTTTTAATATTTTTATATTGTAATAATTTCGTAACTACTCCTTAAATTAAGGTAGAAATAAATTAAAGACATATTTGTTTAATGGCATCTTTTTTATGAATGAAAGCCAGTATCACTGATACTAATGATCGACATTCAACATTACAGTATAACTGAAAGCATAGTATAAAATTCAACATTTATTTGCTTTAAAAAAACAACTTTTAATTTAAGTGAACTTAAAGGTGCAGTGTGTAGTATTTATGAGGATCTATTGAATATAATATGCAAACTATGTTTTCAGTGGTGTATAAAGACCTTACATAATGAACCGTTATGTTTTTATTACCTTAGAATGAGCCATTTCTATCTACATACACCGCGGGTCGAAGTCACCATTGTTTCTACAGTAGCCCTAAATGGACAAACTGCTCTATAGAGCGCTAGTCGCTCTCTGCTCTCTCAGACGACGAGTTTTTTGTCCTGTGTCAGCCCCGTAGCTTCTCTATGCGCTTTGAAAGAGAGGGGTCATTGCAATTCACAACCTCACCACTAGATGCCGCTAAAATTCACACACAACACTTTTAAAACAATCTTCACATAAACCCATTATAATAAATGTCATATTTACCTGTGGCCTAACAGGTAGGAAATATACAGAAATTGAATAGTTCAAACACTTAACAGTCTTCACTACATGAATTGTACATGAAATATACATTAATCCTTAATAAAGCTACAATTGTTACCTTTGTTCTTTAACATTAATGACAGACATCACAGCAACTGGTTTATTAGGCTGCTGTCACTTTAAGACCTGGCGCTGCCAAACACAACACGCATCTCATTTTCTCACAACTCTTTAAGGTCTTTTAAGGCGTTATTTAGCTAATTTAAGACTGCTCTTCAAAACCACCATTTTTTCATAATTCTGTGTGGTGGTGTTTGTTCAAGTGCGAAAGAGAACTCGGTACTGGAGCGTGTCTTTCTTGAGCACACGAGTCATGTGTGTGTCATAGACAGGACATTCGCAGACAGCGCGTTGAACATGGATGTTGCGTTAATTGCGTTAGATATTTTTAACGTGTTAAACTGAAAAAAGTAATCGCATGCGTGAGCATGTTAGGTTTCACAGCCCAAGTAAGAACACATTGAGTTACACAGAAGTAGGCTACACAGCTGCTATAGAGCTCACCATCACAATTAAACAGATAAAGAAATATTTGCCTTTGATATATTGGGTTACACTGGGTTAGCTAGTATTATCTGATTTGCACAGGTCTTAAGATTAATATTGATCTATACTGAAATGTAAAGCAAACTTCACAGAAAACCCTTCAAAAGCTATGCAAAGTGCCACAATTTTCATGGACATATCACAAAACGTTCTATTGACCAGATCATAACACATACACTACCGTTCAAAAGTTTAGAGTCTGTAAGATTTTTTTATGTTTTTGATATGTTAGTTAATTCTTAATTTCACCAAGGCTGCATGTATTTAATCAAAAACAGTAAAATTGTAATATTGAGGAAATTATGATTTAAAATAGCTGTTTTCTATTTCACTATATTTTAAAATGCAATGTATTCCTGTGATGTCAAAGCTGAATTTTCAGCATCATACTCCAGTCTTCAGTGTCACATGATCCTTCAGAAATCGTTATGCTGCTCAATCATGTAAAAAAAAAAATCTTACTGAACCTAAACTTTTGAATAGTTGCGTGAGCTCAGCTATAACTCGTATCCAGAAAAAAGGTCCCTTGATAAGTAAAGCAATGAGAATGCCAATGAGGAGTATCCACAGGCTGGTCCACCAAAAGTTTTTCATGGCTGCCTGTACATCACGCAGTGCATCTTTACCTGAGTGCCTGTAGAAAGTCATGTCTGCTTTCGGTATATACAGGAAAGCCTTGAGGAAACGAAAGAGATGGAAGAGATGGATGGAGAGAACCTAACAGCCAAAGAGTTACAGGGGAACTCCACTCTTCTCTTTTAGATATTTGTCATATATACGACCCCAGCTGTCCCTTAAAGCCTACACCCTGCCCCCTTTGTTGGCCACCACACCCATGGCATGTCCTCCCAAATCACAAACCAAGTAATCCCACACAAAGCATCAGCTGCCCTTTCCATGTTAGGTTATGTTGCAAAAGATAAATGAAAGGGAGGGAGCCAGAGAGAGAGAACCAAATTCATCTGAATTCCTTGCTTGTGACATCAGAGAGCAGAATAAAGGCATTTTCACAGCTTTTCATTGGGATCTGGTGTATTGGAGTCTTGCAATTTTGTGTTTGTTCTGAAATAAATTAGTTAAAGGCTAATGGTTAAAGGCTCTAGTTCAGTAACCAGAGGGCTAAACATTATGAGTTCTCTATTTTGTTTGTTAGTGCTTATATTGTGAAGTAAACTTTGTATTGCATTTGGCTTGTCTTTTTAAACAATAGTTGCGATAAAACTGGAGATCCGTTGCTTCTCAAATGCTGCGTTTCAGGCGTTTTTGATGGCACTATCACACATAAGAGTCATTGTCCTCAGATACCTTTGATTCTCAACTTGACCCTCAAAAATAAACTTGGCCTTTTGACCATCTCAGCTAGATCATGTTTGTAATAAAACTGAGCGTGGAGTTCTGTTCTCATTTATTAAATAATCTCTGAAAGTCCTCAGGTTTGCTGATTGTGATGTATGAAGAAAACTATGCTTCAATTGGATTCAGCCAACATTCCTGTAGTAACTTGTGAATATGTATGACATTATACAAAAACATACTAGTGATTGCAGACACTTCATTTCCATGAAAGGACATCACAACTTCTAGACACATTATCCACACCAAACCAAAGCATATTTTTACCACTGCCAGTCAGAACAGACTTCATTGTTCCACTTAAAACATCTCAGAAAAGTTAAAAAAGTGATTAGTATAATTGTTTTTTCCCACTTGGTTTGATATTTGATCAAAATAATAATTTTGACGTGAAAAAAGTGTCCAAATTCTTTATATTTTATAATATGTACACTCTCAGAAAAAAAGGTACAGTGCTGTCACTGAGGCGGTACCCTAAGGTACAAAAGTGAAAAGGTACATCTTTGTATCTTACTCACCCCTAAATGGTACATATTAGTACTTTAAAAGGTAGTACCTTTTCGGTTTTGTACCTTAGGGTACCGCCCCAGTGGCAGCACTGTACCTTTTTTTCTGACAGTGTATGATGGTGTAGAGAAAATGTGTTTTTGTGTGTCTGGATGAAAAAAATAAAAAATAAATGACTCATTGGTCAGAGCTGAACCATGGTGGACAATGGAAACAGATCCACCTGTCCTTTACTAAGATCCTGCCTTATGGGAGGCCTGAAATAGCCCTGCTTAAACAACCTGGCATCATACGCTAAAACAACCCCTTCTCATCTCTTATCTAAACACAGCTGAAGGGCTGCCACAGGAATCTGCAGACTGTTGACAGGACCTACGATCTGAAAAATAGTACTAGTTAAGCTACTAGTCAATGTTTGTGTGATGATCCAAGAATTGGTTAGTGTCGATGTAAAGAGATAGGTGCGCAAACATTTGCAGTAGACTTTTGGTCATCTGGATTGAAGCACCAACTATGATGCATTCGTTGAAGAATGTGAGGTAAAAAGGTATAATAGGAAGTCTGGGGCGGTCTGGAAAACAACACTATTATGGCTCATAAAAGTGAATGGACCAGTTCTCCTAAACATGCAAGCAATTAAGTTCATCTCCAGTCAGAGATCTTGTGCTATTCAGTTTACTAGTGTTACTTGAATTCAGTAATCTATCAAATCTGTCCCATTAGGAATTAAAAGCAACCAAAATAGGCAGCTCCGCTCTCAGATTTTCCAGGAATGTTTCTTAAAAGCTTCTCAGTTACACAGATAAATCCACTCAATTTATCAAAACACTATTAACGGACTAGTGACTCATCTGATGACCGTGCAAGCACACACAGTTAGGGAACATGACAACGTGTGCGGTCAGCGACATGAAGGTCAGCATACCAGCGTTTTCCATCTCATTGACCAACAACATGTACACTACTTAGTAAATCTCATTGGAAGTCTTCTTATGCGTAAATACACACATTTTTTGACTGTTGACAAGTTAAAGCCAAAACCCTGTTTCAGATCACTTCACCCTACAGTTTTGGAACATCCAAAAACATCCACTTCACTCTGTTAAGTTAGTGCTGTAACAGACCATTGTTTTTGAGAATGTTGAGATTCTGAGACAGAAATGTACAAATTCATGGCTCTGTAGTGAGGAGTTGAGAAACACAGACCTGTAACCTGCATAGAATTTAACCATGTTTACTAAGCATGTACATTCTGATTATGTGTCATAAATATATAAACTGCCATTATCTGAATAACTCAATATTCTGGTTTCTTAAAATCTAAATAAAGGCTGGAATACACTAGACAACTTAAAATTGGAGGATGACAATACTTAATTCTGAGTAATTCTGTGTGTGTAATATATATATATGTATATATATATATATATATATATATATATGATTCCCGAACACAACAAACTCACTTGGAAATATGCACTTTGTTGCTAGGAGACACATGACAAATGAAAACAATCCTCCCGACTCATGGTCTAAAGCTGACAACTAGCATCAACTCCAGACTGTAAACTGACAAAAGTTGTACAACCTATTCCAGTCTTAAGACAGCTGGAATGCATTACATCACATTAATCATATTGTGATGTAAACACTTTATTCAGAATATGACCTGTCCATACCTGCGCATGTCTAAAGAACCAGCTGTGAAAGTCAAACTATCAAATCATCTGATTGTTTTAAACATTAAAAATGAACATGAATCAATATTGAAGAAAATCGCGAGAGTCATGACCAACATTTTTAATTCATCATGCTCTGTTCTCAAGAACAAGAATGAGAATTAATAAATTGAATTGCTAAAAATGACTTGAAATAAATCTCAAGAGTGAGCTTATCTCCAGTATTTCCACAAGAGAAAAGTAATATGCTGATTACTTGCTACTAACCCTAACCTATAATATAATATCTTGTAATGTAAATGAGATCTTTATAACGTGCAGACTACTTACATAAAATGCACTCTTGGTAAGATGATATTTAAATGCTTAGTTTTATGATCAAAGCTCTGTATTTATAATATATTTATTGTGGGGACAAAACTGTATGCATTCTCCTATACAATGATGATTGATAGAAGTGCAAATAAATGTTCCTCAAAAGCCAGATAAATTATATTTGATACTTACACTTTAACATGATTTTTCTAAAAACGATAGAAAAGTCATTCTTACATTTACTTCATAAAAATCAGTGAAGATTTCACAGCAAAAGAACATGGGTAACTCGGTACTGTCATGACCTGAAGGTGGACGTTGTTAGACCTATTAAAGGCGTTTTACTTTTTTAAGAAGTAAAACGCCTTTAATAGGTCTAACAACGTCCACCTTCAGGTCGTGGTAGATCCTAGGCCTTCGAAATCTGAAAATGCATCAAATATGATGCAGTAGGCTTTATAGGGTAGGTCTAATATGTTTACAGTCTGGAGAGATTAGGGAGAGCTGCAGCAGCTCAAGGGCGCCCATGGTGGACAGAATGAGGTCACACAGTCTCCAAAGCAACACATTTCCTAATTAGGACCTCCAAAGCTGTGTGCTTACAAATGTTGAGTTTTAGACATGTACACGCCACCTAGTGGATTACAGCAGATGTGTTGAGGCTGTTAAGCTGAAGTGTTTCAGTAACTGATTATATGGTGTGTGAGATCCAAAAAGTCTTTGTCCTTAAATGGCAGGATGATTTCTACTGAAACTAACCATTCTGCAATGGTACTCTACTTCTGATGCTTTCAGGTTAAAAACAAAACAGAGGATGTGCATGCAGTGGATGAGTTGCACCGGATACGAGTCAGATGGAAAATGAGAAATATGTTTCCAAATGAAAAAAACAACTAAATAAACATTTCTTTAAAACTTTAAGTCATTTAATTTTATCATAACCAATATTCAAATATCCTACTGATATTATAATGCAAATAACTTTAAGGATAAAATGATCTCCTACTGGATAAACTGAAATAGACTGACCAAAATAGACAGAAAAATTATCCTGATCTTATCTGTCTCTAGGAATTCCTAAAAGAATTCGGTCCCAATAAGAATCCCATTAGCATTCCTGGCATTCAAAACACTCCACATGGGACAGAGTGCATTAAACGTCTCATTGTTGCCCAAATTGGATAATATCTTTACAGCATAAAAGTATAATTCTATACATGTGGCTCAGGAAAACGTTTAATTAAGGACAATGCACATACAAATAACACACAAGCCGTCCCTTGCACATAAACTCATTTACATAACAAAAGGATTCACAGATTTAGTAGACAATATGTGTTATAAAACACCACCATTTGCATAATTTATAAAAAAAGAAATTACATATTTTAAAGTTAGATTAATCTACCTGTTACATAGTTTCAAGAGAAAATTTCTACATGGGAATTTAGTCTTTCATGTGATCACTTACTTTATTACTATACATTTCTATTAAAGAATCCCTTTAAAAAGAGATATGCATTTACCTATAATCCCTAGATAACACTTACCAGTATGCACTGAGCAGTGTGGATCGCAGCTGTCTGCAGTGGTGATGAGAGATGGTCTCCTCCTCGTCTGCAGGATCACTGAGTTTAAAAAGATCCACGAGGGGGAGTGGGGAAAAAAAAAAAAAATCAGGATATGATCCAAATACTTTGAGTTCATATCAACAATGACATCAGACTGGAATTCACTCTTTGTGCTTAACCAATTGTGTATAAAAGCCTAGAGAAAGTGGAAATATTGAAGTGAATAGTGATAAATAATCATTCAGTATGTTTAGTGATCCGTTCAGAAGAAATATGAACACGTTTGAAGTCTTTCATATGATATAGCTCAGATTTCTAATGCGTCATTTGAGGTGCTTTACGCTAGAACACATTCTCTGCATGACAATGTATCTCAGTGTGGTTTTACTGTGGTTTATTTCTTTATTGTATTCAACAGCTTCTTTACTCTAAAGTTGTTATAAAAATGTGCTTGTTTGGAGGATCGAATTCACAAAAATGTACAAACTTTGTGACAACTAGCCCCCATCTTCCTATCAATAATTACTAAACAAAATATGATTTTGTGGCAGAAGTGAATTCATTGGCTCCATCACAGATGGCAGGACATAAATAATCATAAATGTGCCTGCTGCTGCCCTTCATAGCGTCTGTTCTTCATGCCACTGATGTCTTTAACTGCTTGGAGGCTCTCCAGGGACTGATGACAGGCTCGAGGTTGTTTAGAGGTGATGATATTTGTGCACTGTGTTAATTCCACAACACTGTATATGTCACTAGTGTCATACAAGAATGTTTTCAGTTGTCAAGGCCTTGCAGCAGTAAAAACTGCATCATCTCTGAAAGCTATTAAATCATCTCAGTGGTCTGTTTTTTTTTCATTTAGGCATGTAGTCAACTACTCAATTATCGGTACACAGTTTTAAAGGCTGAACTGTGTACTCAGGACAAGAAACAGCATCTTTGTTCCTGTGCAATAACAGTGTAAATGTTCAATATATTTTTGTAACCAAGACATTAAAGTCGGCATGAAACAGAAGCTGCCAGTCTTTTCTTCCCTAGATTGTGACAAATATCCGAGTGAAAACGGCTTATCAAACAAGAAAACTTGTAGGACGGGACTTGGTTTTGTCCGTCAGGAATTGATTGGATGGTTGTGGTTTGCTATTGCTGTGATGTCATTTGAGTGACAGGTTGTCCCGCCTCCACGCCGGTGATCACATCATCAGAGAAGAGATGTCGTTGCAAGAGGAAGAGAAAGTTTTCTTGATAATGGAGATTAGGAGGGTACATTAATAAAAAATTACGTGCACACATAAAAAAGTACAGCAAAAAAATAAAATGAATCGACCATTTCGATTTCATGGTGACTTTATTGTAAGAATAGAAACTGACTTTGAAAAATAAACCTAGCTGAGAAACATTCACTGCATGGAGTAAAAAGTGTGATGCCTAGACCCTAGGTGTGTAACGGTACGTATTCGTACCGAACCGTTTCGGTACAGGGATTTCGGCTCGGTGTACCGAACGGTTCCGAACGCAATCTTTAACAGTTAACGGAACACACTTCAATCCGAGTTCCCACACGAACATATTAGGTATTCAGTCCATTTTATCATGAAATTCAAAAAATAAATGCCGTTTTGACGCTCTGACTGATCACTGTAGGCGCGCGAGTGAACGCGATCATCTATTCATAAAGAATAAACATGAATTAATATCTCAATGTATGTTGAGGATACATTACCACTTACTGAAATGTATCATAAGTCGTGCAATCGCTCAATCGGTGTTTCAAACGTGGAAAGACAATAAAACAGCTTGTAAACAAATGTCACGTATAGCATCACATTTACCTCAGAAGTCCTTCAGTGTCCACAGCTGAGTTCACTAGAGAAACGAACTCTCTCACTAAATATATATTAGCCGCTATATTCATTATATTCTACTCAACCTTTTACTGATGTCTTGATTATTTAATGTATGTTTAAATAAATCTGTCATGAAAATAACAGCCACTGTGTATACATTAATTATATTTCAACAACGAATTGGAGAAAAAAAAAAAAAAAAAAAAAAAAAAAAAACAACCTTATTATTAGATTGAGAAGTTAATGCAAAAACTGCCTTATGTGAAGCTTAAAAATAAGGCAGAAAGCCAGAAAGCAAAAGAGAAACTATTTTACAAAAGATCTGTGTGCTCCTCTACTAGTGTTCCTTCATTTCTAATCGTGCTGGGTCATGCCTTCTTGCATTATTTTGCGATCAATTATATAACTCGAAATCATAAGCAGCATCCCAGTTTACATACTTCTTGTGCACACTTAATGTATATACTATATAGATGATTTATTATATCTAAAAATAAATAACTGAATTTAGGCTAATAGTTTGGGCTCTATTGTTTACCTTTATTATTATAATGTGTAAGTGAGGGCTCCTATATAGTTTACAGCATCTTTAAGAAACTTTTAGTTATAATTGAATTAATTTAACGACAGACTAAATTTTTTTTCAGTAAACCACTGTTGAATAAAAATAAATGAAAAAATAAATAAAGTTACCGAACCGTGTAACTGCTGTACCGAACCGTGAATTCAAAACCGAGGTACGTACCGAAGCGCTAGTTTTGTGTACCGTTACACCCTTACTAGCCCCTGTAATTAACAGACATGCCTCTATTTAAAGAGTGAAACTGTTGTTTAAATTTGGAGCAAGTATGGATTCTTTCCATCCATAAGTGTTCACTTAACTGTTGTCATAATATTTGAATCTGCTGTCGATGTCACAAGAAATGCTTGTGTAGCAGACGGAAGCTTTTATCCTTTATTTAGCCTCAAATTTCCAATATCTTGCCATTATTATGTATTCGTTTCACCTGTACAGGTCTCCTTTACAACAGTGATGGACAAAATCTGTCACATACAACAGAAAAAGAAAGACTCTGTACTCAATGACACACTTGAAACCAAAAATACAAGATATAACGTCATTTACTGACATAGAAACTAGTTGAACCTACTAAAAATATAGTCTTTAGTTCTGAGACGCTGCTAAGCATGTCTGGTTCATTAACAGTGTGATAGGGTGAAAGTGTTGCTGTGTTTTCTCCAATAAACTGACACAAATCACCCGTTTCTGCATTGTTGTCAGACTATGATGTAAATGTTGGCGTGGATGTGATTCCAATGAGGATGTGCTCTTGTTAAGAGTTCTGACCATATAAGGAACATGTTACCTGATCCTTCTTCAGACTGACCTCTCCTCTTCTCTCCTCAAGTGAACAAGGGAGAGCTGGCTGTTCTGGGTCTATGGTGATAAATTAGTCAACAGACATTAAAGTAAATGGGACATATACATATATACACCGATCAGGCATAACATTATGACAGGTGAAGTGAATAACACTGATTATCTCTTCATCACGGCACCTGTTAGTGGGTGGGATATATTAGGCAGCAAGTGAACATTTTGTCCTCAAAGTTGATGTCTTAGAAGCAGGAAAAATGGGCAAGCGTAAAGGATTTGAGTGAGTTTGACAAGGGCCAAATTGTGATGGGTATTGCGACTGGGTCAGAGCATCTCCAAACCTGCAGCTCTTGTGGGGTGTTCCCAGTCTGCAGTGGTCAGTGTCTATCAAAAGTGGTCCAAGGAAGGAACAGTGGTGAACCGGCGACAGGGTCATGGGTGGCCAAGGCTCACTGATGCATGTGGGTCTGATCAAACAGACGAGCTACTGAAGCTGCATATGGGGCTGCATACCAGTCAGGGTGCCCATACTGACCCCTGTCCACCGCCGAAAGCACCAACAGTGGGCACGTGATCATCAGAACTGGACCAAGGTGGCCTGGTCTGATGAATCATGTTTTCTTTTACATCACGTGGATGGCCGGGTGCATGTGTGTCACTTACCTGGGGAACAAATGGCACCAGGATGCACTATGGGAAGAAGGCAAGCTGGCGGGGGCGGTGTGATGCTTTGGGCAATGTTGGGAAACCTTGGATCCTGCCATCCATGTGGATGTTACTTTGACACGTACCACCTACCTAAGCATTGTTGCAGACCATGTACACCCTTTCATGGAAACGGTATACCCTGGTGGCTGTGGCCTCTTTCAGCAGGATAGTGAGCCCTGCCACAAAGCAAAAATGGTTCAGGAATGGTTTGAGGAGCAATGGTTTGAGGAGCAAAACGACGAGTTTGAGGTGTTTACTTGGCCTCCAAATTCCCAGATCTCAATCCAATCGAGCATCTGTGAGATGTGCTGAACAAACAAGTTCGATCCATGGAGGCCCCACCTCACAACTTACAGGACTTAAAGGATCTGCTGCTAGCATCTTGGTGCCAGATACCACAGCACACCTTCAGGGGTCTAGTGGAGTCCATGCCTTGATGGGTCAGGGCTGTTTTGGCAGCAAAAGGGGGACCAGCACAATATTAGGTCATAATGTTATGCTTGATCGATATATACAAATATATAAAAGGTCAACTAGTGAAGCCAAGATGTCCCTGGGGTTAAAACAAATCTAAAAATCATCAACAAGCATTTTTTTCTCTAAATACACTACCATTCAAATCATAATTGTTTTTTTACAAGAAAATATTTAAAATATATTAAAATAGAACAGTTATTTTAAATTGTAAAATATTGAACAATATTATTGTTTCACTGTATTTTTATCAAATAAATGCAGCCTTGGTAAGAATAGAAAACAGAAAGAGGCTTCTTTCAAAAAACATTAGCTAAACATTAGATCAAATTAACTCATATTCAATCTTATGTTACTGCACAAAATGATCACATGGATCATGGAGGACAAATGTGTTAAAGAAAGGATTGTGATGGTGGCTGTTGCTATTTAGCGTTTTAGACGAAAATAAATCAAAAGGGCCTTTTAGCTAGGGGCGATAGTCATATAGTATCAGACATATTTCATTTGCACAGCTTCCAAACAGCTGCTTTAAGAATGATGTCAACGCCCAAGGAGAGTTTTAACAGTGCTTCACTTTTGAAATGTCTGAGTTTGTGAATATAGTCTGGGAATATGGTGGTTGTAAATAAAAACAGTCATACATTACACGTGATCATTGAAAGCACAGGCTTCTGTTTATTGACCATTGCACACACATGAACAGATGAGAATATTTACACAGATGTAAACAGTCAGTACCTGTAAAACAATAGAGTAAATCTGCACATAGTGTGACTAACACACAGCTACGTACCAGTACAAACAGCACATTAACCACTATTAAAGCCCATTCAACTTGCTTCTGCTACTTTGGACTAGCTGGGATGCACAGGCCTGTCCACTCTTACACTGAAGCTCTCATTGTTCGGATTATAAGTATTTTTTGGAGGAGCACGTAGCCTCAGAGTGTTTAGAAAAGAAGGATGTTGTAATCAAAGTAATCACACCCCTAAATAAATGGGAGTCTTTGCTGTAACAACACCTTTACAATGTAGAGGAACTTCTAGTTCATCTGTACTACTCAGTAAAACTCCAATTTCATAGATTGACATACTCATTTGCGGTCTGAAAGGAACAAGCTTCATTCTCCAGAACTACAAATATAAACATTTAAGAAATCCTGCTGCTGCTTACAGATACTGAACACTTTTTCTCTGGACAAATATTTTTCCCCAAAAGAAGAATTTACCAGGATGTCTGAATTTCTCATTCAAAGGTCAAAAAGTAGTGATATGATCAGTATTGGAGTTCATTTGCTCATCTTATGACGCTCTGACAAACAATATAAAGATGTATCAGTAGGCATTTGTCAGATATCTCTTTTAATGCAAATTAAAAATGAAAAGTGCAAATCTGCTAATAATGCGACTATTTAAACACACATACCGTTCCTGTGTATTATAATACTGTGGCCTCTCATCATATGATCCTGCACAGCAGGAGATATCTGTGTAGTGCCACTGTGATGACCAGCCATCATCCTCTCGTTCCAGAGCTTGTACAACTTTCCATCACACAGACGTTGTTGGCAGGGTGGTGTCTTATCAACACTTCCTGCTCCACAGTTAATGATGCCACCCTGGCCCTCATCCAAACAACAGCGGTTTCTACACAGTCCACTAAATGCCAGAAAGCAAAAGAGAAACTACAAACACACAGACTGAATTTTACAAAAGATCTGTGTGCTCCTCTACTAGCGTTCCTTCATTTTCTAATCGTGCTGGGTCATGCCTTCTTGCATTATTTTGCGATCAATTATATAACTCGAAATCATAAGCAGCATCCCAGTTTACATACTTCTTGTGCACACTTAATGTATATACTTCACTGATGATGGGAAAGTACGTTATGTATAACATGTAGTAAAACAGCATAACAGTTTTTGGACATCATGAAATTTGTGTGTTAATACCACTGACCCCCTATTAACGTATCCTTTGCTTTTGCCTTCAAGTATTCAATTCATAACCTATACACAGTGTACACATCAATTTTTTCTTAAAATTTAGCATTTCCTAGCATAACATATTTTAAGTATATCCATCACAGTTGATCTACAAACAATATGACGAATCAAGGGAAAGTAAACTTCTGAACAGAATAGTTGTAATTTCAGTTATTATTTTGTGTAGTTGAACAAGTTTTGCAGCTCCTTATCGGTCAAAAAACAAATATAAAAAATAAAAAGAAACATATTGCATATTCTGCACGAAGTATGTAAAGTTTTTACTAATTTGAATCCTCACTCGCATACTATTTTGGATGGAAAGTATGCAAATTGGGATGCAGGTCTAAATGTAAATGTTTAACTATAATACCATTAATGCAGATTGATTTTACTGCGTTCATAACTGCATACAAATCTAACCATGTTTTCAGATGCCTGTTAATTGGTCATGTTGTCAAGCCTGAAACTATTAGACAGAACTTGATGCTTTGTACGGTGTCTTTTCTTTCTGTAGGTGTTAACATTAAAACTTTTATTCATTCATCCCTTTTAAAATGAGTCTAAAATCTGAAGAGCTACAGAATTACTCTTATTTCAACCTATGTAAAAGTCACAACGGTGTCAGGGTGACGCTTTACACTGACCAAGATAGATAACGCGTTTTCAATTTGTTAGAAAACATTAACACACAAAAAGGAGTTTGGGAAGAAACGTGGAGCAGTATGCTTCTCCACATAGTCATGCAAAAATAGGAATAAAAAGAAGGCTTAAGTCACACTGCAATTTTTTTTTGCTTCTCTTTTTTTTTTTTTTTTTAACTGATCACCCAATGCTGAATGCATTATGCTAGACGGCCCAACTACAAAAAGTATAGGCAATTTTTTTAATTATATTTTTGGTTTGTAATACCAATGTATAATGTCAAATGCATGTCAAAAACATTCTTAGTTAATCATGACATTTGTTCATTAATACATTTTTAACTTCATGGAAAATAGAAGAAAAAAAGATTATATCTTAAAATCTATATGCAATTAGTTGTCTTAGAAAAATGTTACAACTCTATCTTTTGACTGGGCGGAACAATAACACGAACAACAAGGCGTAAAAACCTCCATAGATTCACAGTCAAAGGTCACAATATAAGATCCAAGCATGTCTCTACAGCCAATCACAAGTTACTCTGAGTGAACGGTGTCCGCCCGCACAGCTCATACAAACAAACCGGTATGAAAATACAAGACCTCCCTCTAGTGGACGGCAAAGAGTGTCATTTTGCTCAAAGGGGGAAAACTACATTCGACAGGCACTTGATTGTAACTGCACAGCAAACGCAGAGCCACCGGCCAGCACGCCTCTGTCAGACTGTCACAACAAGAGAAGGCAGTAAAAAGCTTCAGACCCACAGGAATGTGCCACAGACTCTTTCACATCTCCTAAACAAGTGCTCGCACGACAAGAGAGGACACAAATAAGCATGCAGGCCAGGTCATGGCAATTTTACGCCTTGCTATACAGACAATAAAAGTATGCTTATTCCGTTGTCATGATAAACTTTGAGAAACCAGAGCATGCTTTCAATCCGTGATGTCAGATGCTAAGTGGTCTGGTTAGCGGCAAAAATCGCCAGAAACAGAAAAAAGAAGCCCATAATGCTTTGCAGAAGAGAAATGAATAAATAATTTACATTTCTGTAATGACGTAAAAGAAAGAGTGATGAATGAGGTAGAGACATCAAACCAGCCACGTCAGAGACAGGAGAGGTGCTGAGAGAGATCGCTCCGGATGAGAGATGATAGAGAGAAGAGAGACTCGTTCGGTCACCGCTTGCCCCGTTCAACTCATCGCTTCGTACTTGTGCCGGTTGCGGTGGGAGTCAAGAGGCAGCGGGGGCTCCGAATCATCCATGGGCAGGACCAATCGGGTGCCTCGGATCACCAGCTCATGGTCGCCGAAAGCCAGCTCTCGATCCAGAGCCTCGTCAGAGTTCACAGCCACTCCTCCGATGGCCGTACCGCTCGTGTGAGCTCCTGAAGCGTCTGTGCTTACGGTGATGTCGCCGTACGTCAGCGTGATGTCACCGTCATTCAGGATCAGGTCGGAGTCGTCGTCTTTCAGCTGCCCCTCATTCTTAAAGAAAGCACAATGGTGATTTCATCGTTTTCAGAAAAAAAAAACTACATTTCAAATAAATGCTGTTCTTTTGAACTTTCTATTCACCAAAGAATCCTGAAAATGTAATCACAATTTCCACAAAAATATTAAATAGCATAACTGTTTTTCAACATTGGTCAGAAATGTTTCTTGAGCAGCATATCAGCATATTATAATGATTTCTGAAGCAATATAAAAAAATCAGTTGGGTCATTCCGTGTCAACTCAACCAGAGGTTCCCGGCTCAAATTATTGATTTTGTTCTTTTTTTTTTTTTGCACAAAGACAAACATAAATAGTGATGAAAGCCAAAATATTAAATGTCACAGATGTATATGTATATTTTATGCAATTGAGCTGATAGAAAAACGAGATACATTTCTAGTTTCAACATTATTTGTTCTTCAGATTTTCCTCTTCAAAAGACAAAAAGTATCAGCTGTATGCAAAGTGCCCCACATTTGGTTTCTGACCAGTGAAAATGTGTACAATTTACCAATTTACTCATGGAGCCGCATTAAGATCTCCATAACTCTGGGATTGAACCATCGAGGGCCTTTAAAATGAAGATAGATACCAAAAGGAAAGTTTGTTAAGAAACAGGATCTAAAAGGATATTAAGATATATTTAATACTTCTTGAGTTACAAGCATGCAAACTTGAGGGGAAAAAAACACAAGAAGAGCTTTTTCCCATTTTTGAACCGTCACTGTTGGCATATAATGCAACACAGATTTCTAAAGTAAACAGATCTGACTAACAGACCTACCAATCTCTGTGTAAAAATAAAATAATGATGCTGCCATCTTTCTAAAGTAATTTATACTCCCCTGTAATTTGCCTCAAAATCTCAGGTAAAAAAAGTCATTTTGACCCCCCTCTACAAAACAGTAAATATACATGTGACATTTAATATTTTGTCTTTCATCACTATTTATGTTCGTCTTTGTTCAGAAAAAAATATGAACAAAATCAAAAATTTGAGCCGAGGACGTTTCCCAAATTTGGCTGATTTGACACAGAATGACCCAGCTTTAAATAAAGCAATAAATACAAGAAAATAGAAAACAGTTCTTTTATAATAATATTTCAGAATACTATTACTGTATTTTTGATTAAATAAATGCAACACTGATGAGCATAAGAGACTTCTTTCAAAAAAAAAAAAAAAAAAACGTTACCGACCTATACACCTTTGAACGGTACTGTACATAAAGGTTACTTAATCATATTTCTTTTTATTACCTTATAATACTTTATATGTAATGTAATATCTCTGATAAAAATGTCTTCATAGCTTTTCACGTCAGTCAAATTAAACAATTTGCACTAGGAATTAAAACCATCACAGTCCAATAAAATATGGTTCATAAAGAGTGGACTCACTTGCCAGTTACAACTATTAAGAGGCAGCTCAGGAGAGTAGAGTTAATTAGTGAGGATGAGTAGTAGACTTATTTGCTATTTTTGATTTAACTAATATTTTGCATGGAAGTAATACAAAGGGGATGAATTTGTGTGATGAATTCAAAGAGGCTTTTAGCCTTCTGTGCTTTAGTGTCTTGCCATTAGCATTGGGTTTTTAAAACAACAAACATTTAAAAATGTATATGTAATAATACTAACAATAATATAATAATAATAATTATCCTAACAGTGCAATAGCTATATCATGACTATCCATCCATCCATTATCTTCCGCTTATCCGGGACCGGGTCGCGGGGGCAACAGTCTAAGCAGAGACGGCCAGACTTCCCTCTCCCTAGCCACTTCCTCCAGCTCTTCCGGGGAACCCCGAGGCGTTCCCAGGCCAGCCGGGAGACATAATCCCTCCAGCGTGTCCTAGGTCTTCCCCGGGGCCTCCTCCCGGTGGGACATGCCCGAAACACCTCCCGGGAAGGCGTCCAGGAGGCATCCGAAATAGATGCCCGAGCCACCTCAACTGGCTCCTCTCGATGTGGAGGAGCAACGGCTCTACTCTGAGCTCCTCCCGAGTAACTGAGCTTCTCACCCTATCTCTAAGGGAGCGCCCAGCAACCCTGCGGAGAAAGCTCATTTCGGCCGCCTGTATCCGGGATCTTGTCCTTTCGGTCATGACCCACAGCTCATGACCATAGGTGAGAGTAGGAACGTAGATTGACCGGTAAATCGAGAGCTTCGCCTTACAGCTCAGCTCCTTCTTCACCACGACAGACCGGTACATCGACCGCATTACTGCAGAAGCTGCACCGATCCGTCTGTCAATCTCCCGTTCCATCCTTCCCTCACTCGTGAACAAGACCCCAAGATACCTGAACTCCTCCACCTGAGGCAAATATATCATGACTATATCATTCCAAATTCACAGTCCGTTCACACCTCATTGGATAATCAGCTCTAGGAGGGGGTAATTTGTGTCAGCTGTTCCAGCCTATTAAATGGCAAGTAAGAGAAGTCTGTCCCTTAAACACAGATTCGGTCTATCGCCATCTGGTACACAGACATAAATGACTACTTTCTTCCAAAACGACTAGTTTCTGCCCAATCAAGACCTTCTATCTAGCTAAAAGAAGAGGAAGATCCAGAACTACATATAATTGTTAGTCCACACAGCATGCGGGTGAAGTTCAAACCTCATATGCCTGTGGGCTGGTTAGGCAGCGTGCCAGAGGGCCACAGCAGGTAGGAAGTGTGGCAGTGAGTGGTGGTCCGCTGTGGGTCAGGATGGGCTTCAGATAACTGCAAGTCAACAGGGTTAAGGAAGGCATTTCGAACAAAAAAACAAAACAACAATCACATCTCAGACACTTTTATCCAAAGCAACTCACTGTAAACAGGACTATGATTGAACCTCCCAGCTGACCATTAGCAGTGTCAGGCTATGTTCAGAACAGCAAAATGCATCTCAAAGTGCTTTACAAGAATAAGAGAAAAAAGAGAAACAGATACATGTAAGAGAAACACATTAGAAAACAGTAGAGAAGTATAGAATAAAAACAATTACAAGTAATCAAATAAAAAAGTGTTTAAAGGGAAGATTCCTAATCTCAGAGGACAGAGAGTTCCATAGATTAGGAGCAACTGAAGAGAAAGCCCTGTCACCCATAGATCTTAAACGATTTGGTGGAACAGTTTAACACACCAGCTTCAGAGGTGCGGAGATCATGCATAGGGGGGTTAAGAGCTCTGAAAAATATTGAGAAGCCAAACCATGCAAATCCTTTTAGGCAATCAACATGAAACCTGACAGGGAGCCAGTGCAAGGACTACAAGGTAGGAGTAATGTGATCCTTTTTAGCAGCTGAATTTTGCACAAACTAATTTATTTAGGGTGGCTTTTGAAAGCCTGGCCAGTAGAGCATTGCAATAATCAATGTGGGAAAATACAAAAATGTTGATTAACTTTCTAGCCAAAGCGAATGAGAACATGGGACATAGTCTGGCAATGTTTCTAAGATGGGAAAAAAACAATGTTTTAACAGTATTCTGGACATGAGGATCAAATGTTAAATTAGCATCAAATATAATCCAGAAATGTTTAGTTTTGTTTGAAACTCCAGAACAGAGGTTAAAGACCCAGTTTTATGTAGTTGGTGGGGTAAGCCAATGAGCAAAACCTTATCACTGTTAAGAAAAAGAAAATTGAGAGACATTTTTTGAATCTCAGAAAAACAGAGAAAGAAAGGTCACAGCCACATTATCATCAGGTTTTGATTCATGCAGGTTTTGAATGTTTTCAATGCAAATCTGGGTGTCATCTGCTATAAAAGTTAAAGGGATAGTTCACCCAAAAATGAAAATTATCCCATGATTTACTCAAGCCATCCTAGGTGTATATGACCTTCTTCTTTCAGACGAATACAATCGGAGTTATATTAAAAATGTCCTGGCAAAAATTGAATGGCAGCCCCAAAATTTGAAGCCCAAAAAAAAAAAAAAAAAAAAAAAAAAAAAAAAAAGTGTATCCATCCATTATAAAATTAATCCACATGGTTCCGGGGGGTTAATAAAGGCCTTCTGAAGCGAATCGATGGGTTTGTGTAAGAAAAATGTCCATATGTAAAACTTTATAAAGTAAAATATCTTCCGCCAGACCGCTTTCCATATTCAATTTACGCAGAAAGTGTAATGCCTCTCGCAGTTCAAAATGCCTACGCTACGTCCAATGTCATGCATCGCGCCAGTTACGCTTTTCCGTAAGTTGAATACGGAAGGCGGTCCACCGGAAGCTAGACATTTTACTATATAATGTGTCTTACACAACGCATCGCTTCACTTCAGAAAGCCTTTATTAACCCCCGGAGCCGTGTGTAGTACCTTTATAATGGATGGATGCACTTTTTTGGGCTTCAAATAAAGCCCAAATGAATTAATTATAATGCTTGGATTAGTCAGGATAATATAACTCAGATTGTATTCGTCTGAAAGAAGAATGTCATACACACCTAGGATGACTTGAGGGCGACTAACTAACGCTAAAGAGTAAAGGGCTCAAGATTACACCAAAATCTCAGACCTGCATCCACCCAGAGTAACAAATTGCTTACAATCTGAGAGGTAGGACTTAACCCAGTTTAGTGCAGTATCAGAAACACCTCTTAACAGGTGAAAAAGAAAGACCTACAGTGTCAAAAGAGACACTGAGATCAAGAAGAATCAAATTTGTCCAAAGAAATTAACAAATCATTAGTGACCTTAACTACAGAAGCCACATTGAAGGGGCTCAAAGAGATTGTTTACAGTCACATGAGAGTGCAACAATTCACTCTAAAATTTTTGCAAGGAAGGGTAGATTGGAAATGGGATGGAAATTGTTAAAGTTATCTAAGTCCATGTTAGTTTTTTTTTGGTACAGGGGATACAGCAGCCATTTTTAAACACTGCTGTGCTGAACTCATCACACAACGTAATCAGCAGATGCATTACTTTAACGCTTACATGTTCATGCATGTGCTGTATCCAAAATTTGTTCACTTATTCGCTCAGTACACTGTGAATCTAGTCTTTTATGTTCTTTATGCAGGTTACCAATAAGAGCTACCCGGCAAAGGATACTTGTGATCAAAGTTATACCAAATCCTGAAGGGCCAGGCGCTCTCATGTTTAGTGCTCCTCCTCACCACTCCATCAGGGCCGATCTGCAGATGGACACAGAAGAAAACTATCAATAAACAGCTCTGCTCTGATATGAAACCCTACGTCTGTCTACAGCAGATCCAAAAACACTTACAGAGTTCTCCTGATCTGCATCCACTCCAACACTGTCAAACACAAAACAGTATTACAGCAAAATTTATAAAACACTTAAAAGAACAAAAAACATTTTCCATCCACTCAAATGTGAGTTTTAGCTGCTAATTAAGTTTGCAAGAGTCTTATATGACTCATGGTTGTTTACATAATACTCCCGCATTATATTACACATGGAAAGGGACACAAATACGAACAAAAGTCATGTCTAATGAGTTACCCATTCCCATAGTCTGACAGGAAAAGGTCATTCAGACTAAAGGTGAGGTTAAAACTGACCGGATTTTCTGACAGGACAGCATCTGAGTTGTGCCTCCACCACAGATCCAAACGGTGAAGAAAACCACCAGCAGCGTGGTGGAGAACATCATTTGCCGCGCATATGTGGCTGTGTCCCTGATTGACAGGGCAAAAGTCATGGCGCCACGAAGACCTGGTGAGAAGTGGGGCAAGAATTGGTTCACACAGGCCATGAATCTGATTTGTTTTTCAAATCTGATCTGTCATTTTGAAAGTTATGAAATCAGATTCATTTGTTTAGACCATGAACTCAATACCCAGTTTATCTACATCAGTAATTACTTAAACATCAGTATACAACACCAAAAGATGTAAGAGAGTCAGAGTGCCTTTGCTCGTGTCCAGCATGACGTCTTGCTACTGTGCTACACATTACTTCACCGTTTACACATTCATGCATGTGCTGTATCTGAAATTTATTCACTTGTTTGCTCAAGTACACAGTGAATGCCACATGCGAGTGTAAATGGGACAAATACATGAAAGAATGAAAAACTTAAATCCAATCTGTCCATTATGACAGATAACAGATGTAATCAGATGTAAATCTATATCCGTCAGATATGACAGATATAATCTGTCCTCATACGGAATTGGTTTGGAATTTTCTTTATGTTTTTTTGTTGTTGTTGCTGTTTAGGCTATAAACCAACTAAAAAAAAAAAAAAAAAAAAAAGTCCAAAGACTAACCTATTTAAAGGGATAGTTCACCCAAAAATTAATAGTCTGTCATTATTTACTCACCCTCAAGTTCAAAACCTGTATATATTTCTTTGTTCCTCTGTACACAAAGGAAGAATGTTTGCAACCAAGCAGATCTTGACCCCCCCACTGACTACCATAGTAGGGTGAAAAATACCATGGTAGTCAATGGGGGATGAGATCTGCTTGGTTGCAAACATTCTTCCAAATAGTAAATAATGACAAAAGTCTCAATAAGACTTTTGGTTTTGGAATGTTGTTCTTCATAGTTTAAATCGTGGCTAACCAGTTGCAGTTCTACGCACAAACCTGCAAACATCATCATGTGCTGGAGGTTGGGGCTGATCTTGTTTTTGCGGCCCAAGTTCAGCAGGAAGGAGAGGGGATAGATGTTTGCCGCTCTGCCCAGAAACACAGCCAGCTGGGTGGAGAGGTGTCAAGGAGTGACTGTAAAAATGGAGCTAATGCTGCACTGACAGCATCTACACCCTAATCAAAATCATGACATTTTGCCCTTCCTGAGGGCTCTGTTAATGAAAAGGTGCTTCTGGACCATTGATTTCTGGGAAACACAATGAGCTGTAACACCCTGGACATATCAATCAACAACGACAGCCAGCCACTTCCTTGATGACATTAAGCAAAGTACTGCCGTCCAACATGAGCACACACATGCCTTTTTAATAATAGTGAACAATTTTTTTTTCACTTGTTTTGCATTTGCTGAGAGTATTTTGACTGTTATATCACTTTGTCTGCTCATTTATCCCTTATGCACAAAGCTGAAGTCTTAGGATACGAATGCACCCACTATGAAGATTGGGTTGAAGACGTGGTTCTGGAAGGTAAACAATGTCAAGCCCATGTAGGAAAATATGAAGTTCTCAGCTAGGAAATTCAGTAGCTCGAATAACTGAAAGAGAGCACAGGGACATGAAATCATAGTGAGATGTTTATATTATGCACATTTCATAGTTCAAAGAAAAATATTAACTTCTGACAAGTTCAACAGAGCTGCCTCAGCAAATTCTGGAAAAAAGCCTTACTAGGGTAAAAAGGAGATTTGTAGCTACATTGTAAAAATAGCTACGTAGTTTTGTGTATTTGTACATTTATTCATTTTCTGCAACTTTGTACTAATGCTTATATTGCAATAACTTTGAGCCCTGTTGTATTATATTTGTTTAAAGTCTGGATGTCATTCATTATTAATGCCATTATTTTGCTGAAGAAAAATCAATGAAGGTCAAGCATCCATTTCATAATGGCAACGTTTTAACTGCAATAATGAGGACGCACAATGACAGTCCAAAACAATGATAACTTGCTAATAAATATAGCTATGTTTTAATGTGCAATGTCATAACCATGTCACATGTAACTGAGTAATCAGTGTCCCAATGTTCACTAGATCAAGGCCCTTGCTAGTGCCCAAATTTGTTTTCAAGATATACACTCTTTCAAAAGTTAGGGGTCAGTAAGATTCTTTATTTTATTTCATTAATACTTTTTTTCAGCAAGGACACATTAAATTGATCAAAAGTGACAGTAAAGACATTTAGAATGTAAAGATTTGTATTTCATATAAACGTTGCTCTTTTCAAATTCCAATTCATCAAATGATCCTGAAAAGACGCATCACGGTTTCCCCAAAAATATTAAGCAGCACAACTATTTTGAATACTGATGATAATAATAAATGTTTCTTTAGCACCAAATCAGCATATTAGATTGATTTCTGAAGGATCATGTGACACTGAAGACTGGAGTAATGATGCTGAAAATTCACCACAGGAATAAATTACATTTTAAATAGAAAATTATTAAAAATGTAAAATTGTAATAATATTTCACAATATTACTGTTTTACTGTATTTTGATCAAATAAATGCAGCCTTGGTGAGCATAAGACGCTTCTTTCTAAAACTTTTTTTTTTAAACAAACTTTTGAACGTACTTTTGAGTGTACATCATACACACTATGGAGCGGACTGAGTGACGTTTCATCAGTAATCTTACTTGTTTAGTCCTGTCCTGAGATTCAGGAGACAGGTTGTTAAAGGTGTAATGGGCCTGTGTCATTCCACAGAACAAAACCGCCACCACACCTGAGGAACAAAACAGGATGAGGAGGAACAAGCATTCAAATATAGATGTAAGCAATATGTTTCCAAGTAGTTTCTAGAAGATTTCATGGGGAACTCAAGCTCACCTGTAAATCCACAGGCCTCAGCCAGTAGGAATGTGCTCCAGGACATAAGGAAGAACAGTGCCGTCTCCAGCAAGGGCAAATCCCTAAGCTTAGTGAACTTAGTAACGTGGAAGGGAGTCAATGAAAGTAACTGCAGGATGTATAAACCACTAAATATATTATTTTAAATTAATAGTGACAATCATATGGAGAGAGGAAGTTGAGATCAATACATGACACAGATGAGATTTGAACCCATTTCTTTTTCATAAGCACCATGGAAAAAGTGACATACAATATTGAACCAGTAAAGGATATCAGTGCAGTTACGACTCCAGTTGCCACTCCAAGAGCAAAAGAACCACTGAAGACCCCCAGAAAGATGCCAAAGGACTTCAGCATGGCCATGGCTTCAAACGTGTGAGTGTTGTCTCCCTCAGGCTGATATGCTACAATTGACCTGGAAAAAGAACACAGACACATTCAAGTAATTCTAGTGTCGAACCTGTAAATATCTACAAGGCTAAAATCATAACAAATATTAGCCTTATGAGCAGGGCTGGAAAAGTGTGCTAAAGTTTTGGCAACATCTGAACTCAGTATCAAGTAAGTGTGCTTATCAGAGATATTCAATTTATATTCTATTTCCCAATATTTGTGCATTTTAGTTTTTCAACTTATCTCTGATCCTTAGAATGAGAAATGTGAAATGAGCACTTTTGTTTGCTAAAACAGGGTAGTCTTCTGTTTTTTTCTCAATGTAGTTTTTAACTGAAGCATAACCAGATCATAAAACAAACGCTGCTGAAACATACCACATAAAAGGTTAAGACTAAACTGAAATGATTGGGCAGGGCTCGACACGAAGCCTTGTCATGTGCTTGTCCTTCAAACGAGTAAGTCAGCCATTCACTTGTCCAAGTAAAAAGTTGCTTGTCTGGAAAAAATAGGATTTTTTTGGGGTGTAAATATAATTTATCTGAAGCAATATTCGCATCAGTGTTCTTTCAGCTTTAACATACTGTATTTAAATCCACATATTTGTGATATTTATTTTTTACCTTTACAAAGGGCATTTTTCCCCCTAATCTTATTAAATATATGCTTCATCTTTCATTTTTAAATTCTTACATTTAATCAATAAATTAAATTAGAATAATAATAAACAAATGGGCTGTTACCAATCAATAAATAATTTACACTGAAAAATTACAAATGCATTAAATAATGTTATGAAATTATTTTAAATATTTTTGAAAATACAAATAAGAAATGTTGGGGTAAAAATTATACTTTTAAACATGAAACTAAACCACCATAAGGTGGCAGCAGGTGACTGTCTTAATGAGTGTGTCATTGAATCATTCATTCAATCATCAAACGGCTGATTCATTCAAGAATGAGGCAGTTGTTTATGAATGGATCATTGAGTCTTTGACTCAACCGATTTGTTCAAAACGCTGAATCATTCAGTAAAGAAACACGTAGGGCCCTACTTTAACTTGCACTTAGGGCGTGTCCAAATCCACTTTTGCTAGTTTAACGATGGAAAAAATGGTTGGCACACCAGGCACATGGTCTAAAACGGTTGTACCTAGTCTCTTAATGAGTCATGGATGTGTTTAGGTTCTGACATGCAATAATCCAATCAGAATCTCCTCTCCTATTCCCTTTAAAAGCCAGTTGCGCTTGCACCATGGCGGATTCACTATTTACATAGCGGAATACAGACACCCACAACCTGACGAGTCAGTTTAAATATATGTGTGCATTGCCACGGTTAGTTAAATAAGTAGCCATTTCATTCGTCATTACTGCAAATAGGTAATTCTGATACATGCATGTACACAATAATAATCTTTTCTATTGTAATCCTTTTATTTTTTATATTTAGCATGTTTGTGTGCTGCTGCACGTCCCTGTGTGTGTAACAAGCAGAGTGTAAGCACGTTATGCGCATATTACTAACGTTCCCTTTAAAATACTGATTTTACATTGACTTAATATTGACTTTAGACCAGGTTTTTGTTGGTCAATAGCGCAGTCATTTTCTTAAAATAGCAACGCACCAACAATGCGCCTGAACATACCTCATTTTCAGACCAGCACACCCATGGGCGCACAACTGGGTGCAAATGCATTTGCTATTTAAACAACGTGGAGCAGGACGTGAAAATGATAACCGTGTCAGGCTGGAACTAGCAAAAAACATTTGCGTAGCACCTGGCATCGCATCGCATTGCGCCGGGTGTATGATAGGGCCCAGAGTGTTGCTGTGAGATGTGCTATGGTTCTGCTGTAATTTTTGTTTGTAACTATTTTCGCTACTGATATAGAACAAAAACAGTCAATATTCCGTCTAAAATATAACTGACTAAATACTCACTACTTGTTTATTGAACTGTCGTATGAAATCAGTGTCACATTTTCAATCATTCAGGAAAACAGCACTCTCGGTTGTGTGATGTTGCTTAGCTGTATCATAGGGCTGGACGATTAATCGAAAAGTAATCGAAACCGAGATTCAGAACCTCTAACCAACGTAATTTTCCTGTGTCGGTTATTTCGGTTTTAGTCACGTGACTCCGCCCCGTCAGTCACATCAAGTGCAGTTTGCAGACACACGGAAAGATTCAGGAGCAGTTATCTTTGTTTATACAATCTGGATGTTCAGAATTACTATGGTAATTGCATGTTTTACACTGTTTATACAGATAATTGATGTTAATCGATGTTCTTATATGTGGTGCTACACCACACACACAGACGGCGTGTCCAAGCCCCGAAGCAAGCTGTGACACAGAGAGCCGAGCTGTCGCGTCTCTGACAGCGCGTGTGCGCCCTGAACCCAGATCACTTTCACTTGCGTCCTCACAAAACTTTGTCAATTGTATGTGTTTTAAGGCCTGTCAGTTTGAACATTGAAGCGATTTTAGACCATCGGATGTGTATTATGTTGAATTAATGCCTGATATATTGTGACACACGAACACTCATAAAGACAATAGCTTGCACGTGAAGATCACGCGCACAAACTCAACGCTGTCCAGTGATTTATCATTGAAGTAGCTTAGAAACTCAATCGTTATAGCATAGATTTATCTACCTTTGAAGTAACTACAAACAGCTTCATAATTAAGAGGTGGGATGACTAATTGACACACACTCACTCTCATTAATGCATTCAAATAAATGAAATGTAGGCCTACTGTGCTAATTTATCTGTATCTATGTCCAACAAACAGAAATCTGTAAGAAATGTTACGACCCATGGACAATAACTGCTGAAAGTGAGCTGTTTCCTTCAAGTATTTTAAAATCACAAAGAAATGCACTTTTTCATTAGAAAAGATATCCCACCTTTAATAGTTGAACATATTTACAGTACAAACCTTATCAGTGAACTATGAGGGCAAAATCGTTCATTAATCGTAATTGAGGTAAAATGTTCAATTAATAGAGGTTTTGATTTTAGGTCAAATCGTTACAGCCCTACTGTATCATATATGTTATAAATATAAAAACTCCACATTTTGAATTTTTACAAATTTTACTCATTTGTTTCAAATAGCGCAACCTTTGTTACCATCAATACATTATTATATATTATTATCCACTATCGATCGTCACTTACACTAAACGCAATACAATCAGAGTCATTCTCACGTTTTGGTGATTCCTGTTGGTGATTATTGATGTTTTAACCAGGCTATTTGTCCGGTCGAAAAATCTAAAATTCTCTTTCACTTGCCCCTTCAAAAAAACCACTTGTCCCGGACAAGCGTTAAAGTCCCAGTGAACCAGAAGTAGCAAGTGAGTTTTCTTCAGTGCTGTGACGTATTTCCAAGTGCAACGGAATATTGAATAGAGGGCAGGGTTTTACTTCAGCGCTCCTCCTCATAGCAGACTAACGGTTGGAGGGGAGTGGTTACGCATTTTCAAACCTAAGCCGTCAAACTGACATCATCTGAGAAAGAATGCCGTTTCCAGACTGGAAGTTACTTTTCAGATTTTGATTAAAGATTACCACGACAAACTATTTTTTTCTGTGTATTAACTTTTAGCACTGATTAATTGTTCACCCTAAGATCTTAAATATGTGCTAACAAAGTAAATAGGGTCCATTTTGATTTCATGAGGACTTTAATGCCGAGCTCTGGATTGGGAACCGTACTGAGAATAAAGTTAGTATATGCATAGCAGCAGGTGATACACACCATCTGGAAGATTACTCGTTTTGGTGAACTTTTAGCTGTGGAAGAGTGGTTTTAAGGTTTAATTTAAATACACAGTTTTCTTTGGATTAGGGTAGAAGTTAAGAGTAGCAGTTACATTAAGCTATTTTAATTCATTGAAACAAGGAAGGTTTGAATCCTCATGAAATGAGATGTACTAACATGCAAAATGTTTAGTACAGAGTATAGGTAGGAACAAAAGAAAACTTTCTAGGGAAACACAGCATCACTTCAAACTAAGAAGCAAAGGGCTATCATCAAATCAGCAAATACCCACAGCTCTGCCTCATCTATACACCCTCTATAACCGATGGACTTCATAATTCCTCTACAGGCGGTTAAAATAGAAGTAAAGAGGAATTCTACTTCCTTGAGGGATGAGTTCACTACAGGTGCTGGTGTGAAGCATATCTGTGGGTCATTCACTCTGCATGTTCTGGTAAAGACCAGCCAATGCACACACTAAAAATTCACTCGGAAGGCTCAAAGCTCTACATGTGTGGCACACCCATTGAGGGGCGTTCTCAGTGTCTGGTTCCCGCCCTCTGCATAAGCCACACCTCCAGGGCTGTGATGCCCCTCCCCACTTTGCCTCCCGTAATAAAGCAGCATGCTGGAGCAGATGAAAGGTCCAGCAGAGGAAAAATCAGGTGTTAAATGAAAAGTGTTAATTATTCATTCTGCATTGAGTTTATAAAAACCCAAAACAGTTACAACTCAAAATTATTAATAATATTAATGAATGAACCATCAAAAGCAGTTTGTTTATACATAGCTGTGTATGATCATAGGCGTTAAAGGACTTACGAGGACAGTACGACCGCGACGGCATCATTCAGGACACTTTCTCCAAACAGCAGAGCGTACAGGTCAGCATCCACGTGCAGCTCATTGAAGATGGCCAGAACTGTCACTACAAAACAAAGCACAAATCAATGCTTTCACTAAGCCCTGCATTACAAACATTACTGACTAATCCTGCTTTAGACATCTATTTTAATGCAATTTCTGATGGAAGTCCTGTTTGTATGGATAGTAAATTGTTATTATAAAATGTTTTTTTTTTTAAATAAGAACAACAATCATTCAATTTAGGAGCACATTTTACTAAAAACTACACTTTCAATAGCATTCTCACATTCCTGTGGGACATCCTGTACAGCTTGTCTTAGTGACCAACAGTAAGCAGTAACAGAGCTTTGAAAAGGGTCAATTTTAGAGATCAAATTGCTGTTATATGTAACTTAAATATAATAATTTCATAACAAAAAATAGCATAGTGCAGGTGAATTCTGCTATAGAAAGGCTTAATTTCTACGAATTACATAACACATTCCTCTTGCAAACATTTTTTAGATAATACCCACAAAACACCCATGACTGCATTTAGGCACGGTTACAGAGACTCTTGACTGTAATACCTGGGTCAGTGGCTGAGACAATGGCGCCAAAGAAAAGGCAATCAGTAAAGAAGAAGTCACCACCCAGCTGGCCAATTTGCTTCATCAGCGTCACACAGCCGTACATTAACAACCTGAAAAACGAACCGAACACCTCTGAATGCTGGTTCACACCCTCATCACTGACACAACCACTCAAAAAAAGTACTGAAGAAAGACTGACCCAATGATGAAACAAGACACCACGGTTCCCACGAATGCATAGACAAGAATGGAACCCAAGTTCCTGAAGAAATGTCTCTGAAAAACAGATTGATTTGATTTGTCTATGTTGAACACAACATGATCTTGTGCACACAACATCTGTCTGTATTAATAAATAAAAAACAGCCCTTACGCGTTTTAAACTGTATCCAGCATGAAAAATGATGGGGGGTAAGAGAATATTGAAGAAGACCTCTGGGTCAAAGGTCACCTGAAATAGAATTAGAAAGATAGAGATACAGGCATTTCATTCAGAAAATAAATAAGATATAATAATAAGGCTGCCTTTATTTGATCAAGAATATAGTAAAACAGTAATATTGTGAAATATTATTACAATTAAAAAAATTTGCTTTCTATTTGAATATATTTAAAAATGTAATGTATTCCTGTGATGGCAAAGCTGAATTTTCAGCATCATTACTCCAGTCTTCAGTGTCACATGATCCTTCAGAAATCATTCTAACATGATGATTTGCTGCTCAAGAAACATTTATGTTTTATCAATGTTGAAAACCTTTGCGCTCCTTAATATTTTTGTGTAAATCATTATATTTGCATTCTTAGATGAATAGAAAATTCGGAAGAACAGCATTTATTTGTGTCCTTGCTAAGTAAAACTAATAAACAAATAAAAAATCTTATTAACCCCAAACCATTAGTGTATATTCTTTAAGCATCTTTTCTAAATGTTATATTTAAAAGAAAAAAAAAAAAGAGCCATTACCTTTTATTAGTGTTTTGACTGAAGCCAAGGGTTCAATAATTCAATATAATGTGACTTTCTATGCACGTAATATTCAAACGTAATGTAATTATCATACATTTCAACAACTAAATTATGCAACTCTTAAACCTCATGTTTTATGATATAGAAGCATGCATCTGTCATCTGAGGGACATGTTCTAACAGAGAATTATAGTTTTGGGACCGAACCAACCACAGATTACTTCTGTCAGGCACTGAATTAGTATGTGTGAGAAAATTAAATTATTGGTACAAAGTTAAATCAGGAATTTGCCTGAAGCATCTGGGAAAACACAAATGAGTTTAGCAAAACAGACTGGCTATCCATCTAAAAATACAGATGCAAGTATGAGTCATATTCAAATAAATTCCCCACAGCATTTGTGGTTGATGTCAAGCTTTCGATTCATACTCATCTGAATGAGCGTTGTAGGTCAAACGGCTGCTGTGCGATTGTTGTGATGTGATAGTTTACCTTGCGGAGCATCTCGTTGTCCTGAATGTCATTGACTTCATTGGCACCGATCTCTCCTTTCAGTGTGTACTCATAGAACTTACCACTGACATTCATCAGCAGTGTGGCTGGACTGGCATTGACATTACAGCTCAATGTAACATTGTTCATGTTGCTGGGCACATGAATGGCATAACGCAGGACGACACCCACAAGCAACCCTGATGAGAGACAGAGACATTGCATATTATTAAAATTATTATGTTTTTGGTAACACTTTATTTTACAGTGCCCTTGTTACATATTTTACATGTACTTACCATAGTAATAACTATAAATTATGCATAATTACATTAAACTAACTCTCAACCAAACCCTAACCCTATAGTAAGTGCACATAGTTAATTACTATTACTCAGTACTTAAATATATATTTACACTGTAACAATGACACCTTAAAATAAAGTGTACCCTGTGTATGTATTCAGCTTCTAATTCTAAGGCAAATATTTGAAGTCAAACCGTAGAATGTAGCATCACATGAGCTACATGAGATATATATTCCAAAACACTGTCTGTGGGCAACTCACTGGATTTTCTGGTTACAGTGTAATTATGCATTCAAGTACTGTATAATACTGATTAACTACATGTACTTACTAATGGGTTATGGTTAGGATTGTGCTTTGGTTTTACGTTAGTTGCATGTAATTATGCATAATTTATAGTTATTGCTACTACATGTAACGTGTAACAAGGACACTGTAAAATAAAGTGGGTTACAGTGTAATTATATATTTATGTATTTAGTCATATTAATTAACAACATGTACTTACTATAAGGTTAGGATAGGATTAGGGTTTGGTTGAGGGTTAGTTGCATGTAATTATGCATACTTTACTGTTATTACTATGGTAAGTACATGTAACATAAGTAACAATGACAGTGTAAAATAAAGTGCTACCAAGTTTTATGGTTCTGTTTGTGTACCAGGACTATTATTGCTAACTTATACTAAAACTATTAAAAACACTAAATTAATTAAAAACTATTAAATTAAATATATTCATATTATTCAATGTTAAAAACCCTTAAATAAAAGAGAGAAACATTATCTTTGCAGCAAACTGATACAAGTAAAACTGCAAACTGGAAATAAATAATAAACTAAAACTGCACTTTAAATAGGCTGCATTGGTTTGTAAAGCACCCAGCATATGCAGGGAACGCAGGGAGGCAGATTAGCTCCTGCTGGACAGCTACACCTTACAGGCCCTGTGCTAAAACTCCCACACTGCCCTTTGAACAGTCATAATCATGCACGGCGTACTTAAATGAACAGATCCCACTTTATAGCGGGAAACATGTTGCTGACCACACAGTTCATATGCGCGATCACAATCAAATGATCTGCTATCACGCCTGTTCTCACCATATATCATAGCCAGTCCAGTCTCGTGCAGAAACCTGAACCGGCGGTGTTTGAACAACCATATGGTCAATATTGTCAGGGTGAGGAGCAGGATAAAGATCAGCAGGTCGGCACTGTCTTGTCTGTGGCTTTCTTCAGCTTTCTTCTCTGTCACGATGTTCTCCATCGCACTGTCTTCAGCTCTACTCAGGCACAAGCAGAGGGAGCTCGCCAAAACAAACAGAGGCAGTCTTCTCCAAACACTCATCGCGGCGTTGATTTCACATGTAGAGCCCATGTTGGCATTTCTTTAGTTGCAAAATATATAAGAAGGTGAGTGCACTATGCTCAGGATCGCTGAACACAGGCAGGAGCATTAGCAGAGACAATCATAGGCTGCTGTAGATTGTTCCTGATTCCCAGCGACGTACCGCCCACTGCGTGTGACGTCACACGACAACCCAACAATGTGTTCGAGAAGTTCATATTGGGCAAAGGCTGCGCATGATGGTCGTTCTGCATCGTCATTGTCGAACAATATATATATAACTATACAAATGTCAAATGGTTTAGAATTTTAAATTATAACATTAGTTACATTCATGGTGTGATATTCCATGGCAATGACAAGTTCAAATCCCCATGCACTCCAACTTTTTTGTATAAAACCCTCATATCTCATTTTCCTAAACTGTCAGAAACAGGTCAAACGGAGGAAGGGAGGACAGTCATACATTTTTTCACAGCTACATTATATTTGAACCGCACACCCTCAGAAAACCAGCCACTGTTTTGATTATTGCATTCACTAGTTTATTGTGTGCACAACAGTGTAGTGAAATAAATAAATATGTGGACTACATGTGATTAGATTACTTTTGAAGACAACGATTTTGTATTCGTTCATTAAACAAATATTTTTAGGTAAGTATTACATTCATAAATGTAGATTAAACAAGATAAAACATGTACAGTAGAGACTTTTGAGTTAAAATTCATCTTGGAAGTTGTGTGTAGTTATGCTGCCTTCACGTGCTGTCGGAAATTTCCTACTTCCCACTTCTGAAGTCGTGATTACCATCGCGTTCAAATTTTGACTTGAAAGGGAGTTTATTTCAACTGTGAATTTTTAACTAGGAAACTACGATAATTCCCATATCACGTGAAGGAAGCATAAACTCTGCAATACATGTTTTTTGTTCTCCCACATTCTCTACGTATGTCTCTTTAAATGCACGTTTAGCGTGTGAGCAACCGGAAGTGCGATTAGTGCGGCGGTGATGACGCAGCGCTCATTGAGGAGTGCTTCACGCGCTTCAGCAGTGGCTCGGTCGTTTTGTGCTCGAGTGAAAATGGCTTCGTCCTTTTGGAAAGGTGTTGTTGGTGTAGGCCTTTTCGCCTTGGCACACGCAGCTTTTTCAGCGGCACAGCGTAAGTATTGTCCATCCAGAACCGAGAGCTAGATGGACAGACATGTGGTTGTTCAGTAAGCGGTAGCTGATTGTGGTCCGGCGGTGAGTGCGGCCTCTCTGCAGAGCTCAGTGTGCATGACAGCTTTAGCAGGACTCAAACCCTAGTGAGCTGCCTATGTAGACGGCATTCTGGAGTGTGTGCGAACACGTATATTGTCCAGAAATGCTGTCTTGGTAGGCAGCTCACTAGGTTTCGAGACACAACCTTATAACGGCACAATACACGGGAAGAAGTTATTTTCTACCACAAAGCACTGATCACGTCAGTCTGACCAAGACTTATGAAAGATCAGTGTTTGTGTGGTGCGTGTTGTTTCATCGGACCGTTTATATAACGCTGTATGATTGGTATTTTAGAATTAGTTCTCTGCTATGGAAACTTGCATTATTCAAACCTTCCCTAAAGACGATGTTTGTTTAACATTCAATGAGGTTCCATCAGCGCAACCAGCGTTTGTTTCCTTTCCAAATAATGCAATTTCACCTGCTGTTTCTACCGTAGTGATGTCTGAATCGTTCATTTGAATCGGATCTTTTCATTGAACACGTTCGTTCACGATTCACATTGAGCGATTCTATAACATGTTCAACTGAATCGATCCGGTAGGTTTCGATTCATTAAACCGCGAATCGTGTCTTTCAAGCATGTCCGACTCGAAATGAGCCGAGAAACGATACAACCCTTTTATTAAATCTCTTCAAATAACAAACAAGTATTGCCACTGTTAAAAACTGCAAATCCAATCACCGTACATTGAAATATATATTTTAACAGAAAATGTATTATAATAGTAATAACTATAATTTGCAAGTAATTTCAAGAGTTGTAAGGCATTCCTATTTTTTACCTTTTAATAATTGAAATGTATTTTTAAATAATTTTCTATAAGCCAAAAAAACTGGAGCGACAAATCTTCATTTGTGGAAAGAAACCTTGCCTATAATCAAAATATTAGTAGTATTGCATCCTTCATATCTCCGAAAAGGCTTAAGTTTTATTATATTTATAAACGAAAGATATGTTGTGCGGAGTCTTTCCGAATAAAACCGAGCAGATGGAGGCGTATCATGTGGGCAGAGCTAAAGAATGACGAGCGTGCACAGCTATTGCGTGGAGCGTCTGAAATCTGAGACATCCTTAAACGTCCCCTAGGTTTAATATGAAATAATTTTAGTTCAACATAATTTCCTTCTCTTTGTGTATTGCTGTTTGGAGTGGTTTTACAATAAACGGACACCTATAGTGGTCAGCTAAACAAATGTATTGAAACGCACACCATACATCGCATGCTTCATTGATAAATTAACTATTGGCCTACCTGACTTATGTGTACTAGTGAACCGATAGCCAAAAACACAGGCGTTTGAAGCAGTTTTACTCGCTGCCTGCGGATCCAGCGCATGACGAAGCTTTATTGTTGGGACTGCTTCATCTTTCAGCATTAGACGATCTGCAAATCCGCTGTTGAACTGCGCCTTGTTTATAAAACAATCATCACCGAAATGCAAGGAACAAACAAAAACACTTGCAGAACTCCGTTGCTGCTCCGGAAAAACAAACCCCATCCACTGTCCCCTTAACGCTGGGTTCTTTGGGAAGCTGAACAGGGTTGTCTTGCCCTGACAACCAAAAACAGACTTTGGTGACATTGTTGATGTCGTGAAGACCTGTGCAAAGCGCTTTGATGTCCGTACTGCTTTCACTCTCTCGCTCTGGTCGACAGGTACATGCGTCCTGTACGGCCCGTACAAGAAAATTCCGCCCTTGTTGACGTCGCGCAGACCCATACTCGGAAAAACATTTCCGAAATTTGTGAGAAACCGGAAGGAGTATTTTTGGCACAGAAATGCTCTATCAAAGCATGGGAATCCAAGTCTTTAACAGTGTAAAAAGATCAGTATGCATGAAATAGCATTTCACCCCCCCCCTTTAACCAATTCAAAACTGTTCGAAAGAACCGATTTGTGGAACAACTCAGGCTTCCCCTGACTAAATGGAAACAGTTAGCACTAGTGACATCTTCTTGCATGTACGATCACTTGCAAAAAAAGGCTTTGCATTATATACCAAGCAAATAAATGTATAAACTTGAGCAAACATGCAAAAAAAAAGGTGCAAGGATGGTGGTATTGTGCTATTTCTGAGTGCTGTTGTGAAGTCAGTTACACCCCTTTGTTTAGAGGGAAGTGTAAAATGCCTCTCATACACCCTAAAAGGATTTTCTTTTCTTTTTTGTAGACCGATCCTACATGCGACTGACAGAAAAAGAGAACGAAACGTTACCTATAGATGTAAGTTGCAACAAAAATACCAGACACTGATTATGTTGAATCACATGCATTTGTTTTCCTCAATAGTTTCTCTCGTGTTGTGTTTCAGATAGTGTTACAGACTTTGTTGTCGTTTGTGATCACGTGTTATGGCATAGTGCACATCTCAGGCGAGTTCAAAGATATGGATGCTTCTTCAGAGCTCAAAAACAAGTAAGCTGATGAGACCATAAAGTAATACCTGGCTGTATCAGAATGAAGCTCACTTGAGTCTCTTTATTGTTTGCTCTAACAGGACATTTGACACTTTGAGAAATCACCCGTCGTTCTACCTGTTCAATCACCGAGGCAGAGTACTCTTCCGCACTCCAGAGCAGGAGCCATCCACTCCAAGCCCCCAGGCCTTGCCCTCCAATCCCCTGCGGTTACGCAAGCTGGAAAACTTTCATTGAGACTGGCCTTCCGTGGGCTGCCTTGCCCGGTTTCATTTTGTTTTTCTTAAATTTATTTGTTAGCTCCTCGGTTAGAAGGGGAAAATAAGCGTATTTTCCTGTCTTTATGTATATGTGAACATGCTGTACAAACACGCATCTCTTGTGGTTACTATTTTGTCAATGGACTGTGCCAACTCCTTTTCCAGCTGATATGTTTGTAAATACTTGTTATTGCTTGGGAGTCTTAAGTCTGTAGGTTACAGCTGTAGCCCTCCGGTTGGCTGTTGTGCACAGGGCATGAATCCTACCATGTACAATGTTGGTTTGCCATGTTTTTTGGCTGATCTGACCCCCAACTGCAACAGGTTTTTCCCTGTATCCTTCTGAATTGAGGTTAATATTGTGGACCATAAATTGTATTTGTGTTCAGAAGCAGTACCGCTGATTGCTGAACTTCAAATTTGAGCTTATTCAAATAATAATTAAAATGATTACAAATATTAAAAAATATCTGAGCAGGGCCACAATAGATGTAGAATAATAGCAATTCTAACAATACTGTGAACACTCAGTGGGAATGAATGGTACCTTTTTTTGAGGGGGTTGGGGGGAGGGCAATTTTTTCTGATTTATTTCATGTTGACACAACTCCTTATTTTTACCTTAATAAATTCTAACATTTTATTGATGAATTTGTAACTTGGATTAAAACCACTTATTTTTGCCCCTTCATTTTAGAAGTCTGGTTTATACCGAATGTGTAAGAAACTAAAAGAGATATATATAAGATTAAGCATGTTCATTTTATGCTATAGCCATTGTTATGCAATGTCAAGACCTGCTAAAGCTAACCAGCCAAAAGGTTTTTATATCTCGCTGAGTTTTATGCTTCTGGATCTGAAGCATTCAAAGACATATGGGTGCGGTAAATCAACCTGGTTACCCATTGTTTTCCATGCAAGTAAAGAATGGGCAGTTGAAATGGTCTAGTTTAAGCCTGTAATTATACTAATCCTTCACTAAGCCCCTTTTTTGTTAGAGGAGACTTGCTAAGTATCAGCAATGGCAACCCACTTATCCCAACACTGTTTAGTCTCTTCTGGTATTAATAGCTTATGTGACAAACTCTGATTGAGATCATATTACTTTTGTGAGATAATACCTATTCAACTTTAATTGTACTGCTGTAGTTTTACTTTGACATCATAAATCAATGCCGCTCACAACAAGGACGATAACCATAACAATAAAGATATAGTTCTAAAAATAGTTCTAATTATATATATATATATAGTGGAGTCCACAACTGTAACAACAACGGCAGGTTTTCCCCCAGCTGATGAACGATAGACAGCCAATCAGAATCATTCCTGCTTTAAAGAGCTCGCGCGTTTAAAACGACAGGAGGCGACAAATGGCAGCGCGCGTTTTGTGACGCTAAAATAGTTATCTTTATAATGATCGTTCTTGGCGTGAAGCTTGGTCTTGAATTATGATTTCAAAGTGGCTGAAATTTTGAGATGTAATTTGCAATTTGTCAAAGGTTTGAACATGTTCACCATTTCTACAACTGTATTTACAGTGCAAGGTGTCACTGTTTCCATCATAAGCGCTAGTTAGTTTTGATCAGCAAGCCTGATTCATGGCAGGCTCAGTTAAACTCAGCACTCAGTGTTGCCATTACGTGATTTAGGCCTACAAAAATGCACCATCTGTTGTGATGGGAAACGAGCAGGAGCTAGCAAACAACATGTGGCGCAAAACCCCATAATAGACAATCAGGTCTATTAATATGATGTGAGGTGCAGGTGTTAGAAGAGACAAGACAACCGAATGCAGAAAAGCAGCATAAGAATATGGCAATATGAAAACCAAACCATTCAAAATGACTACAGCTACTTGCAGAGGGTTTCTGCTGCATGGTCTTAAAGTGTCTTAATGAAGTCGTGGCATTAGGCCTAAATGTTGCATGCACTGCAAAGAAAAAAAAAACTTTTTCCTCAGTATTTTGTCTTGTTTCCCGGTACAAATATCTTATAAAACACACACATTTACTGAAGAATCAAAATGTCAAATCACCTTTTTTATATAGCGCTTTTTACAGTGTCGATTGTTTCAAAGCAGCTTCACAGTGTTAACAGGAAAATAATGCAGCAGAATTTGATTCGGCTGTACAGCCGCTCTGGTGAAAACGTTGATGTTATCCGGCTAATTTCAATTATCATATAGTGTCAATGTGGGCAGATCAGTAATATAGAAAATTTAGTGTCCACAACTGAGCAAGCCAAAAGCCAAAGGTGATAGTAGCAAGGAACCAAAACTCCTTCAGGGCCAGAACGGAGGAAAAAATCTTGGGAGAAACCAGGCTCAGTCGGGGTGCCAGTTCTCCTCTGGCTGACGAAATAGTGTATGATTATGATTATGATTCTGGCGACATTACAGGAGTAGATCGAAAGATATTCGAAAGATCGGAGTCGTCATGCTTTAGGGGGAAGTTTAATTGACACGCTCTCTGCAGACATTTCAGGGATGCGTTGGTCATGTCTAGGAGCAGGTCCACCATCTGATCTGGATACGGCCCGGATCCAGCTGACTGCAGTAAACCTCGGGATAGAGAGATTAACATTAGCGTAGATGCCATTCTTCTTGTGATGTAACGAGTACATCAGGTGTTATGGGAAGTGTTCCCGGTTCCGGCAGACCTAGTTAATGCAGCCTAAAACAATCATTTAACTGATTTGAATAATATAGATTGATAATGTGCTATGTGTATGCCATAGTAAAGAGATGTATTTTTAGTCTAGGTTTAAACTGACAGAGTGTGTCTGCTTCCCGAACAATGCTAGGAAGACTGTTCAAGAGTTTAGGTGCTAAATAGGAAAAGGATCGACCGCCTGCAGTTGATTTTGATATTCTAGGTGTTATCAACTGGCCAGAGTTTAGAGAACGCAATAGATGTGATGGAGTATAATGCGTTAAGAGCTCGCTCAAGTACTGGGGAGCTAAACCATTTAGTGCTTTGTAAGTAATAAGCAAGATTTTAAAATTTTTAGATGTTTAATAGGGAGCCAGTGCAGTGTTGTCAGAACCGGGCTAATATGGTCATACTTCCTGGTTCTAGTAAGAGCTCGAGCTGCTGCGTTTTGGACCAGCTGGAGTATATTTATTAAGCGAGCATGGCAACCACCAAGTAGAGCATTACAATAATCTAGCCTTGAAGTCATGAACACATAAACAAACTGTGCCGTAATTTAGATATATTTTTAAGTTGGAAGAGTGCAGTTTTACAGATGCTAGAAATGTGACTTTCAAATGAAAGATTGGTATCAAAGAGCACACCCAGGTTCCTAACTAACGACGAGGACTTGACAGAGCAGCCATCAAGTGTTAGACAGTATTCTAGGTTACTACTTGTGGAGGTTTTTTTTTTGTCCAATACTTAAAAATGATTTTTTTTTCTGAATTAAGTTGCAGGAAATTACTAGTCATCCAATTTTTTATATCAGCTATGCATTCCGTTAATCTTATGAATTGGTAAGTTTCGTCAGGGCGTGAAGAAATATAGATCTGAGTATCGTCAGCATAACAATGAAAACTAATGCCATGCTTCCTAAGCATATCTCCCAGTGGTAGCATGTACAGGGTGAAGAGCAACGGTCCTAGCACTGAGCCCTGCGGTACTCCATACTGAACTTGTGATCGGTGTGACATCTCTTCATTTACTGCTACAAACTGATAACGGTCAGATAAGTATGATTTAAACAATGCCAATGCAGTTCCACTAATGCCAACATAATTTTTGAGTCTATTCAAAAGAATGTTGTGGTCGATAGTATCGGATGCAGTGCTAAGATCGAGTAACACTAATAGAGAGATACAACCACGATCGGATGATAAGAGTAAATCATTTGTAACTCTGATGAGGGCAGTCTCAGTACTATGATACGGTCTAAATCCTGACTGGAAATCCTCATAGATACCATTTCTTTCTAAAAAGGAGCATAATTGTGAAGACACTGCCTTTTCTAGTATTTTTGACAGAAAGGGTAGATTTGAGATCGGCCTGTAATTGACTAATTCTGTAGGATCAAGTTGCGTTTTTTTAACAGGTGGTTTAATAATAGCCAACTTAAAGGTTTTCGGTACATATCATCTATGACCTCTGGAAGCATCTCTTTTAGTAGCTTAGTCAGAATAGGAGCATACATGTTGTTGATTTTGATGATTTAACGAGTTAAATCACAAGTAACATAAATAACGAGTTCTTCTCCTATAGCAGTGAATGAGTGGAATTTTTCCTCAGTGACACTACATTGCACTGTTTGAAGTGATACTGTAGTAGACTGTTGCATAGTTATAATTTTTTTCCTAATATTATCAATCTTGCACGTAAAGAAGTTAATAAAGTCATTACTGCTGTGCTGTTTGCAAACGTCAGAAGTTGAAGCTTTATTTCTTGTTAATTTAGCCATTGTATCAAATAAATACCTAGGGTTGTGTTTGTTTTCTTCTAAGAGAGTGGAGAAATAAGCAGATCTATTCGTTTTTACGGCCTTTCTGTATGCGATCATGCTCTCTTTCCATGAAATGCAAAAAAAAAAACATCCAGTTTTGTTTTCTTCCAGCTGCGCTCTATTTTTCTGCCTGCTGTTTTAAGGGCCAGAGTGTGCTCGTTGAAGATGGATTCAAAATGGATAAAATGAAGATATGAAGTCAAAAAAAGAGTTTACAAATAAAACAAAAATAATATGTCAATGGGTTTTGAATTAAGCTTTAAATTAAGTTGATTTTTCTGAGCCCATTGGTCAATTCTTTTTTTTTTTTTTGTTTTTAATCATAAATGAATTTCAGATTAATTTCACAGAAAACAAGACTTTTTATTTTATATAATTTTGCTTCTTAAGTAAATTAATCTTTTTAGATATTTGCATTAGAAAACAAGACAAAAATACGGAGAAAGCCAAGATCTTTTTTTGCAGTGTGATTAGAAGGTACAGTAAAAATTTCCATATTCTAGTGTTGTAGAGTTATTTAAGCTTTAAGGTTTTTGTTTGTTTGTTTGTTTTATGATTTTGTAAAATTAACTAAAAACTAATGAAGATCAGCAGGAAGTTGTATTTTAAAACTTTGAAGTGCTGCTAATACAACTCATTGTTTCTCCCTTGACATTTATGTTTAAAGAGCATAATATGTTGTGTTCCCTTCACTTTATTCCTTAATTATTATTATTTTTACTTTTTAATAAATGGATGAGGCCTAATAAAAATAAAAGGACAAAAGCAGTATACAAATATTAAAAATCTGTCTTGTAAGTTAAAGCAGATCATCTATACTTCAACCAAAGCATAAATTAATTCAGTCTATTCTGTGCAAAATATCAACTTTAAAGGCAAACACTTTAATATATATATATATATATATATATATATATATATATATATATATATATATATATATATATATATATATATATATATATATATATATATATATATATATATATATATATATACACACACACACACACACATGCACATGCACATTGCTGTTCAAAATTTTGGGGTCAGGATTGTTTAATATTTTTGAAAGAAATCTTTTATGCTTACCAAGGCTGCATTTATTTGATTAAAAATACAGTAAAATAGCAATATTATTACAACTTAATATATTTAAAAATGTGATTTACTTCTGTGATGGCAAAGCTGAATTTTCAGCATCATTACGCCAGTCTTCAGTGTCACATGATCCTTCAGAAATCATTCTGATATGATGATTTACTGCTCAAGAAACATTTCTTCTTCTTATCCGTTAAAAACAGCTTGAAACCATGGTACATTTTTTCAGGATTCTTTAAAGAATAGAAAGTTCAAAAGAACAGCATCTATTAGAAATCTTTTGTAACATTGTGAATCTCTTTACTGCCACTTTTGATCAATTTAATGCATCCTTGCTGAATAAAAAAAAAGTTTTTAATTGACCCCAAACTTTTGAACATATGTATATATGGAATATACAATAATGCACACAATTTCCTTTGTAATGTTTGTTTTTATTTTTCATTTTCATTGTTTTTATAAAAAATCATAAAACTTTGTCTATATAATATCAGTTTACAAAATGTTTTATACAATTCTTAAAATATTTTTATGTTCTTGTAGGAATACCATCCAAAAATAATCTATATTATTTATGAACATTAAAAAGTAGTACACCTCTTTTTAACAGTACACCTGTTTTTAAAAATTAACAAAACCAACAAGAATGGGGTCACTAATGTAACTTGCATCTGTGAAATGAAACTCAGGAGTCTGCGACTTCTCCCCTGATGAGAAGCGTAGGATGACCAAACATGGCAGGTGACCACATACTGGACACAATCAAAACTCTGCTGTTCTTTCACACAATAGTTGGCATTTCCCGTTTCTGGACAGGGTGTTTGTATTTTCATTGGACACTATTGCTTATAGGACACTGAATGATGCTAATCTATGTGATATTACATATCACCACAAATACAACAATAGCCCTGCTACCAAATCTCATACCGAATCTCCAAAGTCACAAGGACATTCTTCTGAAAAATCTGCATTTGTTTTCCATAGTTAGGGAGTAAAATTGAGCTTGGCGTACTGATGATTGTAGGGTTATTGCTCTCGAGAGGTCTACAATCGTGTAGTTCCTGATCCAGACTGCTTTAAAGTTGTTTGACTTGTGAGCATTTCATGCTAACACAAATCAATCTTAGATTTTCCATACTATTATCTGCTTTGAACAATATTGATGCCAAATAACAGTGGACAGACATAATATATAGACATACAGTAATCACTTGACAGACGCTGACCTCTGCCTCAGATGACCCTGTAATATCACACAGTGGGTGGGGCTTGGCTTTTCTGGAGTGTGCTTGTTCATTATTTATTATATTACGGTTAAATTCTGTCATGTTCAGTCCTGCAAACCCCACAAATGGACAGAAAGCCCCTGTCAAGCCTGGAACGCCTCTCTCCATTGTGAGCACTCTTTCAGAGTTATGACACAATTCAGTAACTGGAAGCGCCTGGATCAGAGCATGAGCCAGACAGGCCTCCATCCTCCCCAATGTTCTCTCTCCCTCGCTACGTTCTGAGGCTGATGGGTCGGGCTCAAACCCGTGTGCTCAGTCGGCATGCTCTGCCACTTATCCATCGTCTCATGTGTCTTTCAGCGGTGAGATGTGACGTCCCATTATCAGCTGTGGACATTGTTGAGTTGTGCGGGCAGCATCTGTTTGTCTTCAATCTCCTCCAGAGCGGTCTCCAGCTGCTGGATCAGCACACGCTTCTTAAACCTGAAAGAGTTTAAGATTAAGTATTTTTTCTTACTCCATTGATACAATTACTTGTTGGTTTGATGCATGAATATAATAAAATTTAGTGGGGGTTATGCTTAACCCTCATTCTTCCCTCGGGTCATTTTGACCCAAGACCTTTTTTTTAAATTAAAAATCGAGTGTTCATCGGAGTGGTCCAAGACCCTAGGACTTTTGTCGCACTTGAAGCACGAATACACAAAAAAAGAATTGACTGGATTCGAGGAGGTTTTGTGGTTGAAATTGCTAGTCAATTTGACCCCCCATAGGAATGAATGGAATGCAAGGAATGCTATAGTACACATAGAAAAACCTAAAATTCTCAAAATTCAAACTAAAAATGCTAAAACTTTACCAAAAAGTGATTTTATAATGTCTACATATGTATCTGAAAGCATATGTAAGTGAAATGACTTTAGGACCCAGCGGAACAGCTCCATATAGACCTATAAGGCCATCTAGTGGCAAGAGTCATGAAACATCATGCTATCTTATTAATTTTCCACAATAAGTTGGCAAAGACACCCAATGTAAGATATTTTGAGCTGAATTAAAAGGGTTATGCATGTAATTGAGCTGAAAAAATGTGAAGAATGTGCTATTTATCTATTATTTATTGATTAAATCTAGTAATTTAAAGGTAAATTAAAAAAACACAAAATCTAAAAAAATTAATATCAAAATGAAATGAAATATGAAAAAAAATAATAATAATTAAGTTTAGACCCACGAGAGAAGGATGAGGGTTAAAGAATATTGAGGCATTTTTACAAAACAAAATGACTATTTGACAAATGACAAAACTATTTTTGCAGTCTATCAGTGAGTTACTGCACTAACTTTATTAAGTTAAATTTGTAATGAATTTTGGTACATTAATCAGAGCTTAGAGTCTTGTACATTTTTTTTTTTTTCATTAATGTTTGTAATCCAAAATTTGTTTTGTTTTATTTTTGGGGCTTTTGGCTTATTTTATAAATGCAGTCCCCATGAGCCAACAGCTCCTGTACATGCCTGTGACAAAAAAATTTAATTAAGAATTATAATAATTATAATTGAAAAACAAATAAGTGAACAGGCAGAGGATCAGTGCTGTTATTGTTAACTAAAACTATTTAAAATAATTCTCTTTCATTGAAATAAAATATAAAATTAATTACAAAATATAAATATTAGATGGAAAAATTGACCTTGAAAAACTTAAAAATAAATTAGTGAAATAAAATACATTTAAGTTTAATTAAAACTAATAATAATAATAATAATAATAATAATAATAATAATAATCAGTAATCAGCGGCCCGGAGGCTTGCTCCAAACTTCATTTCGTTATACTGTACTTGTACATGTGTAATGACAAATAAACTTCAACTTCAACTATAGAAAATAATGTGATTGCAAGCAGATTGAGTTAAGGCCCTATTCGCCTGCGCCATCTAGAGTTTCATGACAGAAATTTGTATTAATAAAAAGGACCAAGTACAACATCCTCTATGGTGTTAAAGGTGAGAGGACCATGAAAGGCATGTGAACGTTTGAAAAGAGCTCTTACCTGGCTGCCTCTTTGATGGCATGATGAATAAAGTACCTCTGCACTGACACCGGCCCCTTCACCTCCTCCAGTAACCTGAATATTGCCTCATAATCTGCACAAAAGAATGAGCAATAGAGTTTAGCTTTATTCATTCCTACAATATATACCCTCTTTCATAGTGCAAGTGCACTTGATTAAACCTAGACAATAATTCATAGTGAATACAGAAATGAATGGCCGTGAAGAAATAATCTGGTATTATAATTAGATACTCACTACGGCCAGGCTTGCGGACCTCTTTGATGACTCGAGTGCGCAGCTCCGCGTTACTCCCCTCCAAGGGAATCATAACAATTGTGCCCTGTGCTGGAGTGTCTCCTTCACTGTCCTCTATCGACCCCTCCTGGCCTGGAGGACTCAGGTCCTCACAGTTCTGTGTGAGATCAGAGGGTCTCTCATCCAGACAGTTCTCCAATCCTATTCTCTCCTCCTCGCCGTCTGGTACCCCCACCTCTCCTCTGTCCTCCACAGGTGCAGGTCCTCCTCCCACTCCATCCACTCCATCCACTCCTCCAGGCCACTCATCTCCAGCATCCCCGCCTGGGCCCCGTTCCCCATTGCTTTCTGTGCCCCCTACACTGTTCCCTTCGGCTCCTGTAGAGGTAAACAAATGGACATATTATTGCCTCAATTCATGGTCACTTTTTCAGAGGAAAGAAATTAATACTTAATTATTACTAAATTTAAATATATCTAAATTACAGTAAAGACATTTATAATGTTACAAAAGATTTATATTTCAAATAAATACTGTTTTTACTGTACTTTATTGTTCAAATAAATGCAGTCTTGATGAGTAAAAGAAATGGCTTTCAAAACATTTTACTGACCCCAAACAAAAAATTAAGTATTCAAACAAAACACACTTTAAATAAAAATGGAAAATAACATTCTATTTGCAAGACGGCACCTGGATGTTACAAGCATGCAATTTGATGAGGTCCTGTGACGAAATGTAGCTTACTACTGTTTGAAAATGTCTACGGTTTCACTTACAATTAAAAAAAAAAAAAAAGCACTACACAGTATATAGTACACAGTAAGCTAAGATTGAATCAGCTGTGGCTCAGAGAACTTTACCTTTGTGTAGTGGGATGGGTTTAATAATTCCTTGCTGTCCTTGAGTCCCTGTGGGGCCCTTGCCCAGTACATGATTGGTTATTATTGGAGGGGTTTGGGGCCGGCGTAACAGTGGTGACATACTCCTCCGCCTCTTCAGGGCAGTGCCCAAGTTTAGATCGCCCGTGTTACTTCGCTTCTTATTTTGTGGCCCTGTTACGAACTCATCTGCTTCATCTATCATCATTCCCTGTTGTTGGAAGAGGAGGAAGTGGGAAAACAAAACAACTTAGTATGTAAGACACTTCAGTTTGACCTGTCATTTTTTAGCAATACATTTAACATGCAAGAACCTTCTTGTCCTGTTTGAATGGGTTGCCGAATGTGTGCAGTCGTTTGGGCTGGTCTGGATCAATCTCACGCAGAGGTGATGGCATCATCTTAAGATACTCCTGATAATTTCCCATCTGCCCCACTGGAATACTGTGCAAGGAGTCTACAGAATCATGGGGGGGGGTTAATATCAAGCAAATGTTAACTATCCATTCATGAACGTTTGTGATGAAATGTCAGCATTAGAAATGTATTTCTTGTAGTGAAAAGAAATGGTGTCTCTTGTTGTTATGCTAAATGCATATGGTCTTTGTTAGGGCCGTCACACAGAGCATGTTTTTGCGAGAAAGTGCGAGACGCAGGTCAGTAGAATGGAAAAATAAAGTAATCTCTTGATACACATTTTTTAAAAGTTTTTAGAATGCTGTGTCATGCGGGAGATGCTGCAAAAGGTGTGAAATGCGACCATTCGTCAAGCCCGTGTTTACACAGAAAACCAATGGAAAAGCAGCAAAGTGGAATACAAAAATGCTTTCTGTGTGGACGGCCACTTAATGCCACTTAAAAAACAACAACTATGGCTTACTTTCTGTTTCGGAATGCTACTTGGTTTAAAAGTGAGCTGTGCTAATGCATTGCTACACTACAGACAACAGTCAATGGACCTTTTTTGACTGTGAAAATCCACAGAAATTTAGTTAAATCATGTTTGGCACAATTACCATCATCCTGGCCTCTGATCAGCTTCTGTGTTGTCCTCAAAAGATTGGAACGCATCCGAGTCACTTGATCTAGAAGGTTCCGTCGCGGAATATCATAAGCATTCCTATAGGCCTGAGGTTTCAAATCCTTGAAGAGAAGGTAAGTAAATGATGATAAAAGTTAAATTTTTGTTTAAATTAAATGTTTTCTTCAAGTCACTCAGACTTGTATTAAGATGTCCAGTCATAAGAATTGGTTAGAATTAACCAGCATCAGAAAGAAAATACGATTTTAGAGTTCAGCAAAAATGCTTCTGTGATACAAATGTCTGTCCATATCTATCTTAGCATAACTACATTCTAAGCACCAAACGTGAACTGAGACATGATTCATTTCAAATAGACCCTGTAATGTAATTCAGCCCCACTCAAACCGTCTGTACCTTGTTGAGAAGTGCAATCTGGAATCCAGCAAACTCTTTGAAGTTCATGTCGATGAGTCGGAGGGGTACCTCACCCATGATGCCCTGCAGGAGCTGCTTGAAATCACGGCGGTGCGCCAGAGACAGGGCGCTTGAGTGGTTCTTCACCTTGATGCCCGTCTCTTGAGGAGGCTTCTTCCCGACAGACACTATCAGACGGTCTGACTCAATCTTTGCCTACAAAATCAAGTACAACTTGATTTAAAAAGCTGAATCAAACAGACCTCATACACACAGAATTTATTACTAAATGAATACAATATGCAATATAGAATATTTCAAGGAATGTTATGAGTTTGAATACTCAACCAAAAAATGCGGAGTTAACTGTCAGGAAACAGAGCAGCTAAACCACGCTCACCTGCTGACTGAGTTTTTTTAGATAGGAAATGACACTGTAGCTCAAGCCACAATCCATGTTGTCAGAGATGAGATTTGGGGCTCCCATCATTCTCAGCGCCTTCTTGAGAGGCTACACAGTAAAATAAAATTAAAAAAAAGAGAGAAAAAAAAAGAGAGAAACGGTGGAGAAGCAGAGACAAAGGAAGTGAAAATGAGGACACACTCAGCATGAATCTGCACTCAGAGCACATATCCTTGACCTCATTACAGCTGTTAACAGGCTATAGAACAAATACAACTCATAATAGAGGTCAGATTACAAGTGACCCTTGAGTACATCTAACAGCCCATGATTTGTACATTGCATAGATTTATGCACAAAGTTTTGTTTTTTTCAAGCAGGACACTTCTGTGCTCTATTGGGATGGGATTTTTTTTTTTTTTTTTAAGTAGGAAAGAAGAGCATCTTACCAAGAGAAAGTAAGGAGGCATGGACTTCAGGTACATTTCAAAGGCCTGACGCCACTTGAGGTTTGGCTTAAGTTTGTGCACTTTAAACAAATCATCTGTAAGGGGAATAAGAGATGGTAAGTTTTCTGAAGAAAGCCACACACATTACATTATAGAACTGAAATACTTCCTTTATGTCACTCTCAGGAGGAAATGAAAGAGGCAGAGAAATTGTACACAATTTGTGAGCCTGGACCACAAAACCAGTCATAAGTCGCACGGGTATATTTGTGGCAATAGCCAACAAACTACATTGTATGGGTCACAATTATTGATTTTTCTTTTATGCCAAAAATCATTGGGATATTAAGTGAAGATCATTTTCCATGAAGATATTTTGTAAAAATCCTACTGTAAATATATCAAATATGTATTATTATTAGTAATATGCCTTGCTAAGGACTTCATTTGGACAACTTTAAAGGCGATTTTCTCAATATTTAGATGTTTTTTTGCACCCTCAGATTCTAGATTTTCAAATAGTTTGGAATAGTTTATCTCGGCCAAATATTGTCCTATCCTAACAAAACCATACATCAATATATATATATATATACACACACACACACACACACACACACACACACATACATACATACATATATATATATATATATATATATATATATATATACACATACACAGGTGCAGGTAATATAATTAGAATATCATCAAAAAGTTGATTTATTTCACTAATTCCATTCAAAAAGTGAAAAACTTTTTTAAATTATATTCATTCATTACACACAGACTGATATATTTCAAATGTTTATTTCTTTTAATTTTGATGATTATAACTGACAACTAAGGAAAATCTCAAATTCAGTATCTCAGAAAATTAGAATATTGTGAAAAGGTTGAATATTGAAGACACCTGGTGCCACAGTCTAATCAGCTGATGAACTCAAAACACCTGCAAAGGCCTTTAAATGGTCTCTCAGTCTAGTTCTGTAGGCTACACAATCATGGAGAAGACCTTACAGTTGTCTAAAAGATGACCACTGACACCTTGCAGAAGACACAAAAGGTCATTGCAAAAGAGGCTGGCTGTTCACAGAGCTCTGTGTCCAAGCACATTAATAGAGAGGCCAAGGGAAGGAAAGGATGTGGTAGAAAAAAAGTGTACAAGCAATAGGGATAACCGCACACTGGAGTGGATTGTGAAACAAAACCCATTCAAAAATGTGGGGGAGATTCACAAAGAGTGGACTGCAGCTGGAGTCAGTGCTTCAAGAACCACTACGCACAGACGTATGCAAGACATGGGTTTCAGCTGTCGCATTCCTCGTGTCAAGCCACTCTTGAACAACAGACAGCGTCAGAAGAGTCTCGCCTGGGCTAAAGACAAAAAGGACCGGACTGCTGCTGAGTGCTCCAAAGTTATGTTCTCTGATGAAAGTACATTTTGGGGGTCCCAGAGTCTGGAGGAAGAGAGGAGAGGCACACAATCCACGTTGCTTGAGGTCCAGTGTAAAGTTTCCACAGTCAGTGATGGTTTGGGGTGCCATGTCATCTGCTGGTGTTGGTCCACTGCGTTTTCTGAGGTCCAAGGTCAACGCAGCCGTATACCAGGAAGTTTTAGAGCGCTTCATGCTTCCTGCTGCTGACCAACTTTATGGAGATGCAGATTTCATTTTCCAACAGGCCTTGGCACCTGCACACAGTGCCAAAGTAACCAGTACCTGGTTTAAGGACCATGGTATCCCTGTTCTTAATTGGCCAGCAAACTCGCCTGACCTTAAACCCATAGAAAATCTATGGGCTATTGTGAAGAGGAAGATGCGATATGCCAGACCCAACAATGCAGAAGAGCTGAAGGCGACTATCAGAGCAACCTGGGCTCTCATAACACCTGAGCAGTGCCACAGACTGACCGACTCCATGCCACGCCGCATTGCTGCAGTGATTCAGGCAAAAGGAGCCCCAGCTAAGTATTGAGTGCTGTACGTGCTGTACAAGAAATAAACATTTGAAATATATCAGTCTGTGTCTAATGAATTAATATAATATACAAGTTTCACTTTTTGAATGGAATTAGTGAAATAAATCAACTTTCTGATGATATTCTAATTATATGACCAGCACCTGTATATTACACATACACACACATATATCCAGTGTGTGTGTGTTTCTGTGTTCTGTTTCTTTCATTCATTTCCGTTTTAATCTGCTTGTTAAATTACATTTTTAAACACTTTAGTTATTATTTTTTATTTGTTCAAATTATTTTACAATTGAGAATGGCCAAACAAAGCACCACTGCTGTGTATGAAATGTGCTGTAAAAAAAACAAAACATGTATAAATAAGGTAATGTCTAGCATAAGGTTGGGAATGTGGCAAACAAAAAAATAGCCATGAAGAAACAAACATACCGAGGAGTGGCAACAGGACGGGATAGTTGTAGGGCATAACGAAGAGGTTGACACAGGTGAGCGTAGTGCTGGCCTTTAGGTAGCCAAACGGGTGGGCTAGATCGCTGTGTTTGCCGCTGCAGTTCACAAACACCTGGGCGATGGAGGAGAGGAGTTAGTCTGGTGTCTCCTGAGAGATCAGCTCTCACATGAAGCTGTTTCTCAGAGACAAAACCCATTCATCAGCGGCTCATTAGGTAAAAGGGTTCCTTAGAGACTAGCGTGCTATAAATGCCTCTAAATATGCTTATAAATGGATGTGCTCTTTCTAATTTATCTACCAGTTACCTTGTTTTCTTTATATGGTCTCTAGTGAGGCAAGTAATAATGTAACACTGTAACCATGGCAAAAGAACAAACACGAATGGTCAATTATATTGGTATTTTTAGTTGGGCTAAATGAATGTATGACATATCAAAAGAATGGACTGGCAAAAAACATTTCCAGGTATTGACTAAGGTATTTATAGAATGTGTATATTTATCCAATGACAACTCCAATGACAACAACAAAATACAGCATGGAAAAACACTTCAATTCGACTGCAGTACAGTCACCTCCCTTTGTGCAAGTTCTTTTAAGAAACCAAATGGTCTAGGTAATAGATCTTGAGAGACCATTTATCATCATTTCATACAAGACCAAAATGAACTCTAGCAAAACATTCTATGTATAACATTATTCCATCTCCAAAAGTAATCATGCCTTTCTCATTGCCCAGTCATTTTATTTTTCAGGTTCTTTGTGCATCTGTAAGAACATTTTGATTGAAATAAATTTTACATTTTCAACTGTTCATAATTTAACTGCAGATAGTTACAACACAAAAAGATTTCTGAATTAATTACGTACATAAATACAATCTGATTCTTTTGAATAAAAACAAATTAACATGTTTTTAGATTTTCTGAACAAAATCTGTTGTTATACAGTTGCTAAGGTGTTCTGAGTGTTTTTAGAGCAGTTGCTATGGCGCTGAATGGTGGTTGAGTACTGGTGCAGGCCGAAAGAGCCCACCTCTAAATCTCTATGATATTTTAGTCATTAGACATGACTCGAGTCCCTCGTGAATGCAGATCTATGGGATTTTCCTCGCTCATCTGATGTTTGCCTCTGAATCAGCGCCCTCCTACAAATATGTTCACAATCTGCATGGCTGAGAACTTTCTGTGAGCACTTTTAAACTCATAACCATGTATATTAGGGTTTATTTCTACTCTACTGCACTGCATTTTGGACTACTCTCATATTGTGGCATTGATAATATTGTTTGCTGCTCTATGATCAAGTTTCCTCTAGAGTAAGTCACTTTAGATAAGCATCTGCTGGCTGAAATACTGTAAGAATCCCTGCACAAACTGTATTAATGGACGGACATCAGGGAGGAAATTATTCCATAGCACATTGAACGTTTAATGATTTTTAAAGTCTCTTTTGCTCACCAAGGCTGTATTTATTACAACAACAAAAAACAGTAGAAACAGTAATATTGTGAAACAGTTTTAAAGTTTAAAATAATTGTTTTCTATTTTAATATATTTTAAAATACAATGTATTCCTGTGATGTCAAAGCTGAATTTTCAGCATCATACTCCAGTCTTCAGTGTCACATGATCCTTCAGAAATCATTCTAATATGATGATTTGATGCACAAGAAACATTTATTATTATTATCAATGTTGAAACAGTTGTGCTGCTTAATATTTTTGTGCAAATCATGATACATCTTTGATGAATAGTAAGTTCAAAAGAATAGTATTTACTTGAAATAGAAATCTTTTGTAACATTATAAATACCGTCACGTATGATAATTTAATGCATCCTTGCAGAATAAAAGTATTAATATCTTTACCAAAAAATCTTACTGACCCCAAACTTTTGAACGGTAGTGTACAACACTGAACTGAAAAATAAACCACAATATCTCATTCAAACCAGTTACTAAATGCAGGACTTGACATGTAATTTACATTGTGCATTACATACACTCCAATAAATATGGAAAAACTAAACACCCACTGTTTCTTTCTGCTCTTTTAACACCATGATATCTATCACCATGAAACTCAGCACTACCCAGAAAGCAGTCTGAAGGCTGTGAATGATGGTATGCAAAATATAGTTCAGATTAAAAAGTAGTGTGAAAAAATGTCCCACCTGCCAGCACATGTGCGGAGATTTCCTCTCCAAGATGTACTGGGTGAGCGGGGATGGCTCCAGCTCATATTTGTCAAAAGGCAGCTTGTCAATAACCATCGGCTCACAGTCGACACAGGAAAACCTCACCACAGGATGGGCAGATCGAGGAGGCTAAAGAGAGAGAAAAAAAACAGCTGTTAAACAGAAATCCTCTGTAACATTCTCCACAATGTTTTTTTAGAAGATATATCTGTTAGATGGCCAGTTCATCCTGTAATTACAGCACCAGTGGATAATGACCCATGTGTTACAGGCACATCACAACTCAAGCTGTTCATTCCCTGAGCAGATACGCTCAGAACACCCTGATTGAACACTTATTAAACCAAAGGTTTTAAAATTTTAACTGTATTTTAGAATTATGAAAAAAAGCACCTTTTAATTTCTTCATTTGACATCTTTCAAGGCTCACGTGTTAGTAATTGCACCCAAACTCACTGTGCTACTGATTTACAGTATTGCAGACATGACAGTAGAGATGTCAGAAAGGAAATGACCTTATGTTAACTAAGCTAGCAGTAAGTGCTAAAGCTCTGGTGAGCTACAGCAGTCTTATTCTGCTGGCAATGTCTCTCTCACAGTGCCCACAGGCTGAGCTGAGCTGTGGCACTTTGGCACAGTACCAGCTGCTGTTTCTACAGTGTACTGTCTAAGAGAGAATAGACAGTGAGGGGGTGGGAAACCTCAGGACAGTGAAGCCTTTCCTCATGTTACCACTCCTTTCAGCTCCCTTATCTTCATCCACATTCATTAGCACTGTTTGAGCAAGATGAAAGCTAACCTTTAGTTTGCAGAGGTCATTACCTTTGGCTAATAAATTGCTTCATCCACGCAGCTTGGATGAGCCAATGCTAATACACCCATCCAAACTCCTTTTGCAAGCCTAGTACTTTTCCATTTTAATAAGGATTCAGTGCAATTTCAGCATGCAAAAATAAGCTAAAGAAATGGCTGACTGTCTGCCAGGTCCCAAAATCCTCAGCAGAAAGTCCTTCTGTGCTCGCTTATTAAATATTTTAGCCAGATTTATAGAGTTTTCAGAGTCAGAGTTATAGAGTTTATATGTGTTTACATTTTACTGTTTCCCTCAAATCAGTGGAGAAAATGCGAGAAAATTTAGACTGCTAGTGTTATTTATATACTATTATAGTTTTTATGAATTTTGTAAATAGATTTTATTTTTACATTTTCAGGGTTTTTTTTGTGTGATTTTGTTTAGTCATTTTTATTAATTAAATTATATAAATAAATTATAAATAAATATAATTATTTTTATATTTTTGAAATGTTTTTATTTATTTTTATTTTAGTTTTCAGTTTCAGTTAATAGCCTAGGCAACATTGTTACACTGTAAAAAATATTTAAAAAGTAAGTTACCTGGTTGCCTTAAAATTTTGAGTTCACTGAAATTAAAAATTTGAGTTAATACAATGAACATTTTTGAGAATTGACATCACCCTTTATTCAAATAGTATTGAGCATATCACGTAATTGTGTTTTATTTGTTATAATGCAGTGAAACATGGCAAATTGTGCTATTTTCATGATTTATCACAACATTTTTATTTATGTGGTTCAGATACAATAATATTTTGAGTTTCTATTTATTAAACCCATTTCCTTCATTGTATTAACTCAAATTTTAATTTCAATAAACTCAACATTTTAAGGCAACCAGGTTACTTACTTTTTAAGTTAAACCAACAATATTTTTTTACAGTGTAGTTTTTATTTCGTTTAAAGGGTGATTCTTTGCTTTTAATAAAACGTCGCTGTCTATGCAGCAGAAAGGCAAATAATTTTTTTAAAATCAGTGCTTCATGACTAGAGAAAATGGAGAAACTGCACTGTAGCCAAAAAGGTTCCCTTATGCCCAAAGGTAGGGAAAATTCAACACCCATAATGCACTGGGATTGAGCTGACTGTCCATAAGAAGGAATGCAAAAATGCAGAAGTATGATCTGTAGTTCTCACAAAAGCCTTGGAGCTGTCAATCCGGCTGATGGGGGACAAGTGAATGGGGATATCTGGGTGCAGGTAACATGGAGAAAATTTACACATTGTTAATTTACGTATACTTCAGAGTTCCGACATTGTAACAATACAAAGCTGGTTGAAAATCGACAAACGTATCTATTCATTTTTATCTAATATATTTAATTTTATTTCAGCTTTATTTCAGTTACCAAGGTTTAGTTGGCAATAAAAACACTGGTCTCTGGACTAACTAATATGGAAATAAATGTGCATATGTCAGAGATTAAAAACAAGAAGTCATTCCTTGACTCTACTCTTATAAACTCTATTTTGCAGGTTTTAAAATTTACCAAAGTGGGGGAGTTCTGGTCAGGCCAGAAGGATTCTGGGATTGGCCAGTGACCCACAGGTACGCCTGTCTTGGGGTTGGGCCGGACGTAAATGAGCTTGTGGCAGCTGTGCCAGGGCTGCGGACTGAAGGACGACGAAGGACGAGCTGGATCCACAAGACCATCTGCACAAAGAGAAGACAATCATTGTCTATTAAAGGGTTAGTTCACCCAACAACAAAAATTTTTTTTCGTTCAAATCGTTCATCTTCAAAACCAAAATTAAGATTTTTTTTATGAAATCTAAGATTTCTGTCCCTCCATTGACAGTCCATGCAACTACCACTTTGTTACTTCACGAAGTTCAAAAAGAAATCGTAAAACTAATCCATATGTATCGAGCGATTTAGTCTAAATTTTATATTATGAACAGATTGAATTTAGGGTTTTATTCACATATAAACATTGATCAACAAACATGCTTGACGCACAAGAACAAACCTCATTGATTCATGCTGAGTAACAGGCGAATGAACCTCATTGCTTCTCGCACGTCAAGCAAACATGCATGAGCTTCCCTTTCTGATATCTGATGTGTGCACCGATGAATGTTTATGTGAATAAAAGCCTTAATTCAATCTGTTCATCATACAAAGCGATCAAGTCTCTTCAGAAAATTTGGACTAAACCGCTCAATTCATATGGATTAGTTTTATGATCTCTTTATGAACTTTTTGAAGTGACACATCTGTCAATGGAGGGACAGAAATCCCAGATTTCATTAAAACACCTTCATTTGTGTTCCAAAGATGAACGAAAGTATTATGGGTTTGGAACAACATGATGGTGAGTAAATGATGACAGGATTTTCATTTTTGGGTGAACAAACCCATTAATTATTTTCCCAGTAAGCACAAAACTAACAAGGAATCACATTATCAGCACTGACCTTCCCCTATCGCAGGCGGATCTGGACCGCTCTTCTCAAAGTGTATTACAACTCCACTCAAAACCTTTTGGACGAGAGACTCAAGACACTGGTTCAGCATCCTTTGCGTCTTCACACAGTAAGAGCGGCCTTGTAGAGAGAGGGTGAGAAAAAGAGCCAGCGAAAGCTATGAGACAAGCAAGCAAAATATACATAATCAACTGAAATAACCCTGTGCTTAAGTAACTTAAGTGCATAGGTAGGAAATCATCACAAGTTGCTACATTTTTCGAAAAGAAACTGACTGACAGTTTATTTTTAAATAAAGCAATCAAAATTGCACTTTATTTTGTGACTTTACTAGAACAAAGAGCGTTCGCATGTGAGATGCTTGTATCTGACGCTTGTATCTGAGTGCTGCATTGAAGAGAGATCTGTAAGGGGGGGCTGACAGATTAATTGCAGAGTTTTACAGGGGCTGAGATAAAAAAACACAGGGCTGAAGCCCCCTTAAATAGGATCTATGTCTAAAGGACCATTTAAAGCACTTTCACAGAATCCAGGCCTCATAAATCGAACTTAACAGTTTAAAATCTGCAACTGATTGGCACTGAAACATAAGATTGTTAAGCTGATGGATGTACCTCCAGTGACCTCACACATCTGGGTGATAGCAGACTCATCAGTGGGCACACTGCCCAGCTGCTCGCTGTCGGGCACGGACACTCCTGGCAGCCGCAAGACCAGGGCGAAGAGTCGCTGGTCCCAGCGGAACGGCTCCTTTGTCAGCTCACTACCCGGCAACGGGGAATTCAGCGGCAGATGTAGCTGAGAGAAGAAGAGAAAACAAGAAGTGACATGACATTGGGGTTTATGAGAAAGACACACTGCATGCAGTACTTAACATTACGCATGGTATAAAAGGACAAGCAAGTCAAAAAAGGGTTAAGAGTATTGGTCCCTCACCTCCTCAGCCACCCCAGAGCTGTGCGTCAGTTTGTTACCATCTGTAATCGTAATAATGACCGATGGCTCCAGAAAGAACGGATTCCGACCCTAGAAGAGAAGACATTATTTCTTAAATCTAAAACGCAAAGGAAAAGAGATTTTTGGGGGGTTTTTATTTCTGTGATTTTCTATAAAATGCTAAAATCTCATAATAAGCAGTAAGGTAACTCCCCCCTGTAAATGCCGCATCCTCATTAAATGTCTCCGGTGTGACGACTCCAATCTTTCAAATAATCTTACGAATATCTATTTATCTAATATGACTTCTGACCTGTAATGTCGCCAGAATTATAATCATACACTGTTTGTTCGACGGCCAGAGGAGAACTGGCCCCCCGACTGAGCTTGGTTTCTCCCAAGGTTTTTTCCTCCATTCTGACCCTGAAGGAGTTTTGGTTCCTTGCTACTATCACCTTTGGCTTTTGGCTTGCTCAGTTGGGGACACTAAATTTTCTATATTACCGATCTGCCCACATTGACACTATATGATAATTGAAATTAGCCGGATAACATCAACGTTTTCACCAGAGCGTCTGTACAGCCGAATCAAATTCTGCTGCATTATTTTCCTGTTAACACTGTGAAGCTGCTTTGAAACAATCGACACTGTAAAAAGCGCTATATAAATAAAGGTGATTTGACTTGACTTGAAGGTCCAAAAATCTGAAAATGCTTGTATTCTGATTTAAAACCTCTATCATTCCATGTATGGCTGTGAGTATCATCAGTATTATTGTGAAATATTAATACAGTTTAAAATAACTGTTTTCCATTTTCATTTATTTTAAAGTGTATTCCTGTGATGGTAAAGCTTCAGCATCATTACTCCAGTCTTCAGTGTCACATGATCCTTCAGAAATCATTCTAATAGGATGATTTGATGCTCAATAAACAGTTATTGTTATCAGTGTAGAAAACATAGCTACTTTATTTGATTCTTTGATGAATAGAACGTTAAAAAGAACATCATCTTGGTAACACTTTACAATAAGGTTTCATTTGTTAACATTAGTAAACTACATCAGTATACTTCTACAGCATTTGTTAATCTTAGATCACATTAATCTCAACATTTACTAAAACATTTTTAAGATCAAAAGTGGTATCTGTTAACATTAGTTAATGCACTAAACTAACATGAACAAGAACATTTGACAAAGTAATAACATTGACAAAGGTTAATAAAATACAAAATAAAAATTAAAAAAATATATTTTTCATTGTTAGTTCATGCAGTAACTAATATTAACAAATGAGACATCATTGTAAAGGTGACCAAAATCTTTTGTAACATTTTCCCCGGTTTCACAGACTAAAATGCATGTTTGAGCTGTTTTAGCTGACAGCAACTTGTACAGACATGTCTTAAATTAAGTCAGTGCCATTGTTTTGTCTCAATTGTTTTAATTCATCATGCATCCATGATGAATTAAAGACTTTAATTTCTTTAAAAAAAAATCTTACTAACCTCAAGATTTTGAACAGTGGTGTAAGTGAAACAATTAACTAAAAAGAAAAAGGCATTTCAATGAAAAGTCAGAACTTATCTTTGTTTAAAAAGCCTAAAACGTTCTTTTTGTTTCCAGGTTTAACTTAATTCCTACACAGTTCAATGAAATTAGGTAATAACATTTAACTTGACAGATGTTGCTAATTGTAGTTTATAGTTTACAGTAAACGGCGATGTATTCTCTCTGTCCATACTGCAGGGGTCAGCACTCAGTAACTCACCCTCGCAGTACAAACTCATGTCTCCTATTTTAGCTAATCCAGCATGGTCTTAATGTGTGCCTATAAAGTTAGAAGTATTCTGAATTACAAATAATCCAATTAAATGTTTGATGTTGTATAAAAAAACCCCACATAAATCAAATTAAATTAAGGTGATAATTGTCTCTGTAATCTCTGCATGTTGCTACATCCATTGCTCCTCTCGAGTAAAGAGGCCCCCCTGTTACTGCTGATGAAAGTGTCTCCACTACAAAGCCTCGCTGAATGGATGGTGCTGCTTGAAGCAGTGGGAATCATCAGGTTTAAAGCTTTGGACTACAGAACATGTTCCCATATGTTAGCTAGGTCACTCTCATGCCTTCTGGAACACGTTAGATGTGCTGTGAAATGGTTATTTTTGTGTAATGGCTTCTTTCCAGCTACTTTCCATGTTGATACACACACTTAATAATTTTCTGCAAATTACATGACAGTATTTGTTCTCTTCAAAGTAGTAAGACAACATTCAAGGCTGAATGAGACTAAAGGTACATTTTCTTAAAATATTGATTGATCTGAATATTGTGAGGATGTGTTCTTCTCAATGTCTGTGGTGGTTAGTATTCTTGTTATGTGAGGAGATATTATTATGCTGCAAGCAGAATACCCAGGAGTCATTTGTTCTTCGTTGAATAAAGATTGTTTTGGCCTTCTGAATACTGAAGGGAGATATCATTTTTACCTGACCATAGTTGTCGATGCCAGAGACTAGTCTGTTGAGATTGAGCAGGTCGAAGGCAGCGCGGAGAGCGTGACCCAATGTAGACAGTCCAGATGCCTGCAGATTCTTCAGCTCACTCATGAATGTGGCATGATTCTCTTTCCAACCCGCCTACCATATACAGAAACACACATACAGACAGGTCATGTGAAAAATAGTTCCATATAACCTTGGGAATATTAAACATTCAGACAGTGACATTATACAATGAATCTAAAATGCACACTGTTTCTGAAAGAAGTGTCTTCTGCTCACCAAAGCTGCCTTTATTTAATGAATAATACAGTAAAACAGTAATAATGTAAAATATTACAATTGAAAATAACCGTTTTCTATTTTAATATTTTTAAAAATGTAATTTATTCCTGTGATGTCAAAGCTGAATTTTCAGCATCATTACTCCAGTCTTCAGTGTCACATGATCCTTCAGAAATCATTCTCATGGTCAAGAAACATTTCTTCTTATTATCAATGTTGAAAACACACACACAGAAAAAAAAAAAAAGTGTAAAAATTGCAACTTTAGGGGTACAACAGCTTGTCACTGGGGCAGTATTCTTAAAAGGACATCTGTGTACCTTTTTTTTTTTTTTAAGCGCTTTTTTTAAAATCTTTGTGCATATTTGTACCTTAGAGCAGAGGTCTTCAACCCTGCTCCTGGGGACCCACTGTCCTGTAAAGTTTATTTCCAACCTGCTTCAGCACACCTGCCTGTGTATCTTCAACAAGTGATCCTGAAGAGCTTGATTAGCTTCAGCTGTCTTTAATTAGGGTTGGAGCTAAACTCTGCAGGACAGTGGGTCCCCAGGAGAAGGGTTGAAGACATCTGCCTTAGAGTACAAATACGTACCTTAATTTACTTACTATGAACCTTTTTGTGGTAAAAAAAAATATATATATTGTACCCCAGTGACAAGCTGTTGTACAGAACAGCATTTATTTGAAATAGAAATCTTTTGTATATCACTTAATTTAATGCATCCTTTTTTTTTTATCTTACTGACCCCAAACGTTTGAACGGTAGTGTATTTAAGTCACACTTAAAAATAACAAAATATCAAACCAGGTAGCAAAAGCACAGATATTTCAGATAAGCATACAAGGTTTTAAATGATGACTACAAGAAAAATATAGAATATATATAAATATAGATCTACAGTTCTAAATCAAGACCAAATAGTTCACGCACATGTGTGAAGAGCTCTAACATCATTTATTTGCAAATGCCACTGTAGATTTTTTAAAATCTACATTCATGCATTTTAAATTGTCCTTAAGTGTCCAAATACCTTTTAGGCCTCTGTATATATTATTAAAAACACAATCAAATCTTATGCAAACTATTACACAGTAAACAGAAGTTTTCATTTTCTCATTCTTTCACCATGCGAAATTAAGCACCTTACTATATCAGCTAGCTTAAACACACGTCAAGCACAACTATACTATCTAAACGTCAGCTGAGAGAGACAGCAAAGAAGGGTGGAAATACAGTCAGACAGTCAAAACCCAAAAAGTCAACATGACAAGCTTTGCAGATTATCTGAATGAGCAAGTATGTTTGTGTCCTCTTGTACATGTGTGTATGTAGGCAGTCTGGTAAGAAGCCACATAGATCTGCTACATAAGGCTTGACTTGTTTTACTATCTTTAAAAGACATTAGTGTGTGTCTGTCCCTGACCCACATTACCCCTCCCAGCAGAAGAATAGTCATTACTTTACTGCTCACCCAAAACTGAAAAAAACAACAATATGAGTTCAGATGCTGAGAAAAGAACCAAGGTGACTAGTTCAGAAAATCTGCTTTTACAAAATGATTCCTGCTCCACATAAATGTACTCAGTGTGAATAAATCAACACATTACATAAACCTGTATACATTGTAAATCCCCACAAGGGAGAGAAGACTTAACAGGTCAGATCCCGAGGTGGTTGAGCTTCAGATGTGTGCGTGTGTGTGTGTGTGTAGATTTATGTGCATTGGGAAGCATTAAAGAACAAAGCAGGCAGAGATATGACAGTAGGGGCTGGACATTGTACGTCTCTATCCATGTATGGAACAAAAAAAAAGAAACCATTCAAGCAGTAGCTCTTCTAACTGGCACTCAATAATTCAAGCAACAGAGTAATTCTATTTTTTTTCCCATCCGTCTTTCTTTCCCTCCACATTAACAATTTATTGGCTCTGAAGAAGTGTGACTGCAATCAGACTCTCCTTTAATCACACGCTTGTCCAGCAAGGCAGAAGAAGATGGGAGAGAATAAGGAATGTGAACACTGAATAAGCCAGGAAAAAGGATAATACCCTAACTGTAGCTTTAACAGAGGAAATGTAAACTCAAACCCTTCTTTAAAGAATGAAAACCTGACGGCGATCCAACAGAGGGAAGAACAAACAATGTAATCCACATACAAGTAATTCTCACGAGAGCATAGCTAGACCATATTTCACTCCACAATTAAAAGGAAAAAATGTAGCATTTATATTTTATATAAATAAAATTGCTTTAATGTACAAGTTGTTTCATTTTTATATTTGGGATTTCAGTGGTGAATCTCATTGTCATTTTCCTTACTGTAATATATATATATTTTTAAATAGGAATAAATTGAAGGCAGCGCATCAAGTACTACCATGTGTATGATGTATAAATACTTTACAATTTAAATAATATATTACATATTACACAGATCATTTCAACCCAAAATTAATAGGGGAAAAATATAATAAAATTATCTGTTTTATTTAAATAAAATATTTTTAACATTGACATTATTTTTATGCCAGTTAAGCACACTTGGCCTCAAAATTGTCTCATTATTGCAATGCATCAGATGTTTTGCTTTTGTGATTCTCATTAGATTTTTTCCTACTGTAATACTGTATCTACATATGCATAAATGAAGGCAGTACAACAAACACTTTCATGATGTATAAATACTTTAGGAGGAATATTAGATTTTGAGGTGAAATAAGACTTGAGAAGATCTGTGAGATTCACCCATATATGTCTCTCCAGAGCAAAATGAAGAAAGTGATAATATTAGATCAACATAATGCTGTTGTTTAGTTACAGAGTGTATATAATGCGTTTTCTTTTTTCTGCTTTCAGCTATTAGCATACCATAAAACCTGGCACTGTCTTTCCTCTCCAAATGCAGGACAGGTGGCAAGACAAATGAGCAGTTTTACATAAACTGACAGATAAGGACTTATTCCCTGTTAAGCTCATGTTCTGAGGAAACCGGCAGTCATATAAATACAGCTCTTGTGATCTGAGGAGAAATCATCACAAAAGAAAACGGGCACGTGATGACCCAGGATGGATTCACACGGGTTAAGTGACTGCCCTTATGGCCTGAGTATTATTCCAGGATCAGGATGCCTTGTCCCAGGTTTTAATCTCTACTACTGCCTAAAGGTTGAACTGATCGTGGATAACCATTGAGCTTGGTTACACATCCACCCAGTTTTGCAGGAGGGACACGTCTGTGTTCTGAAGGGTGGTGCTTGTCATGTGTGATGATAAAGGCCAGGCAGGAACTAAAATTGTCACTCTAATGGAATGAGAGCTGGTTAACCAGCCAAAGCACTGATCAGAGGGACCATCATGCTCATGACAAGCTGAAATAGATCTCCATTTTTAATTTGAGTATAAGTGAACTCCATCCTTTATCAGTGACATGTAGTGAACCAAAGCAAAGAAATGCTTAATTATGTTCAGTTACAGTATCTGTTGTGAATGAGGTTTAAGGAGGAGGAGCAACATTGTGGCTTTCTGAAGAAATATTTGGCCAGTCTATCTGTCATGAAGAAAGGACTACAACCACTCCCACTTCATAAGATTCAGAGCAAGATAAAGCATAAGGCAATCTACAGGATAAACATTGCAGAATGATAAGGCCACCAGACTAGATATTTCTGGGCTACACCAAAATATTTGATTAATGTAAATGTGCAATGACTGTGAAAGCTATTTGGAAATTTAAAGGAACACACCAACTATTTGGGACTTTAGCTAACAAAATAACGGCAACATTTTCCTATTTACATGTTGTGATGTGTATAGTTACATTGTGTCCTAAAACTGACGGAAAATGAAAAGTTGCAATTTTCTAGACCGATAGGGCTAGGAACTATACTCTCATTCCTGCGTAATAATCCAGGAACTTTGCTGCCGTACCATGGGTGCAGAGGCACAATGATATTACACAGCGCCTGAAAATAGGCTAACTTCCGTCAACATAACCCCACATGAAAACCTGCTTGCACAGAGAGGTGCTGCGTAATATCATTGCACTGCTGCACCCATGGTATTTTGTCACTTATTGAGCAGTAGGCTAGATGGAGCTGTTTACCTTCAGTCTTTGTGCTAAGATAGGCTAGCAGTGGGTAGGCAGAGTTATGGCACACACAGAGATGAGAATGGTATGTATGGACTTATCTAACTCTGGGGGATACGGTGAATAAGCTAAAGTCCCAAAAATTCGCCGTGTTCCTTTAAATTTACTTTTAAAGTGCCCCTATTATGCTTTCCCTTTCATGCAGTGTGTAATATAGCTGTCTTTGAATGTAAACGGTCAACAAAGTTGTAAAGTCATAAATGCACAATAAAGTTATTGTCTCCCAAAAGAAAGAATTGACGCTGAATCCCCTAAATGAGTCATCAGGAATTCCAGTCACACTTCCGTGACCTGCATAGGTAACACGGTAATACATTTGCATAATACCCACCTACGGTCTTCATTGGCTTCCCAAGAATAACATCTACTTTGACCCACCCTCAAAAGCTATAACTGTTGGTGTTGTGTCCATGTCGAGAAGATGCTGTTTTCTGCTCTGCTCTGCAAAAGCAAATTCTCTTTGTAAACAATTCCAAAGGATGAGGATGTGAAGAGTCAGAGGTTATAATTACCAAAGCAATACAACAGCAGTAACCTTTTGACGACTGCTTCTCAAATCTTTGTGATTTACAATACGCTTATCCATTAAACATGGGACCGTACCCACTTTATTTAGCTCCTCAGAATCGCAACCTGTAAGTATGATTAATTATTGATGTATATATTTTCTACCGGGTGTTCAAAATATGTAGTTTTGTGTTTTATATTGTCCAGGTTTGTGGTTAACTGTTAATCAGCTGTGGGCCCAATATTACCTTCAATTATATCCATTAATGCAGATTGTCTTGAGTAAAGATAAAAGATGGAGCAAGATTTGTTTTACAAACTTTAATGTTACATCAGTCATTCACATTAAAGCTCAGCTAACATATGTACTGTTATTGATACAGTTAATGATACAGTTCCCACATGTGCACCGCAATAAATGAGAAATATGCACATCGGATTGTTGATGGACATACACTTGTTAATGCTGATGTAGAGAAACTACAGTAGCAACATCTCATCAAATTGAGTAGTGCATCACTGGGAAACGTCCTGCTCAAGTCGTCCCTGCCTAACTAGTTCTTCCAATGTTTTATCATCGGACTGCCGTTCAAATTAATATGGTAAAATCGACGCCATCGTTACTGTCTTTACAGTGTGTGCAGTCACTGAGCTTTAGGAAGCCTCCGAAGCTGAAATTAAGTTATGGTAATGGCTGTTTCATTTCCGACACACGGTGTAAGCGGTAGACCAATCACAACAGACTGGGCCGTCTGGTTAATCAGAGCAGAGTAGCTTGTGGAAAGGAGGGATTTAGAGAGACTGAACCTTTGGACGAGTCGTTTGACAAGTTTGAAATTAATAATTAGTAAAATCATGGCACAAACAAATCACTTGCGTCATTTCATAAAATTAAGGTTAATACACTGGAGTCACACAGTTTACTTTATGTCTTTACTACCTTACTGAGGCTTGAAAGTGGTAGTTGTGTAGGCTGTCAGTGGAGGCACAGAAAGCTTTTAAATTCATTAAAAAGGTCTTCATTTGTCACTTAACATCACGTGACCATCGATACACTGACATTGCACTGCACTTTCTGTTCTGCTCTCGTTGTTACTGTGTAACAACCTGTTATAAACCTGTTTGCACATTATACTTCTTTGTACATTTCTGTTAACCGCATATTTATAAGTCTACAGTTTACTCACTGCACAGTTTACCTCACTTATTTTATTCCACTTCTTTATTTTTATTTTTTACTTTTTTTCTACTTGACTTGATTATTTATAATTCTACAGATATATATAGATAGTACTTTTTTATCCTATTTCTATTATAATTTCCTCCTTGTGTTTTTAACTGTGAATTTGCACTGTCAATGGAGCGGACCTGTTTACATTTCACTGCCGGTTGTATACTCTGAATATAACTGTGTATGTGACAAATAAAACTCTTGAATCTTGAATCTAATTTTTGGGTGAACAAACCCTTCAATATGGCGGTGTTTGCATTGTTTGTATCAAACAAAAATAAAATGTTTTCCAGGGCCTCATGGAGTAAACCAAAAATGCAGTTTTCCTTCATTAACCAAAGACAGAAACAACACAAAGTTTACAACAAAACAAATTAATTTCCTTCTTTAACCTTTTGCTTTAATGATAACTAAATCTAAGGAGCAATTGATTAAGAAAACTGGAATGGGCACAAACTGTGTCAACTTCAGAAAATAAGCAAGGCTAAGAATAATGTTCTGCTTGGCCAGGGCTCAGACAACAAGAGAGGCACACAAACAGGAAAAGAGAGCTTTGTGAAAACTGGAGGCTCACTGGAGCTCTTCACTGTTTAGCCGCTGAAAATCTCATGAATAATTGACAGGAAATAAAAAAGGCACTCTGTCAGACACAGAGGCCAGATTCTTGCTAGGCTGGTATTTGCCCAGTGTATTCTTGTCGAGAACTGGGTATGCCTGGCCGCTAATTCTGAAGAGGCACTGCTAGGCTGAGAAGTATTTTCTTTTAAACAGGAGGAACAAGCTGGCTACGAATAGCTCAGAGAGGGCTAAGAGCTTATGTAAGAGGATGGTTATAACATCTCATAACACTTTAACATCTCAAACAAAGACATAGTAAGATAACAATGCCAAGTATTTGCCACTTGCACATTCAAAATCTCATCAACAAAGCAGCTAAAACATGCCATATCATCTACTATGAATCATTAGTGCATAGTATTCGGCTATAAGCAGGAAATGTAGTACTTTAGTTAAAGAGTTAAGTGTCACTTGGAAGTCAGCATCAGATTATCTTGGATAAACTTAAACAGGGTGGGAAAACTACATGACAAGCAATGGAGTAAGCAAACCCCCCAAGAGAGTGACTGGCTACTTGCCAGATAGTCCATACTAATGAACTGCTAAAGCGCAAAGCTACTTTCATTGTTAATGTAAAACCACAAACAAAGAAGACAGGAACCCAGACAGCACCACGTCACATGTATACATGTCAGTAAGTGCAGACCTCGATTCAAGTCCAGGCTGGGAGAAATTGGACGATGCTTTGAAATTAGGCTGGGCAAAGTGACTACCACAATTCCCATATCCAATATAAGAGAACTGGCACAGCAGTCTATAAACAGATGAGGATGGCTGAATGTGGAGGGTGAGAAAGGTTTAAAGATGGATTAAGAAGTGTTTTTATTTCATTTAATTTTTTGCTTATTGGACTGGGGATAGAGGTTAAGCACGATGGTAAACACTATGGACTCTAGAGCATTGTGTTATACAACAATAGGCAATCATATGATCATGCGATCGTTGGTTCAATCCCAGGGAACGCATGTGCTCATTAAGTGTATATGCACTATAAATCACTTTACAATGCGTCTGCCAAATGCATAAATGGAAATGAGTTTTGCTAAATGAAAATAGGACAAATTGTGTGTAAGGGACCGTGTAAAAAGTCCACACATTGTATCAAAATGTGTGTTCATTTAAATTGGTAACAGCAGTCATGAGTAAATTCCTTAAAACCTAAGTATAGGTCGTAATAAGGTGCTTGACCTATAGGGTCGTTTTTTTAGAGTAGGACAGTCTCCATTGTAAATAGAAACCTTTGACACTCTTCTTAGAGAGCTCACACAAATACGCACAGGACCAGCCACCACTCCTGAAGAATGACTGGCATCATTACATATTTAAAGTTTCTGTACTGACTTGGTACTGATATACTGGCACTTTTGACAACACTGCAAACAAACAAGCCTGAATGAAGAAAAGTATAGGATTATGTTTGATAATGCTTTCACACTTTTCATGAAAAACACTCAGCTTGTATGATACATTTATTTTTAGAAATTCTCAATTTAAAATTTTAGAAATAGTCTGGAAACACAAATATTTTTCCATACTCTGTTTTGTTTTTTCCACACTTTTCCAGACCTGGAAAACATAAAAAAAATTAATTGAATACTTAAATTATCAAAAGTATTGGAAAAAGTAATACTTTTCCAAACCGTGTAGGAAGTGAACCCTCAATAATCACTTTGAAACCAAAACAAACAGTGTTATCAAAAGGTCATTCAGGCAGGGTGATCACTGGCAGGCAAGTTCAGTTGCAAATTTGCTTAGTTCATTATGAAGAAAAAAAAAATTATATAAGGATTTGAACCTGGCTGACCTCTATGTGTACTACAAAATTACACCACTAGACTATCATCATGACTCTTAGCCTAGGAAGAAGTGCCAGAACTGTCACTGTTGCCCTCTCAAAAATGTAGGTGCATGACGCCCCTGAATGTAATGCATGCAAATAGTCGTGCCCTTGTATCTTAAAATTATTTAGTAATTCATTAAGTACGGCTACAAGATATCCTGCTCATGACAACCATGACATTTAGTTAGTATTCTGAATAAAGAGATGTGTTTGCGTACAATTCACGCAGACGTCTGACCACACCTTGTAACACAACTTGTAAACCCTCCCGTAGCTTAGCTGCCCTTACCCCCAAATGGTGGAATCAACTTCCCCTACATATGGAAACAGCTAAATGCATCCTAATCTCTGCACTAGGTTGCTATCTGTATTAGGTTTATTGTATTAGCAGCACTTGCTTGAATTTGCACAGGAAGCACTTTTTCCTAGTTGTTAGTATTCCAGATTACATGCTTGCCATCTGTTGTGCAAAATGGTCTCATATGTGATGCATGTTTAAGCCTTATATGAAAACGTTGGCTTAAAAGTAATCATGCTGCTTGTATAAGAATATTTGATGTTTAAGTAAACTGTAATGTGACCAAATGTAACAGGCACGTGGCACACAGCATACACCTTTCACCTGTTTGGGAATTTGACATGAATGGGAAGGAGGTGAATGTACTTGCGAGTGGAGAGGGAAGGAAGTTTATACTTGTTTTCAAGGGCAACTCACAAGCCTCTCTCTCTCTCTCTCTCTCTCGTCAAGAGCAATGTAAACGGCAAAGCATCTCCTCATTTGCTTATTGATGGCTGTTGCACAAATCAAATCGTGTTGATTTGTTCAGGCTACAGTGGCCAATCAGAATGCAAGAGGAGGGCACGAGCTAGAGGGCAGGATGCTTGTCCAATCCGGGCCGAGTTGGCCCGTGCACGCGTCATGCACTACGTCACAGTGGATAATAAATCTCTCCGCCTCCATCTCAGCGCTCGAGAGCATTCCCAACACAAAAGCAAAATGTCCGCCATGTTCAGAGGCTGCGCTGCTCCGGGTCTGCGGATATTTTAACAAAAATGTGCCGTTTTCGTCACCGGGAGGCCGCCCGACCCGATGCTACGAACCAGAGGGACAGTAGAGTCTCACTGTCAGAAAAATATCTCCGCTTTAGCCACATATAAGCACAATTTAGTAGTATTTATTTACCTTTACGCCGTATGGTGGATCATCGAATGTAACTAGCATGTACCTGTCGCCTCTACTAGCCGGGTCTCGGGCACGCAGCTGTTAAAGAAAACGAAACAATAAACATTCATTTAAACTGATCCTGTCATAGGGATCCTTAACTTTAACAAGGTACAACAGTAAGCTGAAAAAGTCGGGGTAAAATTATGCTTTACCTTCATAAAGATCTCAACCGCGCCTTTAGCAATGTCCAGATACGTCGTACCCAAATAAGTGCGCTGATTCATAGAAGCGGACGTGTCTATCAGGAAAAGTAAAATAGGCATTTTAAAATGTATAGATATACGTCTAGATGTTTGCTAAAATATCTATAGTCGGCATATGACCTATCTTGCGGCCCTGGGCATGCATATATGTGTGTATATATTTTGTTATAATCAGACCCCCCCAAAAGAGGGTCGTACTGCCACCCTTTGCAGCCGCCTGATTCTCTATCTGTCTTTTCTGAGCAGTGCTGGGCTCGCGCTGTTAGAGAACTTCTCTTCCGAACAGACCGAAACGCCTTCGCCCCGCCGCTGCTACGCCATTGGCTGAGCCGAGCCGCGAAGCCACGCCCACCCCAGTATAAATATGCAATGAGGTCGTGGAATGCCTCTTATCCCCTCAGTCGGTTCTCCGCGCTCGCTTGAGCGGACGGAGATTGAGCGGCAGGACGGGGATCTTATTATGTGTAATCGGCGCACCTAGTTGTTGTCTTTTAAAGGGCACTATTGATATTCTATTATGTGTCTGACAGATTTAACAAGCTATCAAAGTTCACTTAAAACCGATAGTGTCATTTTTGTCTCAAAGAAAGGGCAACCCCCTCCTCGCTTGATCTCGTCTAGCTGTCTTGGTGGGGGTGGGGAGTAGCTTGGGTTCCGTGTGATTTTTATAATAATTGTGCCTCCCCCTGACCATCGAGAACTCCATCCTCGCCCGCTTTCCCCTCCTCTTGTTTATCTCAGTTGAGAGACTATAGGCAAGCGCCATGTTAATACACCAAACCGCCCTAGACCGTGACAACGGCGAGAGGAAAAGCAGCGTTGTCAGGTACTGGCTCCTCCTAAATCGTGCTCCTCGTTTCCGTGGACCCTTCGCTGCACATGCCCTTTGATTTTGTGAATGTGAGAAAAGGGACTGGTCTACTAGGCAATTCTGTTCTCCATAATCACACAGACACTGAACGTGCGGCGATACCTCATAAATGTACAGGCATTTGCACGAAATATGGCATAAATAAATGATACTGCAGTGTGTTTAATCTCTGCAGGGAATAATCTGTGATGTCGATAATACAGTTACAGTAGGCTACCTTATGCTCGTTCAGCCGCATTTTTACATAACTACAATTCAGTAGCTTGCTCAGGGTGAGAAACGTGCCTTTGGAGAGCTATCCCCAGCCTAATATATCACCTATTGTATAGCATATTCTGCTGTATTGTGAACCATACGGGTTCTGTTTGTTACATCGTATCCTGATTCACAACAAAGGACACATTTTTAATGTGAAACTGTCAGTGTCGTTCATCCATTAACTGTAGCCTATGCAGAGAGGGGCTTTATAAAGGTCGTCCTATTCTTCCTGTTTTCATTGCTCTGTAGTGTGATATTCTGTTAATGCAAAAAACAAACAAACAAAACAAAACAAAACAAAAAAAACATTTTTACATTTGCTGTGTGCAAATGTGTGCAAGCGGTCAAAATGTTATGATTATGGGTTGTGCCCTAAGAAGGCGGCGGTGGTGGCTAGTTGTAGTCTGAATGAGCATTCATTTTAAAGGGCGTGTGGGTTTCTTTAGAATGACTTTTTTTTTTTTTTTTTTTTTAACTTTAATAAACTAAAGAGGCGACATAAAAGCTGTATGTTGTGTTTCAAATGCCATGTTTGATTCACTCTGGGGTATTATAGGAAAATGGTTTTGTGTTAACAAAAGGCTTAATTTGCCTTGACGAACCTTAAATTGACAGTTTACCCCAAAATAAAAATAAAAAAGTCACACAAAATGAGATGTTATTCTGAAGAATGGCAGCTTTAGTCACCATTCAGTTGTGTTGAAAAAAAAGATGCAATGAAATGGAAAGGGTGACTGGGTCGTTCAGTCTCTAACATTCTGCTCAACATCTCCTTTAGTGTTCTGCTGGAGATCGGAAGACACACAGAACAACGTGAGCTAATGATATGATTTTTATTTTAGGGTGAACTGTCCCTTTAAGACTTTTCGTAACGAGTAAACGGTAACCCAGAGAGTGGTAGCTTAATATGTATAAAACGACCGATAAGCGTCATTTATCTTCCGAATGCATTTACTGAGGAAAAACGCTCAAAATAACAGAAAGTACAATTTGTGAAACTCAAAATGACGTCATAGAAGACGTTGGCGGAATTCCTGAAGCCCTCCAGTATCCCAGCATTCAATGCGCCCTTGCAGCGTATTGTTGACAAAGAAAAAGGAAACGGGGTGGGATATGAAATAAATGTCGTTAAACGGTAAACGGGAGTGAGGTAAACAAATGTTTTTTAAAATTGTTTTCGATATATTTACTCTTTCAATAGCGATATTAAATAACTTGATATTAAACACTGTTATCTCGATGTTGCAATATTGTTATGCTAGCATGATTGTAGGTTTACCATACCAGAAATACGTCAACATCCAATGAACAATACTGAATATTATGCTTACTATAGGTTAAATAACTTTAGCCAGTAACAGTATTTGCGAACCGAACCTCTTATTAAGTGCTTACTATGGAAGAATTGAAATGGCAGAGTGCTAATCATTTTTGTCAGATACTCTACATCTTTTTTGCATTTAGATTAACATTAGACATGCAAATGTATTGTAGAAAAGTAATTGATGTACAAGTTTAATAAAATGTCAATGTCCTGCTACATATAGCTATCTCTGCTAATAGTCAGCAAAACACAATAGCCTTAAAGAGGACAAAGGGTCTGTCACGTCGTTATCCGATCTCCTGGAGACATTCTGTAGCAAGACATCAGTCATTTGATGGGGATTTTAATGTTATAAAGAAATACATTTAAAAAGGGTTTTTAGTATTTAGTCTTATGTGTCTGATGGGTGTATTTATTTCGTTATTTGTAAAAACAAAACAAAGTCCATAGTCTTTGGTAAAACCCTGTTAAATTAATCTCTGACTGATATATGAGAGCAGACATTCTTGAAACTGCCAGCTGTCATGCTGTGTCATTGACCTCTTTGGTACGATGTTTGACATTATTTATTTATTGCTTTTAGATCCTATTGCGAAATCCCTGAGTTTCAGACGAATTCAGTAAACATGGTCACATGATGACTAGCCACGTGGAGGCAGGAGCTTGTTTTTGTACAGCGATCCTGGCAATCATCCATTAGACTTGTATTACTAATATTAGATTATATTGACAGGTGCCTTGAAGTTTCATTTGGCTTTCATTTTATTTAACGTGCTGTTAAATAAAATGAAAGCTAATATTAGAATATTAGAATATAGTTTTCTGAATCATCCCTTGATTATTCTCATGCCACAAATAAGTCTTGAGAGAAGAGTAATTTGTAATTTATTTAAACCTCTTGTTGCAGTAGTTTTGAGCTTATCTTGTTTTATTGTACTAAAATGTCCTTCAAATCAAATATTGACATTTACTAATATTACCATGAACTGCAAAGGCCTAACAATATGTCAAATTATGAAAATTTGACACATTGAATAGGAAAATGTATCATTTTGGTTTGTAATTTGCGTGTGGTCATTAAAATAGCAGCCGATAATTCATTGTAAAAAAACTTTTGTGATTACACCCTGTAGTCCTGGTTTTGTGTCTGGTTTTCGGGCATGAATGACAGATTAATCTGTGCCAAAATACCTTTATAGTTTGTTAGAATGCGCAGCTTTTGACGTCAAGGCTGTAATAATGATTTAAAATACATTTGAAAATAATATTATAATGTTGTGTAGTCTGTCACGATATGACACAGCCAGTTCTCACCAGTACTCACTGAGAGATTTATTCAGGACAGAATAATTACCTAATCATTTTATTAGAGTATTACACAGAGTTACAGTTTGTTAGTCTAAGTTGTGCATTAATTAGCAGTCTTTTACGGGAGTGGCTTGATGCAGATAACTTTGTAAAAAAGAAAAATGCTGTGTGCTGTGCCATTAGAAAAATGCTCTTTACCTTTAAGCTAATTAATGCTGTTACGCAACAAATCTACATCACAGGTAAAATTAAACTAATTACCAGTTACTACATTGAAATAAAAATGTAAAGCCTGTACAAATACTAGAAATCGTGAAATAATTGGGAATTATTTGATGAATAGAAAGTTCAAAAGAAATCTTTTGTAACTTTATAAATGTCTTCACTGTCACTTTTGATCAATTTAAAGCATATTTGCTGTATAAATCTATTACTTTCTTTCATACTGACCCCAACATCATTTCACTAATCATATTATCAGCACATGGGAAAGTGTGAATAAGTACCTTTCAGGTAAAATCACTTTATCATTCTGTTAGGATTATAAGAGCAGACTGACTGCCATTAAAGGAGGGAAGAAGTGCTTCCAATCATTGTGTTCTTGTGTTAGCAATAGTTACCCCCAAAGAAAAACGTGCAGCCATCATCACTTTGTATCAAAATGGCCTCACGTGCTGCAAAGAGCATTGCACCTGAAAGAACACTTAACAGATCATCAAGAACTTCAAGTAGAGCGGTTCTACTGCAGTGAAGAAGGCTTTAGGTTGGATGTCCCAGAGTGTCCAGCAAGTGCCAGGACCATCTCCTCCTGAGGAGTCGGCTACAAAATCGTGTCACCACCACTGCAGAGCTTGCTCAATATTTGCAGCAGGTGGGTGTGATGCATCTGCACACACAGTGAGGCCAAGACTTTTGGACAATGGCCTGGTGTCAAGAAGGGCAGCAAAGAAGCCACTTCGCTCAAAGAAAAACATCAATGACAGGCTAAAATTCTGCAAGAAGTGCAAGGATTTAAAAATTATTACAAAGTTATTTCACCTGATGAAGCCCCCTTCTGACTGTTTGGGACAAAATCGATTGTCTGGAGATGAAAAAGTGAACGCTACCATCAGTTTTGTTTCGTGCCAATAATGAAGCATCCTGAGAGCATCTGTAATTTGCTTTTCATCTAAAGTAGGCTCTCTCACAATTCTGGCCAAAAGCACTGTCATAAAGAATGAAGTATCAAAACGTCCTGCAGGAGCAACTTCAGGAGCAATTTGGTGATGATCCCTGCATTTTCCAGCATGATGGAACACATGTCACAAGGCAAGAGTAATAATGAAGTGCCTCATGGATCTTTACATTGAAATTTTGGATCCTTGGCCAGGCAAGTCCTCGGATCTTAATCCCATAGAAAACATGCTTTCAGTCCTCAAAAGGCGAGTGGACAAGCAGAAGCCTATAAATTGTGATCAACTCCGAGCACTACTAAAGGCCCGTTCACACCAAGGACGATAACGATAATTATATAGTTCTAAATATAAAAGAATAGCAGAGTTCGTATCACAACTATAAGGATAACAGCGCAGAGCCAATCAGAATCCACAGCTCGAGCATTTAAAGCGGCAGATGACAAAGCTGCAGCGCATGCTTAGAATAAACACAACGATATTGTGTAGACCTGGGGTATCCAATCCTGCTCCTGAAGGGCCACTGTCCTGCAACATTTACCTCCAACCTCAATTAAACACACCTGAACAAGATAATCAAGGTCTTAGGCATACTAGAAACTTCCAGGCAGGTGTGTTGAGCCAAGTTGGAGCTAAACTCTGCAGAAAGCCTTTAAAACTTATGAAATGCTTATATTGTTTTCCAGTATACCAAAGAAACATGAAAAAAAAAAATCTGCAAATACCGAAACAGCAAAACGTAACAGTTGTCACTGCCAAACCTTTTGGCCACGGATGTACAGTGACTTAAGCCTTTCCATTCACACTGAACATGAGTTTTTTTTGTGTATTTTTCATATTCTGTTTTTATTATTATGACAAGCTTTGTTATTTATATTCAAATGTATTGCATTCCTGTCTTCTACTGTCGCTCATAATGAAATGGCCTCGTTTCTGTAATTTCAGAGGAGAACGTCATGCTGCCAAAGAGCTGAACTGGCTGCATTTAGAACTGGATCTCTGCACCGTTACAGCCCGGAGAGGGAGTGGGAATACGATAAACGGAGGAGGAAGTGAGCTCAGCTTGAGCCAATGCAGAAGCAGAGTCGGCAGCCTGACCTAGTGGAGGGAAGCCTTCCAGTGTTTGTGTTCCCCACTGAGCTGGTGTTCTACGCAGATGAGCAGGCTTCACATAAGCAGGTGCTCACCCTCTACAACCCTTATGAGTTCGCTCTTAAATTCAAAGGTGAGTCGTACGTGTGCGTTAGTACCCACAAGAACTTTCCTTGGTGTGCTGTAGTGGTCCTTCCTTTCTTACTGCTTGTTGTTTCATCAGTTCTGTGCACAGCTCCAAACAAGTATGCCGTGGTGGATGCCACTGGTGCTGTTAAACCGCAATGTTGCGTGGATATGTAAGTTTCTGGGTCCTGAAACCTGTCAGAAACAGAAATATGTTAATCTATTTCATTGAGCCTTTCACAACCATTCATTTCTTGTGATTTTCACCAAACAGTGTGATCCGCCATAGGGATGTGCGGGCCTGTCATTATGGGGTGATTGATAAGTTCCGGCTGCAGGTGTCCGAGCAGAGTCAGAGGAAGGCACTGGGCAGGAAGGAAGTAATGGCCACTCTGCTGCCCTCCGCCGCTCAAGAGCAGCCCCAGGTCCGGCCCCAGGAAGAGGAGCGCAGGATGAAGGAGCAGCTTGCCGACAGAGTGTTCTTTGAGCAGACTGCATTCCAGACAGGTGCATTTTACAGTCGACATAAATTCACATTCTTAATACACATCCCTGGTGCTTGTATTTCCAAAGACAAAGGCTTGTAATCTTTCATCAATGTAGTATGACTTTCTCCTAGTGCTGTGCAAATTATCGCGTTAACGCAGGCGATTAATTTTTTCAGTTTAACGCATTAAAAATATTGAGCACAATTAACGCAGCGTTCGTTTTTATATCCATTTTCGCCTAGCGTTACATTATATGATCACGCTCTTATTCATGTAAATGCTTTTAAACCATCTAAGCGTGACAAGACAAGAGAACGCGCTGTATGTCAGTGTCCGGTCTGTGTGGCTGCGTGCTCCCTAGTTCAGTAGTCAGGGCACTGATCAGGGAGTCGGCCACATTCATGTACGTTACACAACATACTGATTCACCACCTAGGAAGATCACACACACACTTGACACACATCGAGTTCTCTTTCGCTCTTGAACAAACAATAACAACAATACAGAAAATGTTGCCAAAATGCCAGTTTTGTCGAGTATTCTCACAATATGAGTCTTAAATGAGTTAATGTCTTGTGAGAAAATGAGATGCACGTGACAGCGTGTCAGATCCGCGTGATGTTTGACAGCCGCCGATCTTAAAGTCACAGCAGCATTAATAATGTCTGTCATTAATGTTCATCACAGAACAAAGGCAACAGAGAAAAGTGTAGCTTTAATGATGATTAATCTCTATTTAATTTATTATTTATGCAGTTAAGAAAGGTGTTTGATAACTATTACATTTCTGTATATGTCTAACAGGGAAGGCCACAGGTAAATATAACTTGTTATAATGGGTTTATGTAAAGATTGTTTTAAGTTCACATAAATTAAAAGTAGTTTTTTTAAAGTCTAATACATGTTGTTTCTACATTAATTTGGAGAGTAACTGAAATTAATACAATATCAAAATATTAAAAACTCCCAAAATATTAAAAACCTTTAATTAATTACAGAAAGAAAATTGATTAATTGGATACTTTTTTCCATTGATTCCCAGCACTACTTTCTCCATCTTATCAGTTCTTTCAATTATTTTTAAACCTTACCCTTTTAGTAACCATTTTTCACAATCCAAGCAGTTCACTTGAATGAAATCGTGCCCTAGCAGTTTTTCATTGTGTATCATGTTTTAGTAAGAGATGCATCACTATATGAAAGTAAAATGGCTTGTTGGAATTCAGATTTTTACTTGCACCAACATTTTCACAAAAAAAGATGAACTAATTATATTCCTTCAGAAATGTTTTTTTCTTTCTCACAACATATTTATTTATTTATTAATTTGTTTTGAGCAGTGGATTTGCTGGAAATCATATTTATATTGTTTCATCAAATGTGAAGTCTTTACAATTTCTTCTACACATAATACAAAAGTCTTTGTTTTACAAATTGTTCTTTATAAAAATGTTTTATGAAATTTAGAAATTCTAAGAACTGGAAGCTATAATGCAGCTATAATATAAATTCATAAACATGCTTTTGCTTGAAAACAAGTGGCATACAATGCAAAAAACTGATTGTTTTGTAGTGTTTTCCCGCACTGGCGCCTTACTAGTCAGTTTTAATATAAAGCTCTTGCTGTTAACTACTTTTCCCACTGGGTGGCGTCAGAGAACTGTATTATATTTTGTTTGGTGGTTTTCTTTCATTTTATAACCATCTGATTCTTCCTTTTTGTATTGGCACAGAGAGCCGTACAGCATCTGGGGGTCCCAGCCTCCTTACTGTCCTTTTAGGCCTGGTGTGTATGGCAGCCCTTATGCTCCCAACTCTGGGAGAACAGGAATCCACAGTGCCTGTCTACCTCCACTTAAGTGTTAACAAGAAACTTGTAGCTGCTTATGTTTTAGGTGAGTCACAAAAATGCATCATATTCCCAGTCAGATTGTAATCTGCACATTTTTATGGTACTTTCCCATGTCGCACAGGTCTTCTTACAATGGTTATTCTGCGCACTTGAAGTGCTCTTGGAAACAATCTTGCCGAAAGGAACTAATGAGATGATGAAGAGAGAAGATATGGACATAAACAGCCAGGAGGGTTGTGAGGATGCTGGGAGTACGTCTGAGAAACTCCCTATAAACACGAACTAACTTCTTAAATGATCATCACAAACACAATGAAGACGCAAAGATCCATGGGCAAGGGGAGGGGAGCGTTCTGTGTTTACAGGCCCAACACTGACTGAGCTGGCATTAGGTCCAGCTGACTATTATGTTAAGTGGGAGGGGGTGTAGAGAAACACGAATACATGAAATTAAATGTGTTGTTATACGTAATATTCAGTGTCTGTGGATTTCTGTTGCTTATTTCAAGACTGAAAATGTTATGGTGTTTGTCCACTGCTTAAACCTTATACCACATAAAATAAAGTAAATTGATTTTTAAAGGCATTATTATTTACAAGTTTCTTGTAGCTTAAGAAGCAATATGCAGTGTTTGTTTAGAAATAAGTTGATTAATCACATGGGGGAAATAGAGCATTTACTGTTGTGGTCAGAATTATTGGCACCCCGGTAAATTATCAATGGCTATAGATGGCTATAAAAAATAAATCTGCATTGTTTATCCTTTTGATTTTCCATTCAAAAAAAAAAAAAAAACCTAACCTTTCATTGAAGTAGAATTGAAAGTGGGGGAAAATCACATTACTAAAATTGTAATTTTCCAATGCATGTTGGCCACAATTATTGGCACCCCTTGAATTTTTTTTTTATGAGTAAAATATCCCTGAAGTATATTATTCCCATTAAGATTAAAAATTTTAGCATACCAGGGTGACTATAGGAACATGAAATTGTCCAGCTATGACGTCTTGATCCACAGGAGGATAAATATGAGGAAACACAAAGGCCAAATTCCCATAATCATTCATCACAATGAGTAAAACCAAAGAATATAGTTCTGATGTGCAGCAAAAGATTGTTGAGCTTCACAAATTAGAAAATGGCTGTAAGAAAATAGCTAAAATATTGAACATTCCCATTTCCACCATCAGGGCAATAATCGTAAGTTATAATAATATGTTCCAATCAACTAATGCATGCTGAGGAGGACAGTTTGAGTGGACAAAGACTCTCAAGGATCACAGATGGAAAACTGCAGAGATTAGTTGAGTCTTGGGGTCAGAAAGCCTAAAAAAACAAACAGCCCCTACATCACCACATGTTGTTTGGGAGGGCTTCAAGAAAAATCCTCCTTGCTCATCCAAAAACAAATTCCAGCATATTCAGTTGTCAGACAAGACTGAAACTTCAAAAGGGGCCGGATTCTATGGTCAGATGAAACTAAAATGAAACGGCCTCTTTTTGGATTTGGTGCAAACAGGGATAAAAGCACCCCATATCCACGGTTAAATACTGCTGGATCTTTAATGTTGTGGGCCTATTTTTTTGCTGGAGGTCCTGGACATCTTGTTCAGACACACGGCATCATGGATTCTAGATTCTAATACTAACAAATAAAAAATAAGAACCTGACCACTTCTGCTAAAAATCTTATAATGGGCTGTGGTTGGATCTTCCGTCAGGACAACGATCCAAAACAAACATCAAAATCAACACAAAACACTGAACTGAAGAGAAGCACCAACATGGAGCTGGGAATCTGAAGGATCTGGAGGGATTCTGTATGAAGGAATGGTCTTTGATCTCTTGTCAGGTGTTCTCCAAACTCATCAGGCATTATAGAAGACTCAGAGCTGTTATCTTGGAAAAAAGCGTGCCAAAAGGATAAACAATGCAAATTTATTTTTAGAGCCATCGTTGATCATATTTACCAAGGGTGCCAATAAGATTAGATACCCAGTAGGCAGGTAGTAATGCATTGTTTTACTTTGGACAGTTACTACAAATCAACAGTTTGAAGAATTAGATTGAGCACTAATTCCTCTTTGGACCCTTTTCACATTATCAGTGACACTTGTCAAAAACTGTAATAAGAGACCCCTTTACAATGGTTTTAACTAGTTCATACAGTTTAATCCCAAGGTACTATAATGCAAGACAGGATGTATATACTATGGTTCAGAAGTTTAGAACTTGCTTTTAGATTTTTATTTTTATTTTATTCAGCAAGGAAGCATCAAAAGTTGATCAAGTGACAGTGAAAACCTTCACAATGTTGCAAAAGATTACCATTTTCAAATAAATGTTATTTTGAACTCACCATTCATCAACCAATCCTGAAAATAATTTTCCACAAAAATATTAAGCAGCATAATGGTTTAACATTGGTGATAAATGTTTCTTGAGCAGCAAGTCATCATATCAGAATGATCTCTGAAGGATCATGTGACACTGAAGACTGGAGTAATGATGCTGAAAATTCAGCTTTGACAATTACAACTTACAATAGTATTAAATTGTAATTTCACAATTTTACTGCATTTGATCAAATAGAAACGTAAAACATTCAAAAATAAGTATAGTTGAAAAGATTTACAAAGTTAATTGTGGAAATGCATCAGCAGTCTGAGAAAAAGATCCATTTTCATTAATCAAGTAGAACTTTTCATTAGGGATGGGAAAAAAAAAAAAACCTCGGTTAACACCTTGGTTATGACAATTGCTTTTAAAGACAAGATAAGTACACAGAAAACACTGAACAAGTTAAACATCACGAGACAAGGCCATAAAATAGCTGGACAAATAATTTATTTCCGGGATCTGAAAGTCTCTGATATGATAGTTTAGGAAGAGTAGAGAATAACTACACTCACAGCAGCTCTCAGGTCCTCCTCAGAGTTCACGTGCTCCGGATTTAAAAGTACTGTACGAGTAAACAGGACAGAGTAAAATCATTAAATAATTTGACACGTCCACAGGACAAAAACAAACCAGCAAAGCAAACTACAACCACTTCACCCATTACTACAGGACAGAATCTGGATCTACAGGACCCAATTTTTTTGTTTGCAAAGACATTCAGAAAAAGATTTACGCTGCAGTTTCATCCATCACTTCTTATGCGTTCTTCTCATCCATCACCTCCTTTTTCAAATTCACTTACAAAAAAAAAAAACACCACACACACACCACTTTACAATCACTTTCTTGCACAATGAATTTATGATACATTATACCATGCTTGAGGAAATAAAGCAATTTCTTTTAATGAAATTTAGAAAATCCATTTACAAAAGAAAACATTTTCTAAACTACAACCCCAAAATGAATGACTTCTACAATTACAGTTGTACATTTCTCTTATATACACATTTAAATGGCACACCATTTCAGTATCAGTAGATTTAAAACTAACTCCACAAATGACTCTCGATGGGAGGTTTCAACTTCTTGCACTTCTGCTCAACTATAAACTGCCAAATGTGTCACTGTTAACAGCCTCTGAAAAACGCTTTCAACTCTGCACCTGTAGAGCGCATTCTCCTCCAAATGCTTCCATTTGCTTGATTACAATCCCACAACCCAGCCAGGATGTTTTGCTCCATTCTCTGATAACAGTTGCATGCACGCTTTTAGTTTTACAAAACACAGGCAGTTTAGTTTCTCCGTAGTGTTCAATCAAGGATTTAGTGGTTACCAACAGCTGCAATATTAAATCCCATCTGCATTAGTTGTGTACAGCCACCATAAACATTTGAACACAGAACAAAGTGCCAAGCTCTGTGAAAAAAAAAAAAAAAAACTTCCTCCACCTACTTAAATCAAGAAATTCCTGAAAAATTAAATATTCAGAATAAAGCCCAAAATTATATTCAGCCCCTTTAAAGTGCAGTTGCACCGCTATTAAAACTCCAGAAGAGGCGGCTGTCAGTTCGCCGGTCAAGCTTTTTGCCACAAATCTTATGTACATACTTACATACAAATAAAACAAAGCAAACAAATAAGTTAAATTCTCACACACCATACCGGTTGGCAAGCTGAGAATGTAAATCAAACACGCCTGTAGTTGTTCTCCTGTTTACAGCGGTTTTCTTTTCAAAGCGTTATCAAAAAGATAATTGCCATATTGGGGAGCAAAAACAAACAAACAAAAAAAAAAAAAAAAAAAAAGCATCCAAGATCCTCTTCTGTGACGTTGTTTGCTTTGATACAGATCATGTCTCGCATCGATTTATAGCAGCTGATGCAAAAAAAAAACAAAAAAAAAAAAAAAAAAAAAAAACACACACATCCACAGTTTCTCCATGCCCTTAGGGCCTGTCAATACCAAATACACTCCTGGGCCACTTTCCTTCAAATGTAACAGGACAATTCAGGAAAAGAACAGAAGCCATGTTGGGAAGGCATTGGAAAAGAAAGTAAATGAGTGGAAGAGGGCCTAAGAAGCAGCCCAAATCCTCCTCTGATGTCCGTGATGCTCGGCAGATCACTTAGGGGAAAGGTCCTGAAGAGGTGTGACGGGGGAGTTACTGGAGGAGGGCGACACACCTTCCATCTTGGCTGGCGAATCTGAGGAAGAGCCGACGCTACTGAGACTCCCATCCAGAACATCTGGAGACAGACTGGTGGAGACACAGATATATACAGTGTGTTACAGACAAGCCATTATTCACGGCATTTAGAAAAATCAAGTGGCAAAAAAAAAAAAAAAAAAAAAAAAAAACACCCCCATTAATTGTAGACCAATAAGTGTTCCCATTTCAAACACTATTTTTGAATGGACTGAGCAGAAGAAATGACTAAATGTAAATCCAAGAAAGTTAAAGAATTGATTGAGAACAGTATTTGACACTTGATTCCATGAAATATTTAAATTACTAATACCACACAGCCTACCATGTTACAATACTTTATCACTATTTTCATGGTTTCATTTTTTCTGTTTTTGGAAACTTGAAGAGTTTAGAGCATCTCTTTTTCTTGCCATTTAATATTAACATGGTAAACTAGTCCTGTCACAACACTGGAAGTTCAAAATTTGATCCAAAACCTTGAAAAATAAGAACGTTCAATACAATTGGGAAAAATTTCCACAGCATAAAGGGCATAAATGAACAGTACCTAAAATTTTAGTATTTATTTGCTCTTTAACTTATTATAGTTAAACTATTATACCTGTATTACAATAGTAATGTTTCTAGGACAGTAAATATATTTTTTAAAAAGTAGTATGGCAACTCAACCCATACTTGGAATTTGCCCTTTGCACTGAATGCATTGTGAGTCGCTCACGTTTCGGTTTCAAGTCTGACTCTCTAACCAAAGGACCACATCTGCCCAAAAAGTGTAGGGAGACCTATTTACAGACCTCAATTACAAATCCAAGGAAATGCTGTAGTCACCTGTCGACAAATGTGCAAGTGTAAAAGCGCAACTGGTCCCAGTTGCATTTACAAATGCATGTTAAACTCACATGCAAGATGGAGTTAACAGCATTTACAGGTGAAAAGAGCCACGATGAAACACCAGATCACAAGTGTGCTGCACTTCACCATGAGCAAATTCTGACCAAATTCATTGTGTTCACACGTGCAACAGATACGTCTGTGATTGGCTACAAAGCTCAATGCTGCAAAAACCCCTTCTAAATAGAAACCTTTGATGCTCTTTAGAGCACTTAAACACTCGTAAGTGTTTTAAAGCAGCAGACCATCAACGGGTACCAGTACTGCAGAACAGCAGGTCACATTAAATGATCAAATAATTCTTTAGCATGACAAATCGATTTTGGTGGATGCCAAAATACTTTGCAATGCAGAGAGAAAAAAAAAAAAAAAAAAAACATCTATTTGGACAATTTCCAAATATACATATAAAATGTACTGAATTAAAGCCTCCTGCAATAACTCACCAAGTGTTAAGTTCAGGCAAATGGGACACCTCTGTGGACAGCATGTTGGTGGTTCCCTGAAACAGTCTCTTAGGTTGGCTTTCTGTCTCCATTTCACCTGAGCATTCACCGAAAACAAGGTTTATAGGTGTCCCATGAAGTTTACCAACATTACAAAAGCAAGTGTTATAAGCGTTCCCTTACCTTTGCGTTTGAGGCTGCCCATAATGCTGGGCCTGATGCAGTTGATCGGGCTCTGACTCCTCCTGCTGGGCAAACTTTTGATGAGTGATAACAGCTACTTGCCCTAAAGTACACTGTACCATTATTCCCAATATCGGCAGGATGACAGAACAGAACTTACCTGAAGCGGCGTGTGGGGCTAGGAACAGGGCTGGGCGTCAGACCGTTACTGCTTACCAGGATTTGAAGAGATGGAGAGAAACATTGCTGCTCAGAGAGAGCGAGACAGAGAGAGATGTAAAATCAAAGCATACGGCCTTAAATAACAAGCATCTTTTTTATTTTTAGAAAATAAAATGAGCTACCTTCTTTCCAATCCCTCTGGTGGGTGAAGGAGCAGGTGACACAGGAACAAAATCAATCCGCTTTGGAGATGATGATGATGAAGATTTCTCAAGATCATTATCACTCTAGAACAGAATCAAAACAATATAAAAGAATTAAATTTTTAAAAAAATAAAATAAAATTTAAAAAAAAAAAAACTCTTACACATGACAGTATTACTGCTCAACCACTTTGTTACTAATGCAGTGTTGGAGTTTTATACTACCAATCCAGTCTGTCCTTAAGAGACTGGTGGCCCTGTTGACTCCATGAGCTTTTCTCTAGCATGCTTCCATTTTCTCTTCCACAGTCCCACCAAAAAGGGAAAGAGGAAGTGTAGCAACATTGCTACTGCATGCATCTTATCTGCATAAGAACAGTCAATTTCTTGTGCAAAACTGATAACTGTTTGCGCAGATTGAAGTTTAACCTAAATTATGTTCTTTCATAATCATACACACATATACATACACATAAAAAAAATTAATATATATAACTTTATTAAATCAAATAAATGCAGCCTTGGTGAGCCTAAAGGCCATTTCACGATAAAGTGAAAGTCAGGTGAACGGCGCTTTCACACTGAAAGAAACTACCAATTGCTTTCAGCCAATTCACACCTGCACGATAGTTGGCGCTGACTTGAACGCTTTTCTTCATGTATGCATCCTGTAGGTTTTCCTATTTGGCTTTAACCTCGTCTGCTGCACATACATCAGTAAATTAAGATAAAATTTGGTACTACACAATAACTATCGAGTTCACATAATAACTTCAGACTGCGACAGTGGATCTTGATTAAATATTGGGCAGACGTGCATTATTTGTAGTGCTTTATAATATAGGCCTCAAGGCTCACATATGACAACTGTTTTTCAGTGTGAACAGCACAAACCACATTGAATCTGATCTCTCTCACAATGACTTTAACATGCAATTGACTAAGTCACATTTGCAGGATATAGTGTCACATGTAGGGGAAACTCAATTGCGATTCTCTCAAAACTATGACACTTCATTAATCTCTCTTATAACTTTCAAAAACAAAACAAATTACCTTTGAAGGGTGGTGTAGTTTAAGAAAAAATAAAAACTTACCAGACTAAGACTCTCCTCCCAAGACTGGCTCATCTGCATGGCTGCCTGCACCTCTCTAGACCAATCAATTATAGGGGGGATAAATATAAAAAAAAAAAAACACACACACACACACAGAGAGAGAGGAACGTCACTAAATACTGACATCGTTTTCCCCTCCAACCAATGACCAGAGCCAAGCAGCTTAATAAAAGCTATTATTTGAGTATACACAGGAAAATTAGTGTTATGAACACTGGAAAAAGACAAACCCTGCTGTCAACAACTGATAAATGAGAAACCAATGCCAATTGGGAGTTCAGCAGATGTGAGCTCTTACCGTTCATGAGCAGTTTCACGGTTCATCACATCAACACCCTCTTCCTACAAGCAAGCATATAAGAAACCCCATGAGGAAATACCACCAACACTGCGACTTTCTACATATCTATAAATCTATGTTGGAGTGTGGTACTAGCAACTAGTCTAATTCTGAAAGACTGGTGGTTTGCAAAAACTCAAATCTAATTTTAGCATGTACTTTTAGACACGCACTCCCATATGCGCACATTTAAAAGTGTCGAGTCTGATATGCTATTAAAGTTCACCCAATAATTAATTATCCCATGATTTACTCAAATCATCCTAGGTGTATGACTTTTCAGACAAATAAAGTCTGAGTTATATTCAAAATGTCCTGGCTCTTCCAAGCTTTATAACGGCAGTGAATTTGTGTAAGAAAAATATATTCAAAATTTTATAAAGTAAAATATCTAACTTCTGCCATATCAGAAAAAAAAAAAAAAAGTAACTGGTGTGCAACACGTAGCGCAAGCATTTTGAACTGCGAGAGGCACTACACTTTTTCCATAAGTTGAATACAGAAGGCGATTTATTGCTAGATAAGCCCCAAAATGAGCTAGATAATTTACTTTATAGAAGAATAAAGTATGTATAAAGTTCACTTTTTACTTCATAGGCCTTTATTAAACCCCCAGAGCCATGTGGAGCACTTTCATAATGATAGATGCACTTATGGACTTCAAAAAAAAAGCAACAACTCACTGCCATTATAACGCTTGGAAGAGCCAGGACATTTTGAATATAACTGATTTTATTTGTCTGGAAGAATGTCAGGACGACTTTAAGGTGAGTAAATCATGGGTTAATTTTAATTTTTGTGTGAACTATCCCTTTAAGCTCAGACTAAGAAATGTTCAAGTAATTTTAGATTAAGTTGCAAACAATAAGTTGGTGCAAACTTTATACCTGTTTGATTCTCTGTAGTCTTGTGCTAGGAACACGTACTGGCGAAGACGGAACCTAAGAAGCATAACATCCAAGAAGCAAATTTTATTAAACAAAAGTATGTATTGTATTAAACAACATTAAATTCACACATTCGCAGCATTCTTTAACTTTCTACATACCACATTGGGTCGAACAACAGTAGTACTGTTTCTTCTGCTGCGGAGAACATCTCTCTGGAACACCTGTGAAGCATCACTGGAGAAAGAGAACACCTTTTCAACAACATGCACTAAAAAACTAAATCATTTGAACATTGAAGTCACAATGAAAGTGAAGCAGACAGCTTTTCTTCCCTTTTGTGACATACACCTGAGTGTAATATTAAATGTAGGGCAGGGACTTGGTTCTACGCATCAGTTGTTGACTGGATTCAGATGCGTTGCACTCAAACAGATGTAGATGAACGTGAGGAGTGGCGTTTAGGCGCACTAAATGATTGGAGAAGTCCTGCATACGTCACCAGAAAGAAGTCTTGTTTCACTGGAAGGTCTAGTTATGCCATTTTGCTTAAACATTTTACAAGGTTAAAACACTTTTAAAGTCAGCATGTAACAGAAACTGCATATTTTCTTCCCTATTAAGACATACCCGAGGGAAAACGCTTCTCAAACAAGAATAAATAAATTGTAGGGTGGGATTTAATTTTGCCCATTGGACAACTGAATTGATTGGATCATTGGATTGACTGGTTTGTTATTGCTGTGACGTCATGTGAGTGACAGGTTGTCCTTGTGCCAGTAAACATGTGGAAGAGAAGAGATGAGGAAAGAGTGATGTTTTTTGATTTTAAGATTACGAAGGCACACGAATAAAAATATATGCACAAATAAAGGTTTAATACATACTGCGATATTCGATTAAACATTTCATTGTGACTTCATGTCATGCACAGATGAATAGTTAAGATCTAAAACATGTATTGATATAAACCATTTTAACACCATTGCAAAACTAATGTGTGAGTTTTATACTACCAACACAGTCTAATCTTGAAAGACTGGTGGTCCTGATGACTCAAAGCATGTTAATCTAGCACGGCTGCACTCCCTACCAGTGAGAGGGCATCCACAACAGTCATGCATGACATTTCTCAAAAGCATATTTTGGCACTTATGCTTCCATCTGGAGGTTATGAAGGTCCCAACATTTCTTAAACGTGCATAAACATTAATAGTTAGAATAAACCACGGGTAAGCAACTTTTACTTTGTGTATAGTTGTGTTTTCATGAGAAGCCAAAGGAGAAAGTCCACATTGGCGGACAAAGTTTAAACTAAAATGTGTAGGAACTCGCCATCAAGACTGGGAACACACCCGTAACGCCCAAAAGTGATGTGCATCCCTTTTCGCAACCATGGTTTTCCAGCTACCAGGTTCCAAAAACCAGCTTGACCACTTTAAACTGGTATGGACAGTTTGGACCAATTAAAAACCAGTCTGCTGCCATCTTAAGCTGGATCTTTCAGCATGGTCAAGTAGGCAGCTCACCAGGCTGAGACACTTCCGACATGTTCATAAGGTCCAGATGAACCTACAGGAACTCGAAAACATAAAAACAGCATTAAATCCTCACCTTAGGCCGTTTATCATGGGTTCGCTGTTAGATCGTCTCAAGTGCCCATCGCTCTGAACAAGTGTAGATGGGATGTCCAGGTCCAGCTCCATCTTCTCTTGCGACATGATTCCTTGATTGTTCATCGTTATTGTCTTTGTACGTATGCCACAAAAAGCAGTTGGTTGCAAAGCTACATCGTTGAAACGGAAAAGGCAGATCAAGGTCTCAGTTTATGTGCATTTTGCAGCCTATATAGAAAGACTGAGGTTCGTGTTGTTGTTAAGGGTCAATGTAGGTCTCGATCAGTGTCTAAAGAAATGATCCGCGGGTTTCTGCAAAACAACATCCTGCTTGTTCGACCTGCACCGAGTATTTTCGTAGAGAACTCTCCACTCCCCGGGCCAAACTTGTAGAACCAACGGCCGGTTAGCTGCGAGCTAATATGTGAAAGGGGTTTGGCCCATGCACACTATTCCAGTGCTGCTAGCTTAGCTTGACGGCGGACAAGCACCACAAACCCAAGCAGCTCCAGTCAAGTTTAAGAGTACACGTGGAAAGGATGCAGGAAAAGAAAAACATTCAAAGCAGGAAAGCATGAATGTTAAGTCATTAAACCGTGCGCGCAAAAATACCAAAAGCTGAAGGCACAACAATGTTCAGCTGGCCATCATGTTGCTAACTAGCTTGCTGTCCGTGATGGGTTGCTGGCCAAACGCATATAAATCACTAGACAAGCGCGCGGCTCCTCTCTGACATCGTCTGTTTGCCAATTTGGAGTGTCAGTGTCCAGTTGGATGAGTTTGTAACTTAGTTGCATCAATCATAGGCTAGCATGCTGTTTATCTATTTTCTGGACGCCGCAGAATACCCACAGCTCAGATAAGAGTCCCGCCCCTTCTGTTCCTACCGTACTGACCGACGGCATCGTGATCCAATCAGAAACTCGATGGCCACCGGCGTTCCTTTTTGAATGGCAACCGTTCAGGGAAAAAGCCAATGAAATCACATTTCCTGGAGACGTTTCCTTAGTACGTCTTGCGCCCCTGCGCACGCCGTTTAACGCATGCGCAGTCTCTTTGTTGCTTTGAAAAACTAAACTTGAAACTTTTTTTTTTTTTTTAATTAAGAGATATGTTAGATTTTTTTGAAATACTTATATCACAATTTAACATTATGAATATGTAACATACTGGATATTTGAAATGTACAATTCTATAGTAAATATGGCATTAATTGTATAAAATGTGTCTACTACTTCAGCTTGTCGGCCAAATTCGGTTAACTAAATAGATATAATGCTTCAAAATAGCCGTTGGTTTTATAAAACAATAAACTGCAGTGACCTGACCATTTTTGCCTCATTTATGTTTTTTTATGTACCAACATTGTATCTCCTTTGTAGATGTTTACATTGGATTTCTCAGAGATGTGATGCTTCTGAGAAAATAAAGTTACTTATACTTGAAGTCAAACAAGAGAATATACGTTTAGGCCTGGTTTCACAGACATGTCTTAGATTAAGCCAGAATTAGGCCTTAGTGGGACATTTAAGTAGCTTTTGTAAATATGCCTTAGAAAAAAAAACTGGTGTGCATCTTGAGACAAAACAATGGCAGTGACATATTTTAAGATATGCCAGTGCAAGATGCTTTCCGTTATAACAGCTCAAACATGCAATTTAGCCTGGGACTAGGCTTAGCCTTGTCTGTGAAACCGGGTATTAGTGAATTTAAATTTACCCACAAATATAACACATATGGAATGATAACATGGAGTTGTCAAAATGATAATAAAATAATCTAAAAAAGAATGTCCTTTAATTTAAGATAAAGGTAAAGACAAAGGACATTAAGTTTCTATGTGACTTCCGTCAAAACATATAACGCTTCACTGTGTGATGACACTCTCCACCCTAAACCCAATTTTGCATAAAATAGCTTTACACAGAACACCAGGAATGAGCAACACCGGTCACATGTTTCTTTACAGCTCACTGCAAGGCCTCTGTCTGGCAGCAGACAATGTTTCTTTTCTCTTCTTCTAATGAGAGACACAAGATTTTCAGCCAGGCGACTGCAAGGTCATTACGCAGGTCAGGTGATGGTAACTTTGGCTGACTTTTGTAGAAGTAAATCACCTCTATTATAATAATAACAATAAAACTATTAGGAAGAGAGTTGTTTGTTTAAAGATTTAGATAGTGAAGAGCTTAAAGAGCAAATAAGCAGGAAGGAGACGTTTATGGAAACAATTATGAGGTTGAATTATAAGATTATATGGTTTTTATTAGAATATACTCCATTAAAGGCATAAACTTTGTTTGCTGAGAGAACAAGCTGGCTGCTTCAAAAGGCACGAAAACGTCCTGAGGGGACATAGTGTGCCTAAGTAGTAAACGTGCCACGACACTGCAATTGCACTCCTCCTCCGTTACTCTATGGGGGATGTTGTACAGCTCACGCTCCCACAAAGCTTTGCAGGAGACCATACAATGAAATTTGGTGCGTTTTTTTACATTTCGGCGCCATTTTCGATTGGACCCGAGGTAAGTTTGGATTTTTTAAGGAATTATTTTTCAGGATTTTCCCCTTCCTTGTTCTCACGCTGTCAAGTTGTGTGCTGTTCATTAATTTCTCAAGCGTCTGACCTTCCTAAAGAGACGGAGGCGCCTATTGGCGTTGAGTCGCCCTCACTACTTTTGAGCCTTTGTTTGAAAGCGGTGCCGTAGTTGTGCGCGCGGAGAGAAGTATCACTTTAATGTAACTTTGTCTAGTGCATGATCATAATCTGAAAGTTGTTTCATTTTGACGCGTCAATGAAAAGTTCGCGTTTTTATCTGTCGTTTGTATTTGACTCGCATTTCTCAATATAGCTTTATATCCAACATCCTCTTTTATTATTAGTACGAAGTTGCCTATTTAGGGAACCTGTGTAATCGCAACTGAGGAAACACCCCACGGTGTGTTGATATAGGCTACAGTTTTCGAAGGAGGCTGGCACCTAACATTTACGGTGGAAATTATTTTTTTTTGATTCCGCTCACTTCAACCCGAGGCTATTTCTGTTGTTATAGACAATTGTAAAAATGCTGAGTAGGCAGTTATAACTACACCCTGTATGTGGCATCCAGCTGAATGTGCGTGTCTGGAGCTTTTCTTTCAACCTCAGCATGGCCTGTGCAAAATATTAAATAAAAATGTCGATAATAATATTTACATCTTATAATATTATTATTACTTGACTTAAATATGCTGATGATTCCGTTTAACAAACATGTAAGTGTATTCAACTTGTTTTTTTTTTTTTTGTTTGTTTGTTGTTGTTGTTGACGTAACAGTTGACGTAAGTTTTCTATAAATTCCTTATATTTTTGTAATTGAATTTAAAAAAGAAAGAAAATGATTTAATGTATTTTAAGAACCAGGCCCTCTGCACACCAGTCCGTGACATGCAGTGTTGGGGATATGTCTGGTCATGTCTGCCTGGCGAGGGCTCTTATTTTTGTACTTTATTAGTTGCTAATCAACAACTAGGTATACAAACAGCATACATACCGGCTCTTAACAATTATAATTTCCTATCATTTAAATACAGATGTATCCTTAATAATACGCAACTGACTGAAACTTTAAAATACTTTGTAATTATCTGGTATGCATTTGCATTTTTCATATTTAGCGTGATGTATAGATCTATTTTTTGTAATTACCCATCGCAAAAATGCGGTTTTGAATTTATTTTCAGTTAAAGAACATTGGATATAATCTTGAGGCCTATTTTACCACCGTTGTTCCTTTCAGACCCACCAGGGGGCGCTCATCCTCCTAATGACATTTGGAACAATGGATAAGACCAACAAATATTTCCATAATTATTTAGACATGTGTTGTGATTACTGACATGTAAATATAAAATTTAAAAATATATATCTTAATATAAGTTGTTTCATGTAATGCAAGATCACACTGGTTAATTACCAGAATAGCAAGTTGAAGCCACAATGAGATAAAGAGAATGAACATGTCAAATGCTCTGTCACAACACCAGCAGCACATCATGGTTTTTTGATGGTCATCGTGAGCTGCTAGAGGACAGTTTCTCTGTGTTCCACCAGCAACATTTCAGTAACCCAGCGCAAGAGACCAGCAGATCTGAAGGGAATGTACTATAGCAGCACATAAATACTGGAGGTGAATGTGGTGTTATCCAGTATTACTGTTCTGCTTTAGTAAGACCTGTCAGCACTTACAGACTCCAAAGAGCCACAGCAGATCCTTGCCCGAGAGCTCAACATACCCGTGTATTTTTGTGATGGAAAAACACTACCTGTCTGTACTGTAGATGAACAATGCTGTTAAATAAAATAGAATTTCCTTATGTGTAACTGGTTATTCATGTTATTTCTGAAAAAAAAAAAAAAGTGGAAGATTTGTTGTCTCAATTTTGTGATCTGCGGTTAAAAAAAACTGCATTTCACATCTGCTCATTTCTTAACCTAGTTTTCTAATAAATCTTGCATTGTATACTATGAATACTAGTGGCTCTGTGACAAATTGCTTATGTTCCTCCGTGCTAAGTTGCTTTGGATAAAAGCATCTGGTAAAGGCATAAATGTAAATGAGAAAATAGGGAATAGATATTGCTATTTTAATATTTTATGACGTTCATTAAATGCAGAACAATTTTATGCTACAATTTATTCCTAAAACAGCAGTTACTACATGATAATGTGACCTGTTCAGTTCAATAATGTTGGTCGTGACTTTGACGAGAAAAGTAATGTTAGGAGAACAATCAAAACTCTTTGAATAATTTAATCAGAAAGTTTGCTGAACAATGGTGATGTCACTAACATTTTTCCCTTCAGTTTCATTTCATTTCCATACTGTATTTATATGGTAGCATAACTGGTCATACAAATGTATCACCTAAGGCACCATAAGACCCCCTCCCTCTCATTTCAATGCCATTATTATAATTATGAAGCAAGACTGAAGTTAGTAGACATAAATACATATTTTGCAAAATTAAACAATTACAGATAAAAACAAGATGATATTTGGCTTTAAAATGTCAATAAATTTAAAACGTGATTGGAAAATCAGGTTCCCGATTCTAAAGTACATTCACATGTAAAAGCATTCATTTTATACAGTCTCAATACTCACTGATTTTAATAATTAATAACAGGGTTCATATTACAGTTTTACACTGCAAAGAGTCTTTGGGAAATATGAATGTTCTCCTTTTGCCATCTGAGCACATCAAATTCACATTTTGTATGTTCATTATTGAAATAGCAAATCAATATTGTTTAATTATCTAGTCTTTACACATAAACACCTACCTATAATGACTTGCACAAGTCTGGCCCTTGCACAAATGGTTGTTTTAAACCCCCATTGTAAACTAAGAACAGCAGTCTAAAGGACCTCTATTCTCAGAGACTGAACTGCAAGTGTTTGTGGTTTCTAATGTGTGTAGGGGAGCCTGTGGAGGTATAAGCTAATTTAAATGTAAGGTGCATTGACAGCACACACACCTCACCAGAGACCCTGAGTGCAGGACCTGCTAACCTGCGGTGAGCTGCGCTACTGAAAATATACAAAATGGATATAAAATGAAAAACATCTATTTAAAAAAACAAATGATACACAGCTAAAGGGGGAAGTTCAGGGCTTCTCATGCTTTGTACTTCTCCTTTCCTGTTTCACTGATGACACAGATGTGCTGCAAGTCAAAATGAGAAAAGCTGTTAGCAGAAACTGCAGCACAATCAAACAGAAGTGTGCTATAATGGGCAACCATTTGCAATTTAAATTATAAAGATATTCTAAAATGGAAAAAATATTGTATAGAAACAATTTTCATGTAGAAATTGCTGGTAGCAATTACAACAAATACAAAGAAACCGCAAGTAACACATTGAATTAAGCACGATATTTTAATGTAGAAAAACTGAAATAGTATTTTCTTGTAAAACACTCCAATAATGTTTTAGTTTTTTTACAGCTACATTTTGAGTGTACTTACATTTAAATCCCTAAAGTACTCATTGTAGTCAAGTGCATATCCAACCACAAATTTGTCAGGAACCTCAAATCCTACAACTAGAAGGGGGAAGAAAAAAAACTGGAGGTTAATGAAAGTTTGTTGAATAGGTACTTCAATGCAGAAGTGTGCAACCTTGTGGTCAACAGACAGCATTGCACTAGAATGGCCTTAGCGGATCAATAGGAGGAATCGACTTGATTCCCTTAAAAAAATAAAATATAAATAATCAATGAGCTTCAGTCTTTTGAGTCCGTTTGTGCAACCCTAAGAAATCAACAAAGTATCCATATATAAACATGACTTGTAAGTAGTGAATTGAATCCTAACTATATCAAAGCCATAAGTCTATAAAGCTTTTTCAGTAATCCACTCACAGTCTGGTCTGTAGCCAACACTCCTTGGTGTCCTCTTCACCAGCAAACTGCAAAGAAAACAAATGATGAGAATATGGGAAGTATGTGATATACAGCTTAAAAAAAAAAAAGGTAGTCGTTTCTGGCATTTGTTGGACTCGTGATCAATAATAGATAAGGGAGGTACTACACAGAGCTTAGCAATATTTACATACAGCTAACAAAGACTGATGCAATAGACCTTATTCAGAGCAGCACCACGACAGGTATGAAAGCGAGGCTGTGAGGGACAGACATACCGTGTTTTCAGTGTTATTGCTGTAAAAATAAATAAATAAAATAACTCCTAGATCACTTATTTTTGTCTGGAGTGTTTTTCGTCAGCAGAACAATCCAAAAACACATTAAAGGTGTCATGAACTGGCTTTTTAATTTTTTTATACTGTTGTCTGAGGTCAAATTATGACGTTTGTCTGGTTTTTACATTCAAAAACATAATGCTCAAGTAATAGGCTATTTTATACACCGGTTTTGAGGCTCTCTCATGGAACGCTCGGTTTTTATGGGCGTGCCACACTGAAGATTTGGAAGTAAACGCCCACAGCTAGGATTGGATAAGATTTGCATATTTAATGAGCTTGAGTTCCCCCGTCAGTACATGTGGGAATTGTTTTGAAAGCGTGTGGGTAAACGGCAACCGGAATCGTCCCACAGGGCTCACAAAACGTCTTTATCAAACAATCACAATGATTTATCTCTCATCCACCCGCGACTGATTGGAATTATTTATTACTTGGCCCTCCGGATCGGTTAACCGCACACACACACACACACAAAGCGTCACTGCAGAGTCAGACAAATCAGCATGTTGAAAACTTCTGCGTTTGTATTTTTCCCTTCAAATATCAAGAAAGGAATGTAATTTCACCATTTAAGATAGCCAGTCGGCAAGCCAGGCCGTTACATTTTGGTAGCCCGTCTGGAAAACACATATCCCCGGGACGCTGGGCTTTATGAGCCCTGGCCCATACATGTCCGAGTCTGACCCTGAATCACAATAAACCAACAACACCACAAACAAAGGATTCTCCAGCCTGTGACAGCGTGCTAAAATATGTTCAGTTAGACACGTACACAATCAATAGATCTATATCAAACGTTCTGTAACAATACTGCAATACTATCAAGTATAAAAAAAATGTGTCAGTGGCACGAGTCGGTGGGCGTGGCTACAGAATCAGGCGTTGTTCATCTTCTGTTGAGGCAGTGTTTCACCACACGCTGACGTCAAGGTGTGGCGCATTCTGAGATCGATCGTTTGCTGGGCCTGGTGTCAATAAAAGCTTTTCTTTGACTAACAAGGAATTTTTCAGCTCTGAAACATACTGGATATTCTTATATTACCATGGCCTTTTATATATCAAAAGCTCAAGGGAAAGTTGATTTCTCAATTCATGACCCCTGCTTTCATTCCTGTTAAACATCAAGACGGCACTGCCTACAAGATGAACAATCTGAGACTCATTGCATTTTTATTCATATGTACCTGGCCACTTTGACCATTTTTGGATTATACTGCTTGAGAAGTTCTAGCAGGGTCTTCATCGTCTTCCCAGTATCAATGATGTCCTGATGAACAGAGTAAAGATTACACTGAATTTGCCGGATAATGCAAGCTATTTTAAATATATACATGAATAAATAAATTCATAAATACCTCAACAATCAAGACGTTCTTTGGTGTCCAAAAGGATGTCAGGAGAAAAGGAGACAGTTAACACATTTCGATATGTTTAAGAGACTGCAAAAACAAAATTTCAGCAGCAACTGAATAATTCATGTATTTTGACTATGACTAATACATGCATCATACACCAGAATTCAAAAGTTTGGGGTTGGTAAGAATTATTATTATTATTTTTTTTTTTTTTTTTAAAGAAGTCTTATGATCACCAAGGTTGTCTTTCCTATTGTTCTGGGGCTTGAAAGTGGTAGTTACGTTAAATCTCTATGGAAAGACAGAAAGCTCTGGGGTTTCATTAAAAATATCTTAATTTGTGTTTTGAAGATGAACGAATATCTTACGGATGTGGAATGACACAAGGGTGAGTAATTAATGACCGAATTTTCATTTTTGGGTGAACCCAACCGTTAATATTTTTGAGGAAACATCTTTTGTAATACTATAAAGGTCACTTTTGATCAATTTAATGCGTCCTTGCATTAGATATAAATAAAAGGTATTTATATCTTTTATGGACAACATCTATGGCATGCTGCCGGTTACCACAGAAATGAACTTTGAACTTTGACAGTGATGCACTTCATTTTGTGTTTGTTTTTACAAACTGAGGTCAAAATGTTTTCCTGGTAATGTCACCAGAAATTCACAGGATATGATTTTAGACATTATCATAAAGATTATTTTGATGTAGTGAGGATTATTTTTATTCGCAAGAACATGCTTACCTTTCCTGTGAGTGTGGACAGATCATCGCCACCAATCACTTTGATGTCACCTGTAGATTGGTCATTCTGTAATATTTAAAGAGGAAGGCAGGGTTCAGACAACATCAACACTCAACTTTGAAACAAGTTTGTATCGCACAGGGTCAATTTTCATTTGTGTTGTCATGGTAATTAAATTCATGTTGTCAGTAAACAAAAGGGAATGAGTAACAGGCCTGACTGAATTTGCATTCATTAAGAAGGACTGAATAATTAATAGCCATACTTGGTAACTCTTGAGGCGGATGAAGTCCACTGTCATCGGAATGGAGCGATCACTGTTGCGATTAAGGGCTTTGATGTAATCTAGCAGGTCAGCAAAAAACTTGTAGCCCCCTTTGAGCACACACAGAGCCACGATATGGTGGCCACCCATGTCCTTCAAGATATCTCTGGCCAGACGTTCAGTTCTGTTGGAGTCCAGAGTGACTAGTCAGCGCCGCCAACATGCATTGTCAACAGTCTTCAGGTTACATATTATTTGTAATTTGCAGGTTCATAAGGCAAGACATCTTGGCTAAGAAGTAACTTTGTTTGAGGTGCCTCGTACCTGTCCATGATGAGCCCATGTGGAATATACACACGCTCCAGGTCAGATGCATAATGTTTTGGTATACAGAAAAGGTCCAGGTCATAACCTTGCTCTTCATCACTGAGCTAAAATACACAAATGACATAATTTGATTATATCATACCTGATAGGGCAAAGAACAGTGAGCAGTCTGTTTGATAGATAACATTTTATCTGGCAGACAGCAGCACAAACATTAAATAGGGTAGTAGGTGAAAGGTAATCTTCAACCTTATATCCCATTGCCTAACTCTCCTGCTCTCAAGACATCTGGCAATAACATGACATTTGTCTGTAACATTTGAGAGTATGTTCTCAACAAACTGACTCCTGTCTAGGCCGATATGTATCTCTGGTACTTCTGATGTAATAAAAATAAACTCAAAAGTATAAATGTCTGTTAAATGTTGTACATCTTTATTTTTTATAGTATTTTAATAAAGACTATGTTAATATAACTAAAATTACCTTATTTTAAGACTTGCTGATGCCCCCTTGTTGAGAACAACTGTTCTGAATGAAGAATGTAAATATAGTATTTAGAATCCAATTACTGAAAAATTGTAACTTGAGAAGAACCTTGACTTGAAATCTTTCAAAACAGCAGATGGTACATGTATAATGTGTAAAAAACAAATAACATTTAAAAAAATAAGGAAGAAGAAAAAAAAAAGGACATATCTAACTGTTCCTCACTGTGGAGGCAAAGTAGAAGCAGACACATTCCAGGAAAGCAGAAGCAGACCAGCCTGTTATTTGTTTGTTCTTCCAATAACTGTTATCACACTGTCCTTGAAGGAGATTCAGACAAATAATGTCAGCAGAGGCTCCTTTGAGAGCTTCCCCTTCTCTGCCTACTGCTGGTGCCAGTACCTTGAGATTCAAATCCCAAAGCACAAACCACATCAACAGACATGGCTGTGATAAGACATGGATTTAAAGCCTATGGCTGCACACCAAAGTAGTTTCCCATACCATGCATGTCACATGTCTTTCCTCAGCTCTATCAGAATATTAAGCGAATTCTCTTCATTAAGACATGCTTGGGGCAAATCATTTGGAAAAAAGGTGACAGAATTCCCCATATTTCTCTCTTTTTGGGTACTGTAGACTGAAATCTACAAGCGTGACTAAAGATGCCTCAAAAAAGATGCAAAATGACTATGAAATGGATCATAAACATGGTCCACATGACTTGTGCACTATAGTACATGCCTTCTGATGTCATACAACAGTGATATTATGAGAAGCAAAATTTAAATAATTATTCACTGAAAATCCTGAAATCCACTCAAGCTCGCCTTAGCATTCATGAATGATATTATCACTAAAGCGTTGCTCCAGTTCACAAAACTGATCTGGATTATGTTTCCTAAAAGCATTGGAAGCCTAAAGGTAGAGACCATTTGTGCCAATGGTTTCCACAACCTTAAGCTTACAATGCTTTAAGAAAAGCAGCCCTGAATGACTGGTCTGGATCTCATGTTCAACTCATTCGCAGTCGTTAATCAGCTATCCTTCAGGTACAACTTTTCAGCAAACAATGGCTTCGGTGTGTTTATCACAGACTTGCTGTCATATGGTTTTAGGAAACCTGTAATAAACAACAAGTATTTTAAACTTTTTGACTAAATTTTCACTCACCATGCATTGCCCTGCATGGAAAAGACAGACAAGGACAGTCTTAAATTGTCATCGTGTTCTGCACAAGGGAAAGGTATACGGGACTGGAACGACATGAGTGTTTTTCCCCCGGTGAACTGCCCCTTTAAGAGTTTACCACACCTTTGCTTCTTTAATACAACCCAATCACAAATTACAAAGCGCGGGATGGGTCTGTCTAAGATTATATCCTCAGGATATTATCTTAATTTAGAGCAGAGGAAGATGGTGATTAATTCCCCCGAGTCTCCTTGAGCAAAGCGGTGTGTCGTTCCTATCAGTGCACTGCTCACAAAGACTGAAGGGCCCTACGCAGTGTTTTATCATTACAGAGGTTGCACAACTGAGTTTGCTATGGGGGTTTGGGGGCATGGTTTGGGTCTGAAAGAGCGCTACGGTTATTATCACTTTATTACAAACAAAAATAAAACTACTCGCGCTACATATGATAAACGCTAAAACCAAAAATACAACCAAGCACGTGCAGTGTTTGTTCTTACTCATTTCGCACGTGTCATACGTGCAGAAATTAATGGGCTGCATCACATGTGCCATGCGTGAAACGCGTGCTTTCCCTCCAGGCCCCTAGACTTAACGGAAATATTTACGAATCACTATACATTTGCACGTAATGCAGAGAGGATCATTTCTAGGGATAGGACGAAAAAAAAAATATAGTTTTATTCCCAAAACACACTTCTGATTTTTAATTTTATTTTTACACACTGACTAATCAAGTGTTGCGCTATGGTGTAAATGATTGAAGGCATGAGTGTGCACAGTACTTACCACGATACAGGAGCTGGTAGACGCCATGTCCGTCCCGACTGTGTTAGCAAACGTCCTCGACTCCGATGAGAAATGCCGGAAGTAATTGCTGTCCTTCTTATTCTCAATTTCGCCTTTAAAGGACTGAACGAGCCCAATTTCTATCTTCCGCACATTACACTGTGGCTGTTTTAGGATTGAAGGGGTAATGGACCCCGTCAACCAATCAGCGTTTAGCATTGAAAACGCGCTCATATCACCTTAAAGTGATAGACCTACACAATTACTTCTGCTTCTCCAAATTAGTACGGGCATAATAAATTAATAAAATAAACATTAACAGTTGCAGACATCCCATCCTGCAAAAACTCATTTCCTGGAGATAGCACAACAGTGATGTCATTGGTTTACATTTCACTGCCGGTTGTATATTCTGTATATAACTGTGTATGTGACAAATAAAACTCTTGAATCTAATAAACAAGAGGCAAATATAATTAGCTACATGCAACCCTAATCCTAACCCTATAGTAAGTACATGTTAATTAACATTACTCAGTATTTAAATGTATAATTACACTGTAACAAGAATAACCTACCTCAAAATAAAGTGTAACCAAAAATATATCTACAGTGACAGGTCCCATTGTGACAAACGACCCCACATATTGTGACATGTTCAAAAAGATCAACGTGTTCAATGGACCGTGTTTTCTTCCTGAGCAGTAACAGTAGAAATGCTCAGGAGCTCAATGTAGACTTGAACATATGCATCACAAAATATACACTCTCTCTCTCACACACACGTCTGGTTTACTATCTTGAGGACGTAATGGCTTTTATACTGTACAAACTGTATATTCTATCCCCTTACATTATCCCTACCCATCACGGAAAACATTCTGCATTTTTACATCAGAAAAATAAATTCTGTATGATTTATAAGCTTGTTTCCCCGTGGAGACCTCAATTCAGGTTGAAGTCCTGACTGGGATAGAAAAACAGGAATACTCTCTCACACTCACACGAGTAATAATTGCTCGTTTACACAGAGCGTTACGGTTCAGTACAGTGTGCATTTTTTTTAATGCCATTTCCCTTGTCATAGGTTGTGAATGGTACCTTAATTTTGAACCGTACCATACCACTTTTAATTAAACACAGTAGTCCGGTACTAAAGGCTAGACTCGCTGCAGAATGTTGATTGGTTGACAGATTCGACACTTTTTCGGCTGTTTTTCCTTGCAGCATGCAGCCTTGGCACAAACAAAGCGATCGTCTTCTAGTGACATTCGGAGAAGTGTGGCATTGGAGAATTGTGACATTTGGAGAAGCAAGAACAAGATCTGCTGTATGTTGTACATTGTTGTTTACTATGTTGCTTTCTTCTTTGCGCGGAAATCATCATAAGGGTACTGTTAACAAACTAAAAAAAAACCTTATAATAGCTTATGTAATAGATTTTGTATTAAATAATAAAGTATAAACATTTAATTTTCAGGATTCACTTTTTAACTTTTTCCCTCCAAACAATATCTTCAAGTATGCTTGTTTCAAGTCTGCCTTTCAGAAGGACTCTTATTTTGAATTGTTGCCACCAAATGGACAACTGAAAACACAAAGCATATAATGCCTAATTAAAGATACATGTGGAACGTGCATATACAAGGGGAAAAAAAGACCACCGTGTAGACCGAGTAAAGAAAAGTGCATGCTAGCCAATGTTCTTTAATCCTGTACTATAAAGAAAACCACAGATATCCAATATTACTCATGAGTATAATACAGTAATAAAATATAATACATGTTGCAAGAGAGAAAAAAGAGGTAAAGAGTTTCATGAAGGAGAATTACTTTGAAAGGCTTATTAAACATCATGGTTTGAAGGAGATGCACTATAAACAGTCGGCGGGGCAGTCTTTTTCAGAGTGGGTCCAGTCAAAGAGCAGTTTGCCAAAGAGGAAACTGGAGGTGCAAGCACAAACAGATGACACTGTTCCAGCTGTCCAATCATATTGTATTAAGTATTAATATACCATATGTTTAAATAAAACCTATCCCAGCTAAGTTATAGTTTACACTGCAGTAACATATCGATATAATTTGATATTGAACTTACATTCTCACTGTCCATGAAATACTGTCAAAGAGACGAAAACTATTGTGAGCTGGCCCCTAGTTTCTAATTGAGCATTATACAAAAATATTTATTTTATTCCCATCGTATCAGGTCTTCAATCTTCATTCACCTTCTGAAAAAAGACAGTACTTCAATCTTTGGCATGATCACGTTGTCTTTGATATCAAAATATGGTAATACATTGCCTGGTCCTGAATAGTTATCAAACACGAATTCTGTCATGACAGGCTGAACAAAATCACACTGTATCATGATGCATCATGTCCAATGATTAGTATTAACATGAAATTCTGTTCCAAGGATACACATGCAGAATCTCACCTAGTTGCCATTGACCTGCGATGGAGGATCTGCTCTGTTGTCAATAGCAGCTTTCTCTCTACTGCGACTCTCCCTCTCTTCATCTTCCTCATCTCTTTCCTCATTTCCACTGTGATTCTTACAATAAAGCCTGGTGAAAACATAAAAGTTCCTGTTATACTGCAATACAGCAGCACATGTGATCACTGTAGGGCTGGGTGGTATATCAAGTTTGTACGATATCAATATATTTTCTATAAATTATAAAAAAACTGAGGCTATACTGTTCATATCGACATACAGTAGTATGAGATTACAAGTGCATCTGAAAAATAGCAGAGGACAGAGTGAGCTGCTGTGTGGAAAGCGCATAATCCAATTTGTCCTAAACACGAGACATGCTTTATACTAAGGGCTTCAAAATAACTAGTTAACGTGTATAGCTTAAAGCTCTGATAGATACGGTTTATTGTGTTTGAGATGTGTTTTCGTCAGTGCATAACTTGCATTTCACAGGTATATTCTCCATTTATAAACGTTAGAAAGTCAAGCAAATACTTCCTTTTTGGTGTCAGGAGTTGAGAAGTGTTATGCAAGCGAGTCTCTGCTAAACTTCACAGACTTCGGTGAAAGCACCAGCCACTAGCCTAGAAATCTAGACGCACCCTAGCGGAAGCAAATATAATTTGCAGCCAGGGCGTCTAGCAACTCTCCGTTGGCTTGCGAGCTGCAAAAACCATACTCTACTCAGGCCAATCACACGCAGAGTTGCGTCGGTTCCGTGTGCTACTTGAAAACAAAGAAGCTGGCGAACAGCGGTCTTTTGAATTGGCTCTGGAAGACTCGGAGTTAAGAATGGCACTGAAGTCATTCTTAAAGGAAGATGTGTTCTGAGTTTTGCCGACCAGATAAGGCAAAAGTTTAATCCATCAACTAGCTTCGCTTCACCTTCTTCATTGCTCTGGTTGGTTGTAGCGCTGTCCTATAGCGTGCAGAGGGAATTTGAAAGACAACTGTTTATCCTGCCCTTCAGATTGAGCCCTGCCAATGGCGAGTTCCCAGACCCAACATCTTGATGTGGGTTTGGCTTGTCAGGCTAATGGAGCACAATAATTCTGACTAAAATATCAATTTTGCTAAATATTTGTTGTTGTACATGAAAATGTACCATATGTAGAATTTTAAACCTACAGGTAAGTATTTTTTTTTTATAATAACAGTAGCAGTAACTAATGTGACTACTGTCATGGGACTACCTACACAATCAAATGTAGGCTAATATAATTACTAACCACAGACTAACACAGTTCTCTCACCAGTTAACATTTAGTCTGTGCTTTTGTTTTTATTTTCATTTTTAATTTAGTGATTTTAACTTTAAAAAGCATTCTTTTGTTTTTAGACTCATGTTGTTAGAATGTAATGTGATTTAAACCACTTTGAACATTATAGCATAGCCTACATGGTTACAGTCACTATATTTGTTTGCATAGCCTTCAATATGTCAACACTGTCTTCAACATTGTTTGTAGGACACAATATTGGGCAGGATGTGAAATAAGTTAACATTGATTCAAATAGTTTTTTTAAACCCCAAAACAAAAATAAAAAAAGTATATTGTGTATATATTGCATATCGCCATTCAACTAAAACTATTCCTTTTTTGTCCATATTGCCCAGCCCTAGTTCACTGTTCTGATGGTTTCAGTGTGTATACAGAATGTAAGAATGTATCTTATTCTGGATAAAATAGTCTTACCAGACTATTCATATTTGTATAAAGAAAACAAGCAGTTAATAGTTAGAACATACTTGTAAATGCCTCTAGCCATATTCTCTATGTATTTGGCCTTGTCTTGCAGGCCACAGTGATAATGGTAGGTTTTCACACAGGCTTTTATCTCACATCCAATGGTGGCTCCAAGCTGGGCACAAAGTGTGCATTTCTGAAATGACCAAAAATACATTAGGGGCCGGTTTCACAGACAGGGCTTAGATTAAGCCAGGATTAGACATTAATTCAATTTGGGCATTTAAGGGTGTGTTCATACTTGTAGTTTGGTTCACTTGGTTTGTTTGGTCCGGACCAAAAAAAAAAAAACGTTCAGTTTCACTTAACGAACACCCAAAACAATGCTGTGTGCTGAGCTAAATGCTCTCGTTATTTGTGCATAGCCTACATATGATGGTATTTTGACCAACTGAGAACTCGTGATGAGTTTATAAAATGTGTGAAGGAGTCAAAACAGTGGCAGGAATCCCTCCGTCACACACACAAAAGAAGATCTGCTGCGAAGAGATGCAGTTCTGATGCGTGTACCGAACTGTGATGGCAACATCACAACTATGAGGAGAAAGAAAGGTATGTGTGAGCATTCTGTCCTTTTTAGGGTCTCGTCTTCCTGTTTTTGGTTTGTTTACATGTGTTTGGTCCATGCTGCGCTCATATCTCATTTGAACCACAACAGAGATCGTTTGGAAGCAGACCGAAACCCATCTTTTCAGCGGTCTTAGTCCACTCGTTTAGTGCGCACCAGGGTTCAGATGGCAGTTTTCAAATGAACCACGCTAACTGAGCAATCCCACCAGGGTTCGTTTTAATCAAACCAAACATGGCAAGTGTGAACACACCCCAAGTAGCTTTTATAAACATGCCTTGGAAAAAACATTACTGGTGTACATCTTGAGACAAGACAACAATATTTTAAGATATGCCAGTGCAAGTTGATTTCAGTTAAAACGGCTCAAACATGCATTTTAGTCAGGGACTAGGCTTAGGCCTTGTCTGTGAAACTGGGTGAATGTGACTATGACTTAATATAATAACCATCATCAAAAAAAAAAAAAAAAAAAAAAAAAAAAAAAAACTGACCATGGTGTAAACCTATATTTAGTTCACTTCCTTATGTCAGCAATATAGTTTAGCAATTCTATATTGAATTCAATTTTTTAAAATTTCACCATTCTTTTTCCTCTTTTGATTTCCTGGATAACCGTTTTAATGTCAAAGTTCCCAAATTCAGCACGTGAGGTGGTAGTTAGCTGGACGGTACCAGAAGAAAAAAGCTGTGACAAAAACAGAAAATAAAAGACGTTTTAACGGAACAGGTTGAATCAAACTTTTTCAAACCTAGAATAAATATAAAAATAACATGGAGCAAAATATATACTTTTTCAGTACTAAATATCTTGAATATTTGAGATAATATTTGTTTACAAATACAAAGTTTAAATTAATTTAAAAAAATTGTTGTGCCCCTATTATGCCATTTAAAAGTTCCTAATTTTGTTTTGGAGGTCCCCTACAATAGATTTGCATGCATAAAAGGTCATAAAACACTTTTCTAATTTTCTTAGTATACATGGCACATCACCTCATTTCTCAAAGAGTCTGAAAACGGTTCATTCGACCCCGGAGTCAACTTATTTGATCATTAATTCTTATTTACTCAGTTATTTAATTATTTACTTTGTTTTATTATTGTGCGAAATAAGAATATTTTATATAATTTTGTGAGCAAAGATTGGCATTGAGAGAAGAGAGAAGAAAAAAAAAAAAAAAAAAGTCATGTTGCATAGAAATGTTTCACCCAAAAGGTGAGCCTGTGGATATCACATGCATTTTTCAAACACTGCACGAGAGTTATGCCAGTGAAGGAGTCTCTAACTACAGTCAATTATTGATAACGGTATCAATTATCTTAATTTATTGGCTAAATATTTCTCTGAGAGAGCTGAACCTACCTTCAGTGCTGATAACAGTATATCAATGATCTTAATTTATTAGCTAAATATTTCTCGTGAACCATGCATTAATCATAGCGAAAAAAATGAAAATCAAGAAATCAAGTTTTGATTTAAGTGTGTTTGAAGCTGCTTTTGATTTTCATCGATGACTGATTATTGTACTGTGTTCGGAACCTAAAGACTTTGCTATTATTAATAATAATAATAATAATTTGTATCGTTATTAGTGTTATTAGTGTCATTAAAATGTTAATGTGCTATGGAAACAAAAACTTGGCTCAAACACCAACTGTATTAAGATTTATAACAAGCACGACAATTTGTGAATAGATCACCTTGAAATTCTATTTTGATGTGGGATGTAGTTTTGTAGTTCTGTTTTAAAAACAATTCATTGAGGAGTCCTCAGTCCTCATAGATGTGTGCCAGTGTCGCAAGTATGGTTTTGTGGTGATGTAGTTATAAAATTAGGGAAGGCAAATTAACTGTATGTCCTAATATCAATTTGATAAAACTAGCCTGATAATAATATAATGGTAACAACAACAACAACATTACTACTACTACTACTATGGAGGAGAAGAAAATAATATTAGGAAAACAAGCCAATTATTATTATTGATATAGTCAAAGGCATCAGTCATCGGCAATATCTCTATTGTCAATACACGATACCATCATCACAACCCTAACAATAACTTTCTGTTGTGCACTTTGATCTTTAAAACTCTGCAGACCCTTTACATTTCACAAACAGCTATATTACACGCTGCATGAAAGGTAATATTCAAAAAAGCATAATAGGGGCACTTTAAAAATGACCCATAGCTTTTCAGTATTGAAGAAGCCTCACCATGCATTTGTAGTGGGCAGCAACCTTCTTGGCGTTGTCTGAGTGGAGCACACCCCGCGTTTCATTCTCATCTTCACCGGCGTGACAGAAGCCACAGCGAAGGCCTGAATCACTGGGGCTGCCTCTCAGCGGGGACCGGTCCCGCTGTGGCACACACAAACACCAGACAAATTAGCATATGCAAACTATTTATATTCTGAAGCTTGTATCAAAGTCACCTGTAATCTATTTGGATTAAATATGTGTTATATCAGAAAAAAAGTAGATAAAGTGGCCTACATGTGAGGAACTCTCTGTATCATCATTGCCTTGCGACGAGGTGGATCGAGTGTCATCTGACTGTCCGCGCGACACACCTCTGATTCTGCTTTTCTCGAAACGCCCCCTTCCCCTGCTCCTCGGTGGAGATGAATCCGAATCATTGGCTGCAACTCCCTGTTCATCTGGAATAAAAGCAAATCACTAATACATGGTTCACAAGCAGGTTAATCTCCAATATTAAATGAAGTAGAGACAGCTAGTTACCATCACTGCCATCTTGAGAGGAATCTCTGTGTTTGCGACAGTAAACACTAATTTTCAAAAAATAAAATAATTAGGGTCACATAGTTATAAAACAGAAGCAGTTTTGCAATGAGCATCATCATCATCATGCTTACAGGTAGATGCCTTGAGAGGGATTCTCCTTGGTCTGGGCCTTGTCCCAAAGAGCACAATAATAGTGGTACGTCCGCCTACATGTCTTTACATCACAGCCAATGGTCGCCCCAGGTCGGTGACAGGAAGTGCACATCTGAACAGGAAATAAGCATGTGAGATAGAAAAGCTGAATGTTTATTCTCTATTGTGAGCCTAAAGGAACAACTGAATTTTATTAGAGCTGTTGGTCTGGATGCTTACTAGTTTATTTCCTCTTTTTATCTCCTTCTTCACATCTTCAATAGAAAAGCCTCCAATGTTTTCACTCTCTGAGTGAGATGTGACCAATGCTGATGAGAAAAGCTAGGTAAAACAATCACAAATCAAATGTTATACATGCAATGTGTCTAAATATATACTTTTATACTATTTTGTATATATAACAGATGATATTGTTACAACACATCATGTGATAGTCTATAGTCATATTCTCTGGTTAGTTATGTGAAACTAGGCGAATAAATAAATGTATTAATAAGAGCGGGTTCTATCCATTTTAACAAATATACAAATCAAGCTAGTGGACAGCTAACAAACCATGCACTTGTGGTGGGCTGCCACCCTGTGGTTCTCCGACACCAGTAACTGTCCACACTCCTGGTCTCGGTTGGTTCTACAGAAGGCACATTTTCGGAGCCGTGCTGAAGCTCCTTTTCTCTGTCCTGACATGACCAGTTTTCACACACTGTACCTCTCCTGTTTTAAAAGACAAAAAACAACATTAACATTGCAATTGCACTGCAGTGTACAGGGAGGGAGATCGCTTTTGTGGTTCAGATCTGTGAAGAAATAACTTTAAGCTTTGTTTGAGTATAGAGCAAATGGCTAAAATGCATGCATGGTTTTTTTTGTGTGTGTGTTGGGGGGTGGTGGTTAGGGGAGAGATTTCTGAAACTCCTACATCTGTTATTGAATCAAGCTATATGAGAAAAAAAAAAACAGATTACACATTTGGTTGTCGTTATTTTGTTTAAACAATTCCGTCACATGTTATTAAACTAATATGTTTGGTTTGAAATTTCCCCAAAGAGGAAATGCATCATTAGCATGACTTAAACTTCCAAATGTCTTTATTTCAACAGAGTCTAGCATGAAAATGTTTGATGGATCGTATAAAAGGTTGATAATATTTCCCAGGAATAATCATTTAAATGCTACATCTACATAAAAATAAAAAAACACTTATAGGAGAAATAAAACAAATCACACTTTTCCTAAATCTTCAATTTAGAGCTTCAATCAACTTAATACATTAAACAGAAAGGCACAAGAAAAAAATCAAATAAACTGAGGTCCTGTGCACAAATATTTACACTCAAAAACATTTTTAGAGCTGTTAAATTGTGTTTGTTTTGCACACATAATGTAGAAAATTGTTTACGTCTGCTTTCTAAAGATTGGCCAGAAATTACTACTAAAAATCACTACTAAACAGAACAAAATAAAAAGCAAATCTGCCTAGAATTATAAAAGTGAATATTAAAGCTCACATTAATACATATTCATATTATTGTAAATATAAAACAACATGAGATATATATATATATAAAATGCTAAGCTTAAAATTGTTCACACACAAAGACAGTTGTCTTAATATTTTAGGAAGGGGTTCCCTAGCAATGGGGATAATTGTATTTGGCGGTCCAAAAAGTTTGAAAACCCATTATTTAAACTACTTAAAGTCAAATTACTTACTATAAGGACGATGTAGTAAAGAAACGATGGATTTAAGTACATATTTCAACAAGTTTATCAATGGTGGAAAAACAAAAATCTCTCTGTAAGATTGACCACAGTATGGACAAACACACAAACCGTAGGCTTAGTCGAACTGTGCGAACATAAGACACACAAACCCATGTCAATACCTTGTAGTGACTACACAATTTTATTGGCATTACAATAATGTAGGAAAAGTACATGGGTGGCGTTTTCGAAACACTGCAACGCCAATAGGCAGCTGTGACCGAGTTCACAAAACACCCCTTGCGCGAGGCGGCTAGCTCATCAGTTTCACCCAAATCCGGAAAAATATCGAGATTTCGCTTGTACGATTATCTATCCAACATTCGTATCGTGCTTTGAGATGGATAGCGTGTTGTTTAGAGTCGCGATGGCTTTACCCGCCTTCGCACAACAGAGCAGCTCCGCTGCCATGATAGCCGAGAAGCTGCTCTCGCGCTGCAACACAAACAGCAACGCAACACCGCGCGACACACAGTCTCCACAGAACAGCTGATACAACCTGCCCAGAAGTCTCAATGAACCCCTCTAAAACACACAAGGAAAGACACAACATCCCTCGCATCGTTTTCATAAATAAGGGAGGAGGATATATACAGGCCCGCGACAAAGCTCTTGGTTTCGCTCTTAACAAAAACTCTTTCACTTTCCAATGAATATTAAGTACTATAACACTGTCAAATCTGGTGTCCCCCTCATATGATATAAAGATGTGTATAGCTATATAAGTGTTGCCCATTAAGGCCCACATCATATGGTAGCTACAACAATACTGATGAGGAAAAACTGTGCGCAAATATTTTAATCTGAACTTCTGGGTGGCTGTAAACCATCATTTGGTTTTTATAATGCATTGTTTGCTGCGGGATTATTTTGCCCGCTTTACATGTGGAGACCCGCCATACGAAAGGCATTTACATATCGCAGCAAAAAAGACGAAGCTAATTCCGGCAATTGTTCCACTCACCCCATTGCTTTCCTAACTCTAAACTGTACATTGCAGTGTCTGTGTGACATGTTGGAATCTCTTACCGCTGCTGTGTTGAATGGGGGATAGATTTAGAGTGGCTGTGAGCGCGTGCTCTCGCTCTTCCTCTCGCTGAGCTTTGAGTGCTTGGAAGTTCTGCCTCTCACCATTGCGAGGCGTTCGAGTGACGTCGCGCACTGCAAAAAGCATGTTTGTTCGACATTGTAGCATACGCGCACGCCCCTGTGGTCACCGTCAAGATAGCTTGAGGAATAGGCCTAGACGAGCAAATATACAGATGAGTTGCATAATGAACTGACAAAATGGTGTGTATGGATAAACATTTTATAAAACGTAAATATTAAGCATTATATTTAGTTTGTTATGAAATTAATTCGTATTTTTAAAATTATTATTGCATATTTTACTGACATTTTGCAGTTTTGTAAATAGTAGTAATGTAGGGGAATTTACAGTTAAGACCCGGACCAGATATGATGAATGATGACCAGGACTCAAAGACTTTTACTGAAGAATAGTTTGCAGTTTCATCAGCAGGAGTCAACACTCAGAAGGAGTTCGTAGGCCGCTCTGCTGTAGCTGTATTTTCAAAACAACAGCAATTATCATCTTAACTCACGTCACTGTCTTAGGATTCCGATTGGTTAAGGAACAGATTTAGAAAATGTCCACATATGAGCTGTTAGCCATAAGCATAATATCCATTGATTATCAGGATGATGACCAAAATCCCAATTTAGGCACAAAGTGACCCACTGAGGTCACTACAGAACATCTGGTCCTGTGACAAAAAGAGGACCAGAAATACACACACACACACACGCAAGCAGCTTCATCAAGGTTGGATTTGGTCGAGCACTAGCTCTGATCAGGAAACTTTCCCAAAAACATAATGATAAGATACTCCCTCAGTAAGAGGTTAAGACAATATTCATTATTCTCTAGTGATTGATGATGAAAAGTAAAATTAATTCTTTAACATACACTTAAAGAATTCAAATTATTTCATATTTAGCGGCAGTGGATTTCAGAATCCAATCCTACAGTAGGCTAAGTTACATAGGTTGATTGGGACACTTTTTGCCATTAAGATGACTGGGAAAAAGTGTCCCATTAACTTGAATTCCCCTATGTATAATTAAATATTTATGTGCATATTTTCCAAATGTATAAATGTAAATAAATCATACTACACTTTCAGTCACATATCCCTCAAGGTCTCATGAGGCCCCTGCACACCATACTGACAGACCGCCTAGGTAACACTTTACAATAAGGTTTCATTAGTTAACATTAGTTAATGTATTACCTAACATGAACTAACCATGAGCAATACATTTGTTACTGTATTTGTTCATCTTTGTTGAATGTTAATATAAATACAGCTGTTCATGGTTTGTTCACGTTAGTTCACAGTGCATTAACTAATGTTAACAAGATTTCAATGAAGTATTAGTAAATGTTGAACTTAACTAACAAAGATTAATAAATGCTTTATAAGTGCAGTTCATTGTTAGTTCATGTTTACTAATGTAGTTAACTAATGAACCTTATTGTAAAGTGTTACCGACACTTTTATCTTTTGGTAAATATTTTTCTTCACATATTAAAGGCCCGCTCACACTAAGAAATAGCAATATTAGCAATACCTAACACACTATATTTATATACTTGTATTTAACATATACTGCTCCTTTCTTATCCACATCCCCTTGCATAATTGTATAGTATACATATTTAGTAGATCTTGTCTATTGTGTACTGTACAGGCCTACATTATTTGTCTAACCCCATTCCAAGGTGGGATATTTTGTAAAGTGTAATACAATCTGTGATTCTCTTCAGCCTATATTTAACTGACAAAAGTCAGTTCAATGAATTTACATTACATAGTTTATAAACAGGATAGTAATAGGAGTTACTAGATCAGTGGGCGAGGCCATAAACACAGAGGCGTTTTTCACTACGTTACCTGATTTGTCCATGTCACAGTGTGGGTAGGGTTTAGGGGTGGGGTCGGGTCGGGTGAAGGGGATCATTTTCATTGCATGGTTTATAAACACCCATCAGCTTGAAAACACCCACAAATTTAGAAACGGCCACTTTTGTTCAGCAGAGACTCCATACTCGGTGGCTCCCTCATGGGTGCCGCCATGTTGATCACATGACCAGCTTTGTCATGCAACTGACAGGTACTACTACTACTGCTACTAATGTTTGCTTTATAGAGCACTTTCATGGAAGCTTGTTTCTGCCACAGAATAAAAATAAAATAAAAAAGGTAATTGTGACTTTTTTGCGAATTTATATCTCAGAATTCTGACTTTTTTCTCAGAATTGTAAGATATAAATTCACAATTGTGAGAAAAAAAGTCAGAACTGTGGGATAAAAAGTAGCATTTACCCTTTTCATTTTTTTTAAAATTGAGTGGCAGAAACAAGCGTCCATAATTCCAGCAAGGTGGCATAAACATGTAAAAATGTAAATGGAGCAAACTAACCAAACACTATAACAGGCACGTCATAAAACTGAGTGTGTGTGTGTGTGTGTTTGTGTGTGTGTGTGTGTGTGTGTGTGTGTGTGTACTTGTACAACTATCTCTGTGAGGACCAGTTTGAGTTTTAGACCAGGGAGGACAAAGAAAGTAAAGTGAGGACATTTTGGCCGGTCCTCACTTTCTGAGAGTCCTTTAAAGGCTTATTTGAGGGTCAAGATTTGGTTTTAGGGATAAGGTTATAATTAGGTTAAGGGTAGGTTTAGGGTAAGGGTTCGGGTTAGGCACTTAGTTGTGATGGGTAGGGTTAAGGTAAGGGGCTAGAGATTGTATTGTGTCAATGAATGTCCTCACAAAGATAGATGTACAAGAATGTGTGTGTGTGTGTGTGTGTGTGTGTGTGTGTGTGTGTGTGTGTGTGTGTGTGTGTGTGTGTGTGTGTGTGTGATCCATCAATCCAAACAGAATGGCCACGAGTGGAAACAAACAAGAGTGACTTGCCTAAAAATTATGAAGCATGTATTTTGGGATGCTATAATATTAATTAATTAATAAAAAAAATAGTAGTCAGGGGCCCTATAATGGTCAGCTTGTACTGTACGTCACAAGGGCACTGGTGTTTAGCTCTCTACAGGTAGTCTCTGTTCGCATTCGGCTTCGGAGGCCTCCGAGCACTGTCCTGGTGATGGGCGCTTTAAACACGCTTTATAAAGCTTCGAAACCTTTGTGAATAATTTTGTTCGAACGAGTGATTCGGAGAGCCAAGAAAAGATTAAAAGTTTCAAGATTTCATGAAGCAGTCTTTATATAATTTTTACCTGATCTCGGATCAGTTTTATAAATTTGTACACATTTATTGACATATTTGCATACTAAAAAGGAAGATTTGTATTTAAAATTCTCTAATTGGTCTGATTAACCAAGTTCTTTGTAAAATGAACAAAACAAGCCCTACAAATGAATACAATATCACATATAAAGACACTTGATTTAATCATTTTATTTTTATTTGCAGTTAATGGATAAACCTTCAATAAACATTTGCAATAGGTTTTTTTATTTATTTATTTTTTTAATTGTATGTAATTTATGCAATTTGCATTTACACTGTTCTAACCAGCAGGGGTCACCAGCGTGTGGAGTTTCGAAAAAGTGATTCATTGTACGAAGCAATTGGTTCAATTGATTCGAAGTTTCGAAAAGCCTCGCTTCTCCCATCACAGCCTGGGCTGCGTTTCTCAAAAGCATCGTGAGCTCAGTTGACCGTAGAGACTATTGGTGGCAATATAGAACTTCTAAGATCTACGTATGCTTTCAGATACCCTGGTCCATAATCCAGCTCTGCTTTCAATGGTTTTGTTGCCTCAGTTCTTCTTCATTTAATTCGATTTCTGTTCAGGGTGTGCGCCTCCGTCTCGTGTTCTGATTGGTCAGACTCAGCGTCAATTAAAAAAGGGGGCGTTCGAAAACTCTCTTCAACTTCCCCGATAAAGTAAAACGGCAGACGCTTGAAGTCTACGAGCAACAAACTACTTGTAAGTTAAGCGCAGTTACAACCCAAGAATTATCTCCGTCTGGGGAGATAAATATTAAGTTCGTTATAATTTGAACTGGGTTCATAGATCTATATTTAGCAGCTCATAGATCGATCTAACGTTTCTTCTCATCGCGTTATTTGGATCTAAGTGGACGTTTTGAGTGGTGAACGCGGTGAGTGACTCTGCCTTCCTTCCACCTCCAGCTAACACATCCTCTTAGCTTGACATGTCTGTCATTTTCTTTTCTCTCTACATCGCACTTTAAGTACACCGTTGAACTAATTTATATGTTGATTTGTTGTTTTCAAATTAGTTTCTCGATTATCTTTTTTTTCTGTTCAGGATAAAGGATCAGCTTGTAATGTTCGCAACTTCTTCAACTGTCAAAAATGTCTGAAAGTCGAAATGTTCAGTTCTAACTGCGTCTAACAGAACATTTACACTGGCTTAGGAGAAGCCGTATGACTAAAATCCACTCTGACAGAGTACATCGATGGGAAAAAAAAGTTACTAAATAAATTATCCAAGTGGTTAGTTTCCTGGTTTGGGTTATTCTTCGAGCTCATTTGGCCCTGCTTGTCAGAAGTCGGTTAGCCAGCGAGCTAACTTGCATGGCTACATGTCCAGCCAGCTGAAAGATTCAAAAAGTGGATTTTATTTCTCCTCGTGTTCAGTTGTTTGTTTGTATGGGTCCCTGATAAGCCTGTATAGGGTGGCACACTACCAGTAAAGTGACTGTGAGTAATATTGAGTTCCTGAGAAGTGTTGATCGATAAGTGCTGGGTGGCTGTTAGCTTAGCTCATCGGGATATTAGCTGTTTTTCAAGTTAAACAAATTGCCTAGTTGCTCATACAAGTGACTCGTTTAGTAAATTTTCCTCTTTTTGTGTCATACTTAAACATGTGGTGAACTATCTCTACTTGTACTTGTCAGTGTTAAGCAAGTTTAGAAGGCGTTTCACAACAAGTTTGGTTTATTACTTGCGCAATAATTAGAAACAACAAACGGATCAATAAATATAGTCATGAGAAATGAAATCTGTAAATATTAGTATAATGATAATAAATCCTTAATACTGTTGTACAACTGTTATATTGTTAGCAATAAATAATAACACAAGCAGTTTTCTTTGCATGTTCCTACTCTGGAGTGTATAAATTTTATGAATTTGAATATTATTATAAATATTATTTTGGCTTTTCAGGTTTGTCCTTTTTTATAATGATATTTTTTTTTTTTTTTTTGTGTGTGTTTTTTATTCTTTACTCCATTTTTATTTTTGTACACTTTTTGTTTAATTTTAAAGGTGAAGAATTTCCATTTGTCCTTTGAAGTCCAACACGCATCCCAGTTAAAACCATGCCATTCCCCTTCGGGAAGTCTCAGAAGAGCCCTGCAGAGATTGTGAAGAGTCTGAAGGAGAATGTGGCATACTTGGAGAAGCTGGAATCATCTGAAAGCAAGAAATGTGAAAAGGTCAGTCTTTTTTTTTTTTTTTTTTTTGTCAATCTCGATGCAAATGTTTCGGCAAACTGTGGACTGTAACGGAGTCATAAAAACTCACTGTTTTTCCTGTAGGTTGCAGAGGAAGTATCAAAAAATCTTGCATCATTGAAAGAGGTGCTGTCTGGCACTGGAGACAAGGAGCCTCAGACTGAGGCAGTTGCCCAACTGGCTCAAGAGCTCTACAACACCAACCTCCTTATTTCACTCATAGCAAATCTACAGAGGATTGATTTTGAGGTGCATATCAATCCGTTTGAAATGTTTGGATTACAACTACTTCCATCCTGCTGGAAGATTTATTGCTCTGTGCACTAACCACACATTTGCTGTTTGCTCTTTTTGATTTATAACGCGTTGTTCACCAAAGGGAAAGAAGGATGTGGTGCATCTGTTTAGCAACATAGTACGGCGGCAGATTGGAGCTCGTACCCCGACTGTGGAGTACATCTCTTCCCACTCACAGATCCTCTTTATGCTGCTGAAAGGGTGAGTTTCCAGACCCCAGGGCATAGCCATGGATCAACACTTTCAGAAGCCATTGATTAGCCTGGCTTTTCCAATTGATGGTATGGGAGTCTGTGGTTGTATGGTTATTTTAGGACCATAATTTTCCCATTTCCTGTCCACGTGGCTGAGCTGCCAATGGCATTTAGCTTTTACAGCACAAACATATCTAGTTATTGACACTTTAGTGTCAAATTATAGTTGAATGATGACTTTTTAATAGTTTATTTGGAGTAATGTTTTATACAGTAGTAGCCAAAAGGTTTGTTTGTTTTTAATACAATTTTGATTAAACCATCAAATTTAAAAATATATATTTTAAACCTGAGAGATCAAAACACAACTTTATTAAGGTATTTAACAAAATTAATGGGCAAAAAGGGCAACAGGTTTTTATTTTACTATGCAAAAACAAAATGCATAGAGAAACAAAGTTCACAAAAAAACATACAATGACTAAAAGATAAGGAGTTATTATATTAATATTTCTATTTTTTTGTGTGTGTTTATATTTGTGTGACCGTATGGACAAAAATGATGTCTGCACAATTATGCAATATGATTACAAAATCTTTAACATTTAAGAATATTTGAATAAAAGGTGCCAATTTTCCTAGACCAGGCATCACTTTTGGTCACTACTGTATATAAATGCATACAAACAAGTGTGGGTCTTATGTTAGAGAAATAAAATAATATATATATTTTTTTAAATATACCTTTTGAAAGCAGCTATGAAACCCCAGAAGTGGCCCTTAACTGTGGCATGATGCTGAGGGAATGTCTGCGTCATGAACCTCTGGCCCGAATCGTTCTGTTCTCTGAGGATTTCTTCTGCTTCTTTCGCTATGTGGAGCTGTCTACCTTTGACATTGCTTCTGATGCTTTTGCCTCTTTTAAGGTATGACATGTACACAAAGCATCATCCATTTTGTGGGTTTTTCACTTGTAAACTTTGTCTTAAGAACTTGAAAAAAGACCACAGTACACTAATAAAAATATAGCAAAAATGTATTTAATCGCTTAACCTGAGATGTGACGTAAAAAATTATTACTTTCTTTTTTTTTTTCTCCATTAAAATAAATAAAACTAAAAAATACACATCACACCTGAAAAGTTAGTGATGGGTGTGTAAAACTATTATGAAGAGAAAATTGTTTAATAACAAACTATTTATTGCAATGTTTTGGCCATGTGACAAGACTGATCCCCCAAAAAAACTGTCATCATTTACTCACCCACATTACATTCTTAGCCCGTTTCCATTTGTCAATCAATCGAACATCTACATGATCAACATTTTCATGCTTCAAAAAGTACATAAAGAGATGGTAAAAGTGATCCATAATAAACAATCAGTTTAATCCAAGTCTTCTGAAGAGACACAATCGCTTCACATATCACATATATATGCATGTATGTATGTGTGTATATGTATTTGATCAACATGCATACTTGGAGCACAACAAACAGAAGCTTAAAAGTGCATGCTTGAATTTGTATTGACAAAATGTTCTTTTTGGGTTAGTTAAATTATTATTATTATTATTATTATTATTATTTATTTTTTTTTTTAAACCTTACCGTAAACGTTTACCTTAAGACTTTGTTTTTAGGATCTCCTGACGAGACACAAGATCATGTGTGCAGATTTCTTGGAGACAAATTACGACAGAGTGAGTTATTCTTGTTTCCCAATATTTCATGTGCCAGTTTGTGCATAACTGATTTTGGCTGCTCTACTTCATGGACAAAATATTATAAATAAATTGTTTTCAGGTGTTCACAGAGTATGAAAAGCTGCTGCATTCTGAAAACTATGTCACCAAGCGCCAGTCTCTGAAGGTGAGAGTCAACCACTATTTTCACAGAATTGCTTTCAATAATTCAAGGCTGTAATGGTATTCAAACCCTTGAGGCAGAGATTAAGCTGCTTGGATGAAAAAGTTAGTTGAAGCCCTTGGCTTACATTGAGATTTCATTGTAACTTCAATAGCCACATATTTGAATAGGATAGCCACATAGTTTGTCCTCACATAAGATTGCTTCATGACAAACCTTGCTTGGGTTAAGCAGCAATATGTTGCATGGTTTTTCTTTATTCTTATCACATACATTTAAGTGTGTTATTGCTGACTATCAAATGATATCCAGCTTTTGGGAGAACTACTACTGGACAGACACAACTTCACAGTCATGACCAAATACATAAGTCGAGCTGAGAACCTAAAGCTGATGATGAACATGTTGAGAGATAACAGCCGCAACATCCAATTTGAAGCCTTCCATGTCTTTAAGGTATGTTTAAATGCACAGCATTTAATTTAACTTGATATATTTGAATTTGCCACTTGTCTGTTTTTCCCTGTCTACTCCAATTACTTTCCACACTCAACAGCTGACCAGTTCTGCCCTTCCCTTTTGAATGTAAACAGGTCGGTCAGTTACTAGGGTGTGCTGTAGTTCAGACCGCATGAAGGTAGATTCAGTGACTTTTACGGGTTTCTTGTGTCCTCTCAGGTGTTTGTGGCCAACCCCAATAAAACACAGCCTGTGCTGGACATCCTCATCAAGAATCAGTCCAAGTTGGTGGAGTTCCTGAGCCACTTTCAAACGGACCGGTCTGAAGACGAGCAGTTCTGTGATGAGAAGAACTATCTCATCAAGCAGATCCGGGACATCAAACGGCCTGCACCTGCAGAGGAGTCCTAATGGAAAACGTGGACTGTAGAACCAGAGCGCTCGCCTAGTGATGTGGTTTGAATATGTGGGTGAGAATTGGATGGGGACAACTAAATAAGTCAAAGAAAGAAAGGCATCACTTGAACTAAATATATTTACATCCAACTTCTGAAACAGGAGGAGAAATGCTGTCAGAATGTGCGAACATGTCTCTCCCTTTACTTGGGGCAAGCAGGGTTCTGCTGCCGGAGTAGCAAGTAGAAGCCAAGCACTCCATTTAAACGTATATTTTTAGCACTGCCCTTACAACAAAAGTACAATTGATTTACCTTCAGATGGTAAATATTTGATTTAAAAAGCTAATAAAAATTAATCTGAATGAGAAGTATATCTAAAGCCTGCTCAGGGCTTTTTAACATTTTTAAAAGTTATTGGTACAAAGTATGGCTCTGCATATTTGCACTAAATCTGGTAACTTTGCTCCAGGTTGGCCATTAGTGCCAGTTCATACTCTTAGCATAAGAACCAAATATTAATGCATGCATTAAAAATGTAAAACGGTAGGACATCATGGGGCCTTCTTTAAGTACACACACATTCAACAGGACATCTTGCGTTTAAATTAGTTAAGGGACATTAAAGCATTTTAAAAGCCAGAAAATGTCATGTGGTCAAGCGAAACCTTTATCTTTGAAAAAATAGCCCGTGGAGTTTAGTGGTCATGTTGGATGCTGCACTCAATTTCAGTTTTAACTGGGTGCCTTATTTAAATATCTTGGTCATTCTGGGTCTTCTATTACATTTATATTTATCTATAACATTGGATTTGTAGTATTATTCTGCTTTTGCTTAAGTTAACACATTAGGAGGACTAGTTAAATTTAAACTGCTAAAAAAATTGTATGATATTATTAAAAAACAATACTCTTTTATAGAAGTTTTCTCAATTTAGATGATAAATGCAATGAATTCAGGGTTCATAGACTTCAGTAAAGGTGAAATACATGGTACACAATTACAGTGCAAGACATGATAACTTCCACACACACTGTAACATTGAAAGGATGTGAAACGCTAGAGCTCGGGCATGTCGTGTCATTCCTCATACTGCATTTTGATGGACAGCTTAGACAAGCCAATTAAGCCTTTTAAAAGATGGATGCAATAGGAAAGACCATTTAACACAGTTCTTCGTGTCTTGCACTGTCAAACTTGAATGAGCCAAAGCTGTGGTAACACAGAATATCTTACGATGCCTGACTAGACCTAGAATTTGGTTCTCTGTTGGATCACACCTTTCAATATCTCTTGGAGGTTTTATATGAAATGCAGAACAGGATTCTACTGAAAGGTTCCACCATTAGTCTTTATACCTTAAGTTTAATATATTTTATGTACTCTATTTGCACAAGTTCCTTTCTCATATACCTCAGATTTTAAATTCCTAAGTGCTGTTTTTTTTCCTGCTTTGCTTCAGTAGAAATTGTGGTATCAGGTTAATTTCATTAACATTAGCAAATGCATTCGGTGTCATGAACTAACGTTTATTAATCTTGGTTAATGTTAACTTTTAATTTCAATACAGTTGCGTAAATTAATATAAAATACATAATGAACAATAGCATATATATTAATAATTAACATGAACCTAGATGAATAAACTATTCGTGATACCCAATAATACATTTATTGTAAAGTGTTTCTGTTATTATGGATGTGGGGTGGTAGTTTGAATTATGCAAGCTAAAATAAGACCTTGCAACACACCAGTTGTGGTCTTGTAATGCTGAAAAGGACCTACAAGGGAAACAGTTTAATTTTTGCAGTTTGCTAATGGGTACATAGACTGTTACAAGTGTGAGGAGAGCACTCGCTGTGCTTGTGTAAATGAGCCACACTCTAAAAGGTTTTTAATGGATCAATCCAAATGTCAATGTGTTCTTGTGCTTTGACATCGTTTCAGTCAGCTCTTCAGCGGAAGCAAATGTTGTTTGAAAGTATGACTAGTGCATGTGGATTAGTGCATGTGGATTTGTGCTTTATTCTAAGTATTAAGGGGGTGAAGGGGGGAAAAACCTTCTGAGCTGCCTTTCTTGCTTTTATGAACTGCACCATGTGTGAAATCGCAAATCCTTTCTGTTGAACAGTGACCTAGACTGATTCACCTTTTTTCCAAAAGACCTACAGCTATCGATAACCAAATCTTTATGCCATTTCATTAAATGTCACTTGATACCACAAGTACAAGAATGGGTGTTTGGCCAAATGTGATTATTCCGCTAACAGGGTTTTAAAGGAGGTTTTTGCTCATTTAAGCTTTGAGCCTTCAGATTCTCCATGCCGTGATGGTGATCTCTGACAAAGAGATTAAAAGTAATATGTTAAATCTTTGGTAAGTTATTATATAAAACTTTATTATTTGCAGTTTGACTGATAAATGTTTGCTATGCTTTTCACTGTTTTCGCTCATTTTTCACACATTTGAGTTGATGTATTTTCCACTGTGGGAGAGGATTATGTATGTACATAAAGTTTTATTTTGAAAAAGAGTAAGTGTGGAGGCATACTGAAAATAAAAGAAAAATGGCACTAATTGTGTGTGTTTTTAATATTATTTAAACAGTTCAAGGATTTAAATGGCTGCATTTTTAATTCACATATATTACTGCAACTAACTATTGGCTGCTGAAGTGTCTGCGTAAGAGCCTGAGGGCGGTGCGGCTACGTGCATGACTGTCTCTCTCAGCTTGCAGGTCAGCTTGGGTCTGCTCCACCTCCCTCTGAAGCCTCAGGAGCACAGCCTCATTTTCTATCCGAGCTGCTTTTTCCAGCCGGTCTGCTTCAGACTTCCATTGTGCTTGCACTCTTTCCAGTTCCCACATGAGGTTGGAGCGCTCCTGTACGATCTGCTGCATGTCCTCTTTTGCTTTTTTCAGCGTTGTTCTCCACCTGTCTGCCTCTTCTTCCTTTCCCGTGACCTGTATAGTCAGTTTATGTAACTGAACATTCATTTTTTGGCTCTCAGACTTCATATCATTTATCATGAGGGCCTGACGTGTAGCCAATTTTTTGGAAAGGCTTAACTGCTCCTCAAGCTTTTCCACCAGGCCTTGCAGCTTCATCCTTTGCTCATGTTCTGCCTTAAGCTGCCCCTCTGTACAACTGAGCTTTTGCCTTAGTTGCCATCTGTCCCTCTCCACTTCTGCAAACCCAGTCCGTAGTTTGTGGATGTCCCTCTCATTCCAAATGCACTTATGTCCCACAGTCTCACTCTGGTCAGAGTTTGGTCCATCTACAAACTGCTCATGCCTAATAATTGTCTTAGCCAGGGCCTCCTCCTTTTGCAGTCTCTCGGTGTGCTGAACCTCTTTCAGTGCGGTCAGGTAGATCTGCCTTCTGTGGCTCCTCTTGGGTTCATCCATGTCTGTAGAGTGGGTTGATGGTGATTTTGTTGAGCATTGTTCATTCGTGTTGGTCTGGTTTTCAAGCAGATTTTGGAAGGTGAAACGAGGAGGGAACAGTTTCTCCACCCAGTGATGGTCATCTCTGGAGCTGGACTCGTGTTCTGGGTTTTGATCGGTGATTTCCATGGTCTTCACAACTAAATCGTTTGAACGTTATTACAATGATCTCTCAAAAAACTCACAAGGAACACCGTGTACTAAGGGCCGTGTACTTCATTGCCCTCTTCTTTCATCAGTTATCAATATTATGGCTGGATGCTTGATCTCTCGTCAACCCAGTTATAGCGGGGTTGATTTTTCTTTCCCCCCCCTCCCCAGTTTTTTTTTAAACTGTCGGGCATTGATGAAACGTGTAAAAATAAGTCAGTTTTATAGAAATATTAGCGGTTCCTGCTTACAACATCAGCGTCGTGGGTACGGTGTCTGTCCAGTCAGTGAGCAGCACAACTTCCTGTTTTCTGTTCAAGTGAACAATGAACACTTCGCGCCCTCTGCTGGTTGAGTTTAAATTCTTCATGTTACATGCAATTATCCATACTCACAGAAAAAAAATACAAAATGCTTTCTCTGGGGCGGTACCCTTTCAAAAGGTACACCTATGTACCCGAAGAGTGCATATTAGTACCTCAAATGTACATAGCTGTACCAAAATTGTACATATTAGTACCTAAATGGTACATATTAGAACCTTTTTAAAGGGTACTGTCCCAGTGACCGCTTTTGTACCTTTTTTTTCTGAATGTGTATACGTGACATGTACTTATATTTGAAAAATCATTTGTATATAAAATACAGAGAAACCATAAGAGTGCTTATTTTGAGATTGTCTGCTGTATTTACTCCTTCCATTTTTAATCAGGCTTTCTTAGTCAAAGTGTCTGAAATGACTCCAGTGAATACTGCACATCTGAGCATTATATGTTAATAAAAAGAATAATGTTTTATTATCTATATCAGTTTTGTTTTAAATGTGTAATCATAGCTATTCATTCACCTGCATGGGTTCTAATTGGTCTGTGTAAAAAGTAATTTATTTTGAAGTTTAAATCCGACAATAATCAAAACTGTTAATTAAAATATTAAATGTGTCTAACACCTGCTCAAAATGATTTGTTAAGCTCAGTGATTTTGTAGATGGCTGAAAGATTTTGAATATTGTCTAGGATTTAGAACTGCTTTTTATCCAATTGTGAAAGTTGGATTAATATTAGACATATATTTCAGTGATGTAGTTTAAATTTATTCACAGCACTAATTCAGAAGATCTTCTTCATCCATAGAGGATCTTATCCTAATTTTCCTTAAAGTATAATGACATTTAGTACCATTTAGTTTAAAGCATTAAAAACAAAGAACTATATGTTGTTTATAGTTCACTAACAAGTAACATTGTATTCTTGAAACACTTTAGTCAATGTTTTAATTAAAGATTTTTGTCAGCAACTAGCATACATAAATGCATACACCTATTATATTTTTTCACACTGGACATTTTCTTTGTGTCTTGGAGAGAGAAAACTAGGTTAAAGTTCAAAAGGATGCTCAAGAGATTTCCTCCTATTTAAAGAAGAGACTGGTGCAGACCTTAAAATTAGTTTAGAAAAATGCTTGTTTCTATATAGTCTTTGGAAAATTGCTTTGCATTAACTTGTTAATAAGCAAACTCCACAATAAACACAAGATGAACTCGTGGATAAAATGACGTGGGAATGCTGAGCAAAATGCTCTTTGAAGCTTAATACAATGGGGCATATACAGCCCAGAGTGGAGTAGTGGGGGTTGAGTGAACTGGGGTCAAAGGTCACCAAAGCCTTCTGTCTCTCACTGACCATAGGATTTATTTCCATTAGGCCAAACAGCGTGTCTCACACTCTAACTATATTTAGGAAACTTTTTGATGACATGTAATGTCCTGAGGATTGCATTTTCAGAATTCCCATTGGCTTTGATGAGCATTACTCCTGTTATTTCAGGAGCTAAAACAGATTTTCAGAGGGATTTTGTGTGGATTTTCCTTCACCCCCACCCCCAACAAGAAAAAGGGGATGCTCTACAATTACATGCATGACATAACATTTTGTTGTCTATCTTGAGTGGGGACATGGTTTGAACATGAAACATCTGCGCTGTAAGGTGCTGAGACCTCATTCTTCACTTCGGCCAAAATCAGGTATGTGGACTGTTTAATGCACAAATGTCTATTTTAAATAGTGTTTTTGCAACAAAACCTCTACCTAACGGTCAGAATGTTAATTTATTCATCATGATTTTTGTTTAGTTTGAATTTCTAGCTAAACACTGCTACATATTTCCTAAAACTGCTTTTCGCCCACCATTGTGTCCTACAGGCTGTTGCTTTAGGGCTGACACCATGCCTATATCAGTTTGCTGGTTTAGCAAGTCCCACGTGAAACTTTGCCAAAGAGAACATTAACAAATCATAAACCCTTTTTATTCTAATCAATAGTGCATTCGCTTTATAATTCTTTTCTTGCTTTATAATTATATAATTGCTTTATGTTATAATAACGTAACATTTAAATGTATAAGACAAATTAGCACTTTTTTAAAAAAAGTGGTAAGTGGGACATGGAGAGCGGATGTGAGTTGAGTTGTGGGGGGATTGAGTGAGTTGAGTTGGGGGGAGGAGGAGGCTCGCGAGGCCCATCATCACATGACGAGACGTTCGCGCCTCTTTCGTAAACCTTCCCCAACCTGATGATCCCAAACAACTCGGAGGTTACGCGCTGGTTTGACTTTATGCGGAGGCCTTAAAAACGTCCGAAAACGTCAACTTATTGGCGTCGTGACCAGAGTTCACGCGTGGGTCTGAGCTGTGGCGAGATATGATTGTGGAAACATTGAAATTGTGACAGTGTTTGTCGGTGGGACAGGCTTTGTGTGTGTGGAGCAGCTGGGGAGCTAACAGACAATGTAGGAGATGGATCAATTAATGGACTCTTGAACGCTTAGCTATATTTGGAGGTGTTTGTTTGCTTAACTAAGCACATGTAAGTGAAATTCGTTTTTTTTTAAAAAATGCGACTATCATTTTATTGCGACGTTATCAAATAAATATGTTTAATCTGCGTGACTCTCAAAGTAATTATTCCTAATTGTTTTTGGAAAGGAAATTAAACCATTACGTCTGCCTTTACGTGATTTGCTGATTAATATTTAACCCGTGTTACTAACAGTTTGTGTACAGGCGAGTTAATATCACTTAAATTACTTTGCTGAGTAACGTAAATCTGGACCCTGTTTTAAATTTCTATAGTTTAATAATTTCAGAGACCGCAAACACGTGAGTTTGAAGCTCAAACTATTTTTAATCTGTGTCTTTTCAGTGTAGTATCTAAATGTAGTGTTATTTATGCACGCAAACTCGTACTTGGAAAGTAACTACTGGTGCATTTCACGTGGCTCCGCAACTCCTCTCCATAGCAAGGGTCAGTATATCTAAACCCAAACTCAGGTGAGAGACTATAGTTGGATTTAAGCGCCTTTAACCTCCTTTCTAAGGCAAACAGGTTCTGAAAAATGCCGTTAGGCGCACGACGTTTAACCCTTTAACAGTTTCTCACTAAACCCAGTTTTGTTGTTATCGTCGTCTTATAGATGCTAGGAGTTCGTTTCCTGTTGAAAACACACGTACACAGTCGTATGTAAACAAACTTTTCAACTGCTTTGATTTAAAATGTTAACGTAATAACCGTTCTATCATTGGAAGGGTTTCGATTAAACTTCAGCGTGTGTCGTTGAAAGGAGAGCTCGTGGGCCACACAAGCAGAAGATCGGGCACCGACCTCTCGAGGCCTAGTTAATGTTTGCAGATTCGACCTCACAGGCGAATATTCATCCTTCAGCGGGTTTCTGTCGGTCATGGACGCCCGTGATTCGAAATATCGCGCAATATTATCGCGTAATCCATGGACTGACTATACTAGGCTTAAAAACTATTTTAGACAACACAAGGTTGAAGGGAAATACATTTTTAAGGTGACTTAAACACTTTTGGGAGTAGACGTTCGGTTAGTCAGTTTGCTCACAAACAGCAGTGAAGAGCATTCAACAAGTTATACTTGTCTTCAGTTGAAGATCCTCCATTTTGAGAGACCCAATGAAACTCAAGCAAAGCGCGCCAAGCACGAGAATCACCGACGTTCAGTCAAGACTCCAAACGGACTGAATTTCGACTTAGTAAAACTGCAAACCTTAATTAACTTAATCCAGTGTTACAACCTGCAGTAATGATTTAACTGATCCGTTTAGAATTTAATTTTACTTGTGAGGAAAACGAGTTAAAATCAAGTAGAAACGACAGAAATTGTCACTAGTTAAATAGATGTAAATTTACAGTCATTTGTGTAATCTTTGCAAACCTTAATATTTTACTGGTTTGCATTAATTGATTCCTTGGATCAGTCACGTGTTTTAATTCTGAAACAATGCAAGAATAATATATTTAAATTGATCCTTTTTTCCCCCCTCCTAGGTGATTGAAGCATCAATGAAGGTATTATGGTGGGTCCTTCAAGAATAAACTTAACTTTATATTAATATGGCCCTCCTGTTAAGGTGCATCTTGTGTAGTTAGTGAAGTAGTCTAGTATCTACTGCGCTAGATGCTCCTTTTGGCAGGAGCAGCTGTATAATCATCACATAGAAGCAAATCCCAACAACTCATTAAGTTCTGTTCATGTGCAATTCCTGCTCTACTTGGACAGTACTGTGCTATTAATCACACTGCACTATATATATGTTTATTTTTTTTATTATTGTTATCTTTCTATGATCTATATGAGTTTGTCCTGGCAGTTCCAAAGTGCTCACAGTGCAGGTAGTGCCAGTGAATCTACTGCAGTGTTTGCACTTCTAGTATTGCCGGTCGCCGTCTGCCTGTCACTTTGGAGCTAGATGCTGCTGCTGCTACTTATGGAAAAGCCCTGTTATGTGCGGCGAGTTTTGCAGGATTGCATCCAGCCTTATTACAACATGCTGTGCAAATCCATGCAAAACTCGCTGCTCCAGGGACAAACTTCTTCTATTACTGACTCGTCTACTATCAAGATATTTACAACCATTCAGTTGCCATGTAGTCCTAGTTAATAAGCAAAACCTTTTTTTTTTCTTTTTTCTTTTTTAAATGTATGCTGAGCTGCAAGTGCTGCCATAATTCTAAGACACTCATACTAGCAAAAAATAAAATATAAGATGTATATTTCTAGGTTACACTTTACTGTAAGGTGTCTATTACAGTGTGTGTAATAATTAACTACATGTTTGTAGAGATTGTGGTTTGGTTTAGGGGTAGTTGCATGTAATTATGCATCATTTATAGTTAATACTGCAGTAACTACATGTAACAAGAACACTAAAATAAAGTTTTGAAGATTGCTATATTGATAAATGACAGCACTTTATTTTATAATGTTAAATTACAAAAGTTTGTGTAAAATGTTTGTTTATACTTTAAATGGCACTTGCATGCAAATATTTGTCTTGCTGTTTTCGGGTGGATGACTTTGCAATTTTAATAGTGGCGGAAATCTTCAATAAAAAATTGCACGGTATCCATCTGTAATCCGCTAGATTCCATTACCTGCATTTTCACCCCCTTTGAATATGTATTAAATATTGTATGTAAATTCTCAATAAAATTATGAAGCCATTTTAATCTGCCTCGGCTCGCATTTTGATTACACAGATTTGATTGTCACTGTACGCAACACTTTCCTTTACCAACACCAGATGGCAGCAGAAACCTGGAGATGTGACGTGTTTGCGCTGCATAAATTGGAATTCATTTGAAGATGTAAATTTGTTGGACAGGCAATGTAGACATAAGAAAATGCAACCCCCTGTCGATATGATCACATTACAATTTTTATTTTATTTACAAATTGAATTCGCTTAAGACCTAATTGAAGACCGTCTGGGAAAAAGTCCATATGAATCGTGTAGTATCCCAGACTTTATCTTGCTCTCCCTGTGCGCATGACCGCAGCAGCGCACCGGATTCATAACGCGCCTCCTGTCTTCTTAACCGTAACTTTAATATCAACGAAATAGTTCAATACCAAACGATGATCTTCTGTAATCGCTCCTTTGAATGATGCAAAAAATCGCGCTTTAAGCGGGGAAATGTGATTTGTGATTTGTGAGCATGAAGTTTGTGTCTGTTAATGAGGTGGAGATGAAGAGCTCTACAGGACTCTCCTCACACTCACTTCAGCGATGCTGCCGCTGAGTCCAGAACAGCGCTTTCTGTTCACTTAAAGCAACGCAGATCGTCCCTGCTCGTGTGTAATCAGATCTGTCTCCAGGAAGCCTTTTACTCCATATATTTCTATCTTCCAGCGCATTTGGATTCATAATGCCTGGACTGAAGTTGAACGGTGCGCTGATTTTGTGCGTCCTGATGCTGCCGTTCTCTCGGCCGAACAGTCAGATGCTGGACTGTCGCGAAGTGCGCTCGTCTTTTCAGTTTTTGTACCCGGGGATGAAATGGACCCCAGAAACGCCAGTCTCAGGTAAACAGAGCTATCAATATCATCATAAGTTGATTGAAACTTTTTGTGTGATTTGAAAACCTGTCAAAAAAAAAAAAAAAAAAAAAAAAAAAAAAAAAACGCGTTCAAAAACACAATGTCCAAAGCTTTATATGTCGTTCAGTAAGACCTGTAACATATATATATATATATATATATATATATATATATATATATATATATATATATATATATATATATATATATATATATATATATATATATATATATGCTATATGTGTATGTTTTGTGGCTATTAAGTGGAAAGCTCTATATTAAACTGCACGGTGCGCTAAAGCAGCTACTCTAAATGAGAAGTAACCTATTGTTATTGATATATTTTTTTTTTTATAGCTACGTAACATAATTTCCTATAGTTTAAATGTAGATTAAGAATCTTTAATATTTTATAATTTAGGTTACATTAATGAGCCATACTCCAATTATACACGTTTGCAATATTGGAAAACCCAAATCTTTAAGTAAAACTGCTGTCTAAATAAGAGGTTATATTTCTTAGCCTACTATTTTTTATGTTACAAGCTTGTATCTAATTATTAGTATGTAATCCAACTGTGATTAGTCTCTCTCTCTCTTTTTGTTGCTATTGAATTCTATGGCGATTTCAATGCCAATAATTCCCTTTATGTATTCCAGTTTTAGCTAATAACTATTCCTGATTTACTAGCACTTATTTATTAGATATGCTTCTAATAGCTAGAGACACTAATATATATCCCAGTTGTTAACAGTATCTAATAACTACTAGTGTCTTTAATTTATACTGTGTGGGACAGGCTCATATCTGAACCACAGATTCCCATAGAATTAATTGGCAAGACATTTATTATTTCTTATCAGTAACAATAATAAGTTACTTTTTAGTATTGGGAAATTGATTGGAGTAACAAAGTAATAAGTATCTAATGAACAAGTAGTGACTAACTGAATTGTTACTGTGAAAAAGATACTAGTCACTATTGGCTTACTATTAGTAAGTAGGCCTATAATAAAAATACTAGTAACAAAACATACATACACAGACTAAATGTTAAAATGACTTGCCATACAATTCTATTTATGTAATGTTTGCATCTACTGTAGCCCATTTCATGTGATATTATTTTCACCCTCGGTGTGATGTGAGAGGATCTATCAGTAGGTTTGAAGATGAAATAAGTGTCCTGACTGGATTGTCATCTTCAGCTCTGAGCAGTGGCTGCAGAAGTAGCCCGAGGAGAGCTGTAAATGTATTTCTCTTAGCCATAACTAGTGTGAATTACCTGTCATGCTGGAGAAGGCGAATTGTGTTAGTGTGTTTATTGAGGTTGCTACATTTCCCAAAGGAGAGCTGAGGAGATAGATGAGTTGAGATGAATGACAGGATGGATGGCTGAGTCTCTACTTGACATCTCCCCTTAGCTGCTTGAAGCTTATTCTGTCTCAATTGGAGGCTGGAGGGAGGGGTGGTGGGATGGGGGTGTTAGGGGTAGAGACACGAAGAGTTTGTTTGGCCCTCACAACAAAAATTCTGCTGAAAAGGATCGTGCTTTTCCCCAGTGACTGCATTTTGTTGTCGGGCTGCTTTATGTGCAAGTATCTTCATTTTTTCCCTCCCAGTGGTAGCAGTTGCCTCAAAAAGAACTCTAGATACATCTGTATCACTATTCCAGTCATTTGCTATTTCATTTAAGTTAATCAACATTAAACGTTTTTGCATTTCATAATTAAAATAAATTCCAAACAAGTCCATTTAAAAAGCTTTATTTATTTATTTATTTTTATTTATTTAATTGGAATCATTTGAACCATGCAGGATGCTGGAGTCTTTCTAATCCCATGTGATTCGACTTGTAGGTAAATGAGTGTAAACCTGAGCGAGATATAAAGTGACCTACCCAGAGTTCCATTTAATCAGAGGTTCTTTTCGTTTTTGCAGACTTCGCATTAGCAATTTAAATGGATTGCAATTGGGTTAAGGACAAGGAATAGAGTGATATTCAGCCATTTGCCTTCTCAGAGGAATTTTAACAAATTTGAACCTTTATCAGAGTTTAAGAAAGATTGCATTGTATATCTTATGATTACAAGAACCTGTATCCACTCTCTGGTATACATTAAAGTATATAGGCTACCGAAGTTATGAAAACTTACCGGATTGCATGCATAAAATATAGAAACTTATGTACGTGTTGTGTATATTTTTACAGTGCCCTGCAGCTTTCAGATTTATTTCTTTGAAATCATTTTGGGTTGGTTGTGCTCCTCATGAGTAGCTGGTAGGGGACTTCATGTCCTGATGGGTACAATCCTGCAATAAAAGCCTTTTTGAAGCCCTAGTTTTTTGAAGCCTAAACATTGTTCGTCAGAGGAAGGACTAACTGAGAGGTTTTTTTTTTTTCTTTTGGAAGTGTGCCGCAGGCAGTGTAGAGTCCTGATAATCCCAGCGGCACCAGGCTCTGGACTTTATGCCTGGTGCAGTAATTAGTGGTGCGGCGAAGCCTTTGGCTTTATTCATTTTGATTCATTATATGAACCGATGCCACACGGCTCCAGCATATGTAGCCAGAAACCTTAATTGGGTGTCCTTGTATTATGTCAGACTATGAAAGAATGTGAGGTTAATTGTTTGCCCCCTTGTTTGGTATTGATTTATGTGTTGGCCAAATGCATTTTAAGAGACATACTTGCATAGAAAAATGCCATAAAAGATGTTAGTGAAGGAACTGCACTTAATAACTTTTCCCTTTAAAGATGTAATGTCCTCGAAAAGGTGTGATCATATGAGTCCAGTCATTACTTTTAACAACAGCATCATTTAAATATCTGATGTTGGTTTGAGATGTTTTTGTTAAGCATCATTCATACACAAAGAGCATTTTGCAAAAAGAGCCATCCAGTTTCCTTCAATGGAGCATCTATTCCGAACCCAATACACGTTGCTGGCCTTGAAGTGGCAAATGAATGTAGACAACCTTAATGTTAATTGGAAATGAGAATGACTGCGTGCCGTATAGTGTAGCTGTCACCTTAGTGAGTTTGATTCACTCTCGCAGTCTTCCTGCAGATTTAATGCTTTGCTTGATTTGTCAGGTTTTGTCCCAAAAGTTTGCAGATCTCTTCACTTACTGTTTTACAGAAACAGAACCACACAAAACAAAAATCCACTGCACTGTGACCCCAGTAAACCCCGGCTTTAAACTGGGTGCTTGTGGTGAAATTTGGGTTGATTTTTGATGGATGCAACCGTTGTGTTTCTGTTCAGCTGCCAAATGTGATCTCTGTTGGTATGTGTGAGTGGGATGAAGAGAGGAGCATCTTTAGCATGTGCAGGAGAGGGAAAGAGACGGATGGACTAACATTAGAGGAAAGAGAGGATTTGAGGACTGATGTATCTACGATGGAATACAAGGATGCCAAGCCGAGACACAGCCTGCAGGAAGATTGAACTGAATTGTAATCATACCGCATGTAATGCCAGGGGGGCACAAAACCAAAAAACCCAATGGGAGGTTCTACCCTTCTCGTCTCCACTGGCACATCTTTACAATTTTTTTTACATTTTTTTATATCTTTCTCCCTTGTCCCAGCACCTTGCTCCAAGAGGAAGAACTGAATGTCAAAACACAAAAGACAGCTGACTTTTTATAGTCTCAAAGGCACCTTTACACTTCGCACTTAGATGCTCGTACTTTCGTTACATCAGTCTGACGTTTTGATGTGCCATCCCCTGCAAATATTTTATTAGATAATGAGCGCTCAAATAAGGATGACTGTTGTTAAATTCATGAGTTGAATTGAATGGTTTGTTGTTGTCATACTGAAGAAACCAACTGTATGAGTAATGAAGGGTTCAGTGGGTTGAGTACAAAGTTAAGTCAGAGTCCATCTCTCAGCAGTCTCTCTGATCAAAATGAGATGAGAGGGAGCTGTATTCGCGTCCACTGGTACTCAACGGATGAGATCCTGCTAATGAAGTGCCACTGACCTCCCTCAAGAGCTTGCGTTATAGGCTGTTAAGGGGCTTCTGTGCCGCTTGTTTTAATGTTATAATGGCAAAATGCATTACAGAGTAACTTGTTCACCCCATCAAAGGCTAGATCCTCTCAGTGCAGAAAGTATTGTTTTTCCAATTATTAGGAAGCAAGTCCTCATAGAAATGATAAACTACCCTGCTGAGCATGGTTGTCTTATTTCAGTTTGATGTTTGGTTATGTCTGTGCCACTAGTGCCAGCAAACGGAATAGCAAAATAGAGAAGCTACTTCTGCCATTGATTGGTCAAACAGATTATTCTGCTTCATACTCAGGCCATTGGTTGAGCCTGATGCTCAAATGTTTTGATACTGTCACAGTATTTGCACTTTTGAGGGGAAATGGATTACTTTTAGTTGTTTCAGGGACATGAAGAGGTATTTTATCATAGAACATCACCTTTAATAGGTGTTCAGTTCATTTGTAAACATTTTTTAAGTTACACATTTTATTGTTTAAAACAACACTGCTCAACATATCTTTTGAATATTCAATCAAATTGTTATGAATTATTATTGTATTTACTTAGAAATATTTCTATTATTTAATATTTCTAATTTAATTGCAAACTTTTAAATATATTATTATTATTAATATATTATTTTTAATTATTTAATGTATATTTAAAATATTATTTTATATTATTTGCTTTATATGATGAACAGATTGAATTGAGGCTTTTATTCACATATAAACATTCATCAACTCACACATCAGTTGTGGTAAATGGAAGCTCAAGCATGTTCTCTTGATGTGCGAAAACCAGTGAGGTTCATTCTCATGTGTTATGCAGCACGTTTGAGCTTCCGCAAGAACCAATGAGGTTCATTCTCATGTGTTATGCAGCACGTTTGAGCTTCCGCAAGAACCAATGAGGTTCATTCTCATGTGTTATGCAACGCGTCTGAGCTTCCGCAAGAACCAATGAGGTTCATTCTCATGCGTTACGCAACGCGTTTGAGCTTCCGCAAGAACCAGTGAGGTTCATTCTCATGTGTTACGCAACACGTTTGAGCTTCCTCAAGAACCAATGAGGTTCATTCTCATGTGTTACGCAACACGTTTGAGCTTCCGCAAGAACCAATGAGGTTCATTCTCATGTGTTACGCAGCACGTTTGAGCTTCCGCAAGAACCAATGAGGTTCATTCTCATGTGTTACGCAGCACGTTTGAGCTTCCGCAAGAACCAATGAGGGTCATTCTCGTGTTACGCAGCACGTTTGAGCTTCCGCAAGAACCAATGAGGTTCATTCTCATGTGTTACGCAGCACGTTTGAGCTTCCGCAAGAACCAGTGAGGTTCATTCTCGTGTTACGCAGCACGTTTGAGCTTCCGCAAGAACCAGTGAGGTTCATTCTCGTGTGTTACGCAGCATGTTTGAGCTTCCGCAAGAACCAATGAGGGTCATTCTCGTGTGTTACGCAGCACGTTTGAGCTTCAGCAAGAACCAATGAGGTTCATTCTCGTGTTACGCAGCACGCTTTGAGCTTCCGCAAGAACCAGTGAGGTTCATTCTCGTGTGTTACGCAGCACGTTTGAGCTTCCGCGAGAACCAGTGAGGTTCATTCTCGTGTGTTACGCAGCACGTTTGAGCTTCCGCAAGAACCAATGAGGGTCATTCTCGTGTTACGCAGCACGTTTGAGCTTCCGCAAGAACCAATGAGGTTCATTCTCGTGTTACGCAGCACGCTTGAGCTTCCGCAAGAACCAATGAGGTTCATTCTCGTGTTACGCAGCACGTTTGAGCTTCCCCAAGAACCAATGAGGTTCATTCTCGTGTTACGCAGCACGTTTGAGCTTCAGCAAGAACCAATGAGGTTAATTCTCGTGTTACGCAGCACGCTTGAGCTTCAGCAAGAACCAATGAGGGTCATTCTCGTGTTGTTACGCTTCCGCAAGCACGTTTGAGCTTCCGCAAGAACCAATGAGGTTCATTCTCATGTGTTACGCGCAGCACGCTTGAGCTTCCGCAAGAACCAATGAGGTTAATTCTCGTGTTACGCGCAGCACGCTTGAGCTTCCGCAAGAACCAATGAGGTTCATTCTCATGTTACGCAGCACGCTTGAGCTTCCGCAAGAACCAGTGAGGTTCATTCTCGTGTTTACGCTCGCTTGAGCTTCAGCAAGAACCAATGAGGGTCATTCTCGTGTTACGCAGCACGTTTGAGCTTCCGCAAGAACCAATGAGGTTCATTCTCGTGTGTTACGCAGCACGCTTGAGCTTCAGCAAGAACCAATGAGGTTCATTCTCGTGTTTACGCAGCACGTTTGAGCTTCCGCAAGAACCAGTGAGGTTCATTCTCAAGAACCAGTGTTCATTCTCGTGTTACGCAGCGCGTTTGAGCTTCCGCAAGAACCAGTGAGGTTCATTCTCGTGTTTACGCAGCACGCTTGAGCTTCCGCAAGAACCAATGAGGTTCATTCTCGTGTTACGCAGCACGTTTGAGCTTCCGCAAGAACCAATGAGGTTCATTCTCGTGTTACGCAGCACGTTTGAGCTTCCCCAAGAACCAATGAGGTTCATTCTCGTGTTACGCAGCAGCTTCGAACCAATGAGGTTCATTCTCGTGTTACGCAGCACGCTTTGAGCTTCGCAAGAACCAATGAGGTTCATTCTCGAGCTTCCCAAGAACCAATGAGGTTCACGCAGCACGTTTGAGCTTCAGCAAGAACCAATGAGGTTCATTCTCGTGTTACGCAGCTTGAGCTTCCCAAGAACCAATGAGGTTCATTCTCGTGTGTTACGCAGCACGTCTGAGCTTCAGCAAGAACCAATGAGGGTCATTCTCGTGTGTTACGTTGAGCTTCAGCAAGAACCAATGAGGGTCATTCTCGTGTGTTACGCAGCACGTCTGAGCTTCAGCAAGAACCAATGAGGGTCATTCTCGTGTGTTACGCAGCACGTCTGAGCTTCAGCAAGAACCAATGAGGGTCATTCTCGTGTGTTACGCAGCACGTCTGAGCTTCTGCAAGAACCAATGAGGTTCATTCATTCTTTACGCAGCACGTGAGCTTCACAAGAACCAATGAGGGTCATTCTCGTGTTACGCAGCACGTGAGCTTCTGCAAGAACCAATGAGGTCATTCTCGTGTTTACGCAGCACGCCTGAGCTTCTGCAAGAACCAATGAGGTCATTCTCGTGTGTTACGCAGCACGTCTGAGCTTCAGCAAGAACCAGTGAGGGTCATTCTCGTGTTACGCAGCACGTGTGAGCTTCGCAGAACCAATGAGGTTCATTCTCGAGCTTCAGCAAGAACCAATGAGGTTAATTCTCGTGTTTCGCGCACGCCTGAGCTTCAGCGAGGGTCATTCTCGTCCGCAGCACGTAAGCTTCAGCAAGAACCAATGAGGTCAATTCTCGTGTTGTTACGCAGCACGCCTGAGCTTCAGCAAGAACCAATGAGGGTCATTCTCGTGAGGGTCATTCTGCGGTGTTACGCAGCACGCCTGAGCTTCAGCAAGAACCAATGAGGGTCATTCTCGTGTGTTACGCAGCACGTCTGAGCTTCCGCAAGAACCAATGAGGTTCATTCTCGTGTTACGCAGCACGTTTGAGTTTCAGCAAGAACCAATGAGGGTCATTCTCGTGTGTTACGCAGCACGTCTGAGCTTCAGCAAGAACCAATGAGGGTCATTCTCGTGTGTTACGCAGCACGTCTGAGCTTTCACAAGAACCAATGAGGGTCATTCTCGTGTGTTACGCAGCACGTCTGAGCTTCAGCAAGAACCAGTGAGGTTCATTCTTTGCGACCGTTTTGAAGCAACAAAATGTGAGTTGCGTAGCTGTCAATGGACAGACCAAAACCTCCCAGATTTCTTCAAAAAAATCTTTGTTTGTGTTCCGAAGATGAACAAAAGTTGTACAGGTTTAGAACGACATGAGGGTGAGTAATTAATACAGAATATACATTTTTGGGTAAAATATCCCTTTAAGAGAGCTTTGTATAGTGTCAAGGGGCAACAGACAGTGCCTGGAGCAGTGAAGTACCTTCATATTTTGATAAATGCCCACACAGTTTCTGTAATTATGAGATAATGGCTTAGGTCAATGTCTCTGGCAGTCCATTTAAAGTTGAAGGTGAGGGATCACATGCCCACAAGCCATGAAAGTTTCTACTAATGACTATGGTCAGACTTTCCATTAAACCACATTTCTTGGATTTTTCTGAACTGATTGTAACCGAGGAACGCAATGTGTTTGTGCGAGCCGAAGGCTTTTAGTGTACTGTTATTTACTTTATCTTTCCCAAACTGAATCTTACCCTCGTGTTCTCCATGCTGTGGAAGTCTGAGGTACTTTCTTTCATTAAATATTTCCAATGGCACTGTAAGACAACAGACGGCTTTGCTTTAGTCCATTAACTCTCCTGCCTCCCTGGCAGAGGAGCCTAATTCATAATCATATACTTCGTATACTCTCATCAGCCCGTTGACTTTCCACTTCTTTTAATTGTGCACACATATTGATGTCTTTGAAGCAAGTCTAAAAAGAAACGTCATAATCCCTGTCGTTGCTCTATAATTCATGCTTCTAATAACATCCTTTTAACATTTTTCTGTATTTTAACACAGCATGTTTTCCCCACAGCCCCCATTAAACTTGCATGCTGATAGCTTTATAAATGGTTCTTAAGATCGCTCTTATGCATGCATCTGGCTGCGCTCTGTGTCTTCAGGCTTGTTAAGGAGGAGCATGAGGCTGAAATATGTACACAGCACTCACCAAGCCTCTGTCGGAGCCGTCTTTTTCATCTGGGCTCCGACAGGGATACTTGCACGCCGGAGGCCTTTGGGCAAAGCTGCAGGAGGGAGGTTGGATTCAGGAATTTCTAGAAATTTTAGTTGATAAGGAAGGAAGTGAGTATGTCATGACTCATATATGGAAGAAGCCAGATCAGAGATCAGAGAAACAGTGTTCAGCCAAGGGTCCCTGAAGGTTCTCCAAAGGGTCAGTGTAAAGATGTATAATACATACACACAATGATTTGTTAAGCATTTTAAAATCTAGCAGTGTTAGTTAATGTCCTTATGGATGCAATGACATGATTCTCTCTTTTTTTTGGAGCCAATAATTTATTAAAGAAAATATAAAAATGTATTTAATGCATACTGTGTTTCTGTTTTAAAATTAATTTTTAATATTTTTGGGGAATATAAAGTAAAAAATATCAGGGCGATACAACTGTCCTGATATCATAATGATTAAAAAGTTTAATAAAAAATTAAATGCTCGATTGTATCTATCAGTGGTCCGTAATAGTCTTTTATGTTTTTAGAAAAGGTAAATAAATCTCTTAAAATATCTGATAATTTGACCGATATAAACAGGTTTTAAAATGACATTAGTTCAAATGCTTTATGAGTTATGTATTTAATGATTTTAAAATGTCATTAAAAACCTAATGATATTTATAAATTATGATATTTGTGAAAAATACTTTCTTGATTAAGATCATGTTTTCAAGGTGTATGTAAAATATGTTATTACTTTATTTAAAGGGATAGTTCACCCAAAAATGAAAATTTTTTGACAAGTCCTACGTTGTGTCCTTCGAGGCACAAATGAAGATATTTTTGACGAAATGTCTTTTAACTATTTTAACAATGTCTTTACTACCTTTCTGGGCCTTGAAAGTGTTCATTAAATTGCTGTCTATGGAGGGGACAGAAAGCTCTCGGATTTCATCGGTCTTAACGAGTTTGAAATGACACGAGGGTGAGGAATTAATGACAGAAATTTCAGTAAACTATCCCTTTAATGTGGTTATGCTACATTAAAGGTAAACCTTTGCTTAAAATGGTCTAAAAGTATTTTCAAAACCATATAACGTGTACAAATGTTTCTAGGATAGTAGAATTATAGACTATTATAGTTTAAAACTATAATAGTCTAATTAGTAGACTATTATAGTTTTAAACTAGATTTTAAAGTGGACCTATTATGCCCTTTTTCAAAGTCTTGATTTTGTTATTTGGCTCCACTATGTTTTCAAGCTTGAAAGTTCAAAAACATAATTTTTCACATATTTTACATTGCACCTCTCTTCCCAGTCTGTCTGTAGCGCTGTTTAATTCCTGTCTCCATGAAGCCTCTTTTTCTGAAAAGCGCAGTGTGCTCTGATTGGTCAACCGTTTCGAACGTGTTTGGGAACTCAGCCATGCCCCTTTTTTGCTTATGACATGGGCGGGTAATCCGGGTATTATTTAATTTAAAGGAATATTGTGACATGCTCCAGAAGAAAACCTTAAGACTAAAATCAAGGCATTTCAGGGAGTTCAGAAACCGTGCACACTGATATAGAGAATAACTTTCTATGGAGTGGGCTTTGTGCTTTGTAATTTTGCAGACCTTTTTTCATGCTTAAACAACAAAATTACACACAAGGAAATTTAAAATGTAAAACAAAAACATAATAGTAAAGGACCCCTTTAATAGATTTTTCTTTATCTTGCACATTCTTATTTATTATTAACCTTGATTGAATTAATGAGTAAATCTGGTCCTATAGGGCCTGTAAAGGTCGGACAAATGAGGTCTACATGGTCACATTCTCAATGCAGAATATTTCTTCTGCAGACCGAGGCATCTAGATTTTTTTCTTTTCAAACAAATGTTTTCTGTTCCATTTTCAGAAGACAAACAATCTAATCAGCCGTATTTATGAGCAGTCTTTAGTTAGAGACTGTGATGTAATATTTGTTTATGCTTCTCTGCTGGGAGCAATCTCCCTCCTGTAAAGTCCTTCACTTTTCCCTGACAGCTCGCAACTTCTCTAATAAAGTACATTTATCATCTGCAAACAGCAGACGTGCCGATGAAATTGTCTGTTTTGCTGTAGATAATTACTAAATCTATCTGAGTTCTTTCTCCTTTCATACCTGCTCTCCTCTGCTAGCTCTCCTCCCTCCCCTCTACTTGCTACGCTATTGACAGCTTAATAAATTTGCCTTGGAATCTGAAATTAGCTCGATCGTATCTGTCGCCGGTCCTTTGCAAGTATTGATTTTGGATATTAAGCCTGTCGTCGTGCATATGAAAGGTGTCGTCTACACGATATGGCAGGTTTGCCCATAATTTCTCGTTTCATATCCGTATTGGTGCACTGCTGATGTGTGATCAGAAAGTGTGGGGTTTTTTCATGCCGTTGTTGGTTTTTGATATCATGTGATGCTAATGGGTTTATTTACCCATTCCTAACATGCGCTGTGTGCTTAGTAGATCAGTATTTTTTTCTTTCCCCTAAGGCGATTTCTTTGACATTTTGTCTTCACATTTTCATATGGGATTTAAAATTTGGCAGCACTTAAATCTCCTGCATTTTAATCTCTTCCATGGTCTATTAAGTTATTTCAATCAACAAACTTGTAGAGTACATTTTTAAGACTTCTTGTTGAATTTGCATTCTCATTTTTGATGACGAACTGCCAAAGAGTGCCAATTTAATATGTGATAGTTCTTTCAGAAAAGGTATTTTGGTACTATTAACTAGGGATGGGAATCATAAGGTGGGAAAATGATTCCTCTTAATTCTTTTAAATTTGAGGAAGAAATATTTGGAAAGCAGAAATGCAATTCTGTTGCCAAATGCTGGGATCATTTTCATAACAAATGTGCAACAACAAAGAACAAAAATTTGGTAAAATATTTCATTCAGTCCTTTATTTTTATTTTTTGTATAAAGTGCCACTGACAAAATTCATAATGTGTATTTTTTCATAACAACCTCCTTAATTTTAGGCATTGTTTACCCAATTGTTTTTAGTTATTACTTACCCTCATGATATTCCAAACCCCTTTTTTGTCATTAAAATAAAGTAGTAATAGTAGTAGTAAAATAATGCTCTTTTATGAGAGTTATAGTTAGTAGAATGTCTAAAGCGGACCATTGAAATAAAGGGTAACCAGAAAGTCAAACAGGTTTATAACAACATGAGGGTCAATAAATGATAACATCATTTTCATTTTTTTTAGGAACTATCCTTTAAGTATACAGCATGCAGGCCTAAATATGTTTTTGATAATATTTATATGGTTTTAAAGGTAGGGTTATGATTTGGAGCTTAGTAAAGCCTCACACGTAAAGCTTCAGCCTCACAAACCACATTTTGTTAAGTTATTATTTCCCTGTCAAGATGTGCTACCTAAATTTTTTTAAAATTTATTTATTTATTTATTTTTTACATCTGACAGCTTCTTTTGTGCCTCACACAGCACACTACCAATTTTTCAACTTGAAAAATGACTGCACATTCTGAGCAGGTACAAATAGTCAGAACACCAGTTCATACGAGTCATTTGCTTCGTCCGAATAAACTGAAAAAATTGTGTACATCGGTCCCACATGAATAAATTAAGTTAAACAAACATCATTTGTTCATGTAACTTTAACATCATGGGATGAATACATTTTAGGTGACCCAATTAAGTAGTCTCAAAGTGAATTTTATATGGCTCCCTGACATGATTCAGGCATTTAATTTTATATATTCATTCATCCACTTCAATTTCATATATTTTAATGTTACACATCTTAATTATAATACTGCACTAGCTAGTTGACGAACTTTTAGGTAGCAATAGCACACATTGGCATCTTATATGCTAAGCATTAAAAGCTCCTTCAGCAAAATGACATCAGTTGTTTTAGTCCACGGCCTAAGCAAATGCTCCACTCTTCTCCACAATGATAACCCACTGTAATCTAAATTCTTCTATAATTCCAACATAATTAAATATTAAACACTATTAAACACAATCAAGTCTCCCCCTTTCTCATCTTGCTCAAAAATACATAAAACATATAAAATAACAACATTTACTCTCTCTTGATTTAGCCATATGCAAAGCATGATGGGAACTAACAAGCCCCGCCCAGTTTCAGTTAATGCGACACAAATCATATATGTAATCTCAACACAAACAGATTAAGTAAACTTCAATTTGACTTATATTTAAGTGGAATGAACACAATCCAATTATGTTAGGACAAAATGTATAGCAATTGTGTTGCTTTAGTTTTTTAATTAAGCAATTTGAACAAGCAGTACAAATAATTTTTTTCAGTATATGCATACTTCCATAATGTATAGTAGGTGAAAACCAGCATGTGAGCCAAGTAGTATGTTCAGATTCGCAGTATCTGTAAAACAGTAGGCAAAAAGTTCCTGAATTACCTACTACATTTGACAAGATTCCGAAATGCGCATCTAATGAACACTTTACTATCCCATGAGGCCAAGGGAGATGATTTGTGAATGGCAGTGAAGCAATGCAACTGACGCCGTAGGTCACACGACAGTGACAACATGGTGAATGTAATACATCCAAATTTCATTCAGAATACACACATTCATACTATATAGAACATACCTTTTTAATGGTCACAAAGCAAGTTTCAAACCAAATGTAGTACTTTACTGTATGCAATTTCAGACGCAGCAATTAGCTTCAGAATCAGACTTAACTGGTTGTGCTGTATGTTTTACTCTGAATAGTAATTACTGAAGAGTACTGAAGTTCAATGTTCCATCCTATCAGAAGAATATTGTAAGTCTGAGAGCCGTTAACGGAACTGAATGTCATAAAAATCATTTGGCTCCAGTATTTTTTGTAAAAAACGGAACCAGTTCTCTGTGCCGAACCCTAATAATGACTAAACCTGACTGAATCTGAATGCAGGGACATTAAGTTGTTCCTTACCCCAATTTTCAGCTCTATCTGTTATTGTTCACTGGAGAACATCTTCTTGAGGTCCCCTCCATGAGGAAGTGTGCGATCTGAGAGCATCAGATTGCGAATGTTTATTCTGTTTTATATTGTTTATTCCCTTTTAGTCTGATGCTCCACAATAATAGACAGTGTTCCAAAGTGCAGCAAAAAGCCTCTCTTAAACAGAGCAGTGACACTTTCGTCTCTGCCCAGATTGTGTTATGCCCTCCTTTTCTCCTACCCCATCATCATCTTCTATGTCTGTGTGAACTGGAGCATTGGGACTCCTATGAAGTTTGTTTACAGCACTATCAATCAACCTAGTGCCACCTCCACCCCCTCAGGTAGCTGATACACACACACACACACACACGTCATACACGCAGACACACTTAATTTAGCTCTGGTTTAAAAACACCGCTCTAAGATGCATGGGATAACAGAGAGTGACTGAGAACAAAGTTGCATGTAGGATGCTCTTTCAAAATAATAATGGAAATGAAAATTTGAAAGAGCTGAAGCTTTGCGGAGTGTAAGTTCTCTCGTTGCATGTGTAATCATAAGATAATTGGACACATTTCCAAATGTGGATCTGAAAGCCCCAGGGAAAACATTTGCAATAATTTCACTGGTTTTCACAGTAGCTGTTTCCTAGTCCTGGTTCACATGCAGAGAGGTCTGTTTGACCGGAATGCAATGGAATCACACAATACAATCTCCCCAAAACAATCCTTTACATGTGTTGTTCACTAGTTATTCAATGTTTGGAAGTTCTGCTAGAGGAGATGTGAGTATTGTATGTTGTTGTTTTTTTTTTTTTTACTTCAGTGGGAAATAATTTTCAATTCACAAAGTAACATTTAAAATGTGAGGAGAATTTATGTTTTATGCTAATTTATGAAAAGAGCTAATAAATAAATGAATGAAAATGAACTTCTGTAAGATTTAGGTCATGTCCAATTCACAGAAAATATATATATTAACTCCTAGACTTTAACACACGGGGGACTCAATCAGACATTGGTCATTTTTATTTTCTGTATCCTTGATGTTTGATTCAACAGAGATCAGATAGCATTGCTCTCTTTTCTTTCCCACAGGGCATTCATATTTTTAGATCATTATTCATATGTGAGCCAAAAACTGAAGAACTTCTTCCAGAGAATGTATTTCTCAGTAGGCTTTTCTCTCCCAGCAAATCCAATGGCTTTTTATGGCTCTTTGATAACCTTCAAACCTTGATTCCGGTATAACGGATGTCAACAAATCACCTCTTCATTCTCATCATCCCTCTAACCAAGACATTCCTGTCACTGCGTTGTCTCTTTCATCCAATCCACATGGGCAATTTCACTACTTCAGACATTAAATGGACAAGTTTTGCATAGTAATAGTCTCCTAAGGACCGTCTTTACTGTGATGTTCTCCCTGACTATCTTGTTTTCCTTTAATGAGTGTTTGTTCTCTGCTAATCAGTTTGGCATAAGGCCAGATGAAATCCAATGCACAGAAATCAAATCAAATGTTTCACTTAGGTTGCAGGTATTCATTTTGTTGCATTCTTTGAGATTTGAATAGGTAATGTAAACAATGTGCTCTCTTATTCAAATCATTTAAGTTCACATTAATTTGTAAAGCGCTTTCACAATACATATCATTTCAAAGCAGTTTTACAATTTAGAGTCATCTGTTATCAGAGCTGACTGTCCAAGTAATGTATTTCAGAAAATGTACATATACAAATCACACAGTTAGCTAACAATGTATTCATTTATACAATGTATTCATTTAAGGCAGAAACAATGAGCTCATTGAAGTAATGAATACCTGCTGTTAACAAAATGATTTGGATATATAGATCATTTAGCATAGGTGCATGTCGATTCAGAGTTTGCTTCACTTGAGGTCCTCGCTGGAGTTAGAGTCCTCTTGAGGCATTTCTTCACAGGTGTTCTTCACATCTGAAGTCTTCGTAAGAGGCTGGATACAAACTGGAGCTGACATACTATCTAGTTACCTCGGGATGGGCAGTATAAAACCGAAAAGCAAATGGAAAATAATTAGCATAGTTGCTGTTCATATCATTAAGCAAAGATAATCATGTGCATTCGATCTGATATAACTGGAGTAGAAGGTTATGAGGTGCATTATGTGAATGCTAAAGAGCTAAATCTCTTGGCTAAAGAGATGCATCTTTAATCTAAATTTAAACTGTGAGAGTGTAACTGAGCCCCGAACATTATCAGGAAGGCTATTCCAGAGTTTAGGACCCAAATGTGGAAATGCTCTCCCTCCTTTAGTAGACTTTGATATCCTAGGTACTACCAGAAGCCCAGAGTTTTATGACCTTAAAGAGATGGATGATGGATTGTAGGGCGATAGAAGATCGGTTACACAAGAGCTAAACCATTTAGGGCCTTATAGGTCAGTAGCAATACTTTATAATTGGTGCGAAACTTAATAGGTAACCTGTGTAGAGATGTTACACAGTGTTATATGATCATGTTTTCTTGACTCTAGCAGCTGCATTTTGGACTAATTGTAGTTTGTTTATTGAGGATGCAGGACAACCACCAAATAAATATTGTGTCTCTCTCCTTTTCTTCAGGCTCAGATCTGCAAGTGTGCCAGCCGAAAGGCCTGACCTGCTGTTCTCGCAAAATGGAGGAGCGCTACCTGCTCATTGCCAAACAGAATATGGAGTCAAGTCTCCAGGCCACCAGTGCTCAGCTCAAAGTTCTCATCATTCAGAATGCTGCCCTCTTTCAAGGTGAGTTTCTGTAACAACACAATGAACTCTGGGACAGATTCATGAAACGTCATGGAATTTCTGTTTGCAAAGGTTTTTTTTTGTATAGGTTGTCACAGTGAGTCGTGAACAAATTAGTTATGCTCATGTTTCATGAGTTAGAGTGTGTAAAGATGTGATCACATTAGCGAAATTTCATAAGCAAAAAAGGTCCATTGTCTATTGTCAATAGTGTCACGATTTATGTAGCACTTCTCATAGCGAATCTGCATGACTAACTTTAACCCATTGCACAGTCTACATTTGGAAATCTTTCGCCACCCTCACGCAAAATTCACAATTGCATGTATTCATATTGAAATGACTGATTTTTGTTTTTGTTTGACATTGACACAAATAAATTGTTAAACAGTGGCAAATGTAACTGCACCTTAAGATGGTTGTGTGGTTTTGCAGTGCTTTGCTGGTCAGATACACACTAGTGTATGATCTGAGATCTTGAAGTGCAAGGGAGGTTGGTCTTTTATGTCAGATTGGCAGTGATAAAGAAATAAAGAGATTAAAATGACTGGTTTTATAATAAGAGGACATTTAGGTAACAGTGAATTGTTTGTTGATTGCATCATCAGTTGCACTGTTTTGGTTCCATGTTAAAAAAGCATCATAGGAGCAATTCGGACACTTTCAGAAATCCATTGGGGCTCATTGCAAAGGCAACTGATCAACTGTTGTGGTCATGTGATGCTAAGCAGACCAGAGGCATGAAACTAGCTGAACAAACTCTGAGTTTCAGAGTAGGTTTAGAGTTGACCAAAACATTCAAATCCAACCTGGTTTAGATCAGGTTCAAAAGGCTTACAACGTTCTGTATAAATGTTCTCTGTCGACTTAGGGTTTGGTCCAGAGTTTGTGATGAACTCTGAAGCACCTGCACCTGAAAGTGTATCATGTGCAGCGAACAGCCAATCACACGGTACATGGAGAGCATCAGTTTGATTCACATCTCGCAAGAGAGCCAGCGCAGTTCACTTTGTTAAAAATGAGATTATGAAAAATATCATGAATTTAAATACATTTACAAGGCAGGAATAAACACTGCTGCTGCATCAAGAGTTTGGGAATGCAGCTGAAAGAAAATATAAGACTATATCAATGCATGTGTATCAAGTGTCACAAAGAGCTCAAAAGAAAACATGTAAACTTAATCTGTATAAAAGCTTTAAATAGTAAAGCTTGAATTTTTATATATACAGCTCTGGAAAAAATTAAGAGACCACTTAACATTGATGTCTTAAGCATTGTCATATTCAGTGTTAGTAACTAATTCCATTTTCAGTAGTGTGACAGTAGTTCAGCTGTAATATTGTTTTTCCAGTAGTCTAACAAACTACTTTGCTCAACAAGTAGCACTTTAGCTTAACAAAATGCTACATTGCCATTTCATACACACAGACCCATCCCAAATGGCACCTTAAACACTTGCGGTCTTCCTCTGAGTCCGCACGTTTGTGTAGTAACTCCGCTTTGACTGTATGGAAGAAGTCTGCTGTGGTGTTCGCACCACTGCGGGATCAGCAAAAGTGTGCATCGTGGGTGCATATCGACCGCAAAGGGGGGTGCTCCCGAGCACCCTTCTGAAACCTAAAATGACAAATGGGACATTTTACAGTCTCATGGTCTTAATGGACGCACGCAGCAGCCATTGTAAGCAGTGTTGGGTGTAACTAGTTACTAAGTAATTAGGTACTGGAAATTAACTATGTAAAGTAAGGGATTACTCTTATTTTTCTGTAATTTAATTTACAGTTACTTCACAAGTAATTGAACTAAATACTGTGTATAGACTGTAGAATAATTATATATAATACAATAATAAAATGCATGTTTTTATCTATCCTTCTCACATTTGTAATACTTTGGTCAGATAATAAGAATAGTTGATATTGTTTTATATTATGCATTTGAATTAATTAAAACAAAGAGCCATTTCATGTCTATCCTTGAATCACTTAATTCGAGGTTGATATAGGATTCTGAAAGTAATAAGTAATTAAATACTTTTGGAGAGAGTAATTTATACAGTAATCTAATTACACTATTGAAGATGCAATTAATTACTTTTTACTTACCCAGCACTGATTGTAAGTCCACAAGACCGAAAGTGCATGAAGTGTGCCATTTGGGACAGGGCCACAGTCTGCAAACTCTAATATAAATTTGTTTATGTGGTTAAAAAAATAATTTAACAGTTTTCATTGCAACTGTTATATACATTACTACATTACCATTTAAAGGTATGAAAAAAGAAAGAAATTCATACTTTTATTCAGCAAGGATTCATTAAATTGATCAAAAGTGACAGTAAAGACATTTAGAATGTTACAAAAGATTTCAAATAAATGTTCTTTTGAAATTTCTGTGCATTAAAGAATAATATCCAGAAAATATTAAGCAGCACAACTATTTTCAATATTGATGATAATAAGAAATGTTTCTTGAGCACCAAATTTTCATATTAGAATGATTTCTGGAGGATCATGTGACACTGAAGACTGCAGTAATGATGCTAAAAATTCAGCTTTGTCATCACAGGAATAAACAACATTTTAAACAATACTACAGTTTTTTTTTTTTTTTATCAAATTATTGTGGCCTTAGTGAGCACGGGTACGTGAGCCATACAGGTCGGTAGCAACACACTCAAAGACCAGACAAAGACTGAAGAAAACAGGAGAACTAAAATTGCAAACACAAACGAGATAATTACAAGTTTCAAGTTTCAAGTTTATTTGTCATTACACATGTACAAGTACAGTATAACGAAATGAAGTTTGGAGCAAGCCTCCGGGCCGCAGCCGATTATTCAGGCGCCGCCACACGCTCTCCAGAAATACAAGAATGCAGTTTAGCAAGCATTACATAGCAAACACAACAAAGCATAACATAACACAGTACACGTGGTCACGTGATGGGATTTTTTGTATGGAGTGGGAGAGGAGATAGATAAAGACAGGACAGGCAGGTTGGATGGATGGGGGCTGGGATAGGAGGTTTGTGTATGGTGCGAGTGAGTCTGAGATTGTGTTGTGTGAGAATGTTAGCCATAACTTCAGATGTTTTCGAGTTCAGTTCTATGGTTTGTCCTTGAAGGGAGATAAGGCAGTGCACAGGGGAAGATAGCAGACCAAGCTGTCAGGCTGACCTCCCAACCGAGAGATAGGGACAAGTGAGGTTCGGGCAAATACAATTTTTTTTTTTTTTATCCATTTGATGATCTTCGGTAATTTGTCCGGATCATAATCAATCAATCAGTTCTGGTCACAAGACCCAGCTGACACAGATGAACTAATAATGATGGTGACCAAAACTAGAACAAAGGAACATGTGACAAATGAAACAGGAAGTCCATGGAACAAAACAGAACATAACTGTGACAGGGTAAGAGACTTCTTTAAATAACATGAAAAATTCTTACTGAACCCAAACTTTTAAAAGCTAGTAGATTATATAGTTTCTAGTTTAGTGTAAAAGTACCTTCCAACCTTTAATTTTTAAAGTCGCTTCTCTAACACTGACTTCAAATGTACAGCCAATTACCAAATGGAAAATGGATCTTCCTGATTGGTCAGTTTAATGAATCATGTAATTTGGCATGAGTGGGTCACCCCCACTAATTGTGTTGCACTAACTATGTTAGCATGGTGGATTTGGCTTGGTCCTGTCTGTTCAGGGAGGTAGTTCAATGCTAATTGCTTCAGCATTAGGCCTGAGAGAAATTCCCAAACAGCTCGCAGAATTTCTGAATGTGCTCTTGTCTCGTCGTGTTTTTCCCCTGCACGCTCCCACAGGGAATTACGAGCGGGCCTTGTTTGCAATCTTCTATGCTGCTCTCCCCATTGCTTTTGATTCTTTTGTACTTTTCGAGGCTGACACAGATCAAAGGGCTCTGCTCTCCACTCCAGCATCCTCTATCCCTTCCCTTCACTCGACTCCCATCAGCCCCTGCTGCCCCTCCCCACGCTAGCCTGGCTTTCTCACACACCGCAAGCAGCGCCAAAGAATCAGCTCTTTGAAGTCAACTTTGCCAAACAATCATAAAAGTTAAGAGGCTCTGTCACAGGGACTTTTTCATGGCATCCAGTGATGAGCGCTGTGCGCCAGTTTTTCGGGTCCCCTGATCGGTCTCACATCGCAGTTAGTCACAGTGTGTCTGTTTTGATTCATGTCAATGGTTTGGTTAAATGCCTCTAAAATCTTAAACGGAATCAGGCCTATGGGTGATAAAAGAGAAACATGTGGCACGTGAAGAAGTTTAAGACTTCACTTTGTGAGTCAGTCTGTCCTACAAACCAGGGGTGTAAAAACGATCTGAAAAATGGGGTGTACACAATATAAGGATGGTAGCGTAGTATGATAGCACAATACATTTTGATATTGTCCTTATATCATTGAGAATTTGTTTACTTGAGAACTTAAGGTGATACTACAGGTAGCCATATTCTTATGAGTTAAGGCTAGTTGAACACAGAACATTTACTTGTGTTCAAATAGAACAGAACACATGTGTCTCCATTTTTAAATGCTAAAGCACGTGAAGACCTTTATCTAGACAAAAATAATTGCAGATTGATACGTTCTTTCCATTCCTTCCTTCATCAGATGATGCAGTGAACCACATTGTGTGAATGTTTTAAAGTAACCATGAAATCAAAATGGACAGTTCTTGGTATCCATGTACATAATTTTTTTTTTTTTTTAATTCAAGTGTCCTCGTAATCTTTAATCGAAATCTCTTCCCCTCCCACTTGCATCAACATCTCTCCTCTGATGTATTTTTCGTGAAGGTGGGACAACCTGTCAGTCACAAGACATCACAGCAATACTGCCCTACAAAGGCAAAAGACCTTAACGCGCTGGAGTGTGGAACTGATAAAATGTACTTGAAAGTGTTTTAGTTGTCCAGCCAAATTAATTATAGCTAGGACATTGAAAATCTGGCAATAGAATGTTTTAGTAATGAAAATTATCTACATTAAAAAAAATCTTGAGCTCAAACTTGTCTTTTGACCCCTATTTTGAAGTTACTGTACTCTGCCTTTCTGCAAAAAGTGAGATTATCAATATTTGGTTGCTGATCACCATTTACAAAATCATTATACTGTAGTAACACCTGAATAAAATCTAGTCATCATGGCATTTATTTTGGATGATTTACAAATGTTTTTTTTTTTTTTATATGGAGCAGTTTGGTAGCTTCTTCATTGGATAGCTGACCAGCCTATTTATGCTATAGGCTACTAGCTACATTTACATTTTACATTTATGCATTTGGCAGACGCTTTTATCCAAAGCGACTTACATTGCATTCACTGTACACATTTTATATTTTTGTCAGTTCTTGCTTTCCCTGGGAATCGAACCCATGACGTTGGCGTTGCTAGGAAAGCTACAGGAAAGCTCGCTAGCTAGCCAGCTAAATGAAGTAGATTGTGATCTGTCTAATTTGTTAGTCTAATGCATCTTTTGTGTTACAATTTCTTACCTTGACCTTGTCTGCATTTCAAACCCATCTCAACCATCCTTCAACACTATTAGTAAAAACAACCACTCAACTATTTGTTTTACCTACACTTTTATTCAGGTATCGTGTGTGTCAGAAGTGCTTCAGTGACAGATGTATGACACAGGCTATACTATAATTTAAATGCAGCAAACTTTAATGGACAGTAAAACAAAGGCAGAATACCGTAATTCCAGGCAGACACAGTAACAACGGCTAAACAATAACAGAGTACCCTAACTCAAAGATCAGTAACTGGTGTTACGGTGTTCTGCCTTGGTTTCTCCAGGGCTTTTGGAAGTTACTGTTAAGACAACCAGTTATTTTCTTGATAAAACAACGTAATTGACTCAAGATACTTATCCACATGATAAAGGAGGTTTTGAATATCCCAAAATATCAATAACTCATTTTCGACCAAAAATGAAGTTACTGCCTTTTGCCTCTGTAGGGCAGAATAGCAAGCTACAACCATCCAGTCAATTCCCAATGGACAAACATTTTTTGTTTGCTCAAGAAGCCGTTTTACTCGTATATTTGTCACAATATAGGGAAAAAATACTATCACAACTTCTGCTTCATGCAGACTTTAACATTTATGAGTGACATTGAGTGATATAGCAGACATTGTTCATTATATGAAGTTAAGTATAGAAAGTTTATCTAGATCACGTTGGATGGATACACAATATTCCTGCTGTTGATCTGAACTGGTGATTAATGAAACGCTGGAGGGAATCATTTAGAGCTAAAGATGGATGCCAAACCCTGGTGGAAACCCAAGTCAGGTGGTTTGTTCTCACATGTCATTCAGATTGACAGACAATTTTAATTCCTGTTGGCGGGATGAAGCGAGATCTGCAGTGCCACACAGAGCTGCTTTTTGCTGCTTTGGGAAGGTACACAGCATTTAAATGACACCAGCTCTTTTTTATTTGGAATCAAATTAACAGGTAATCCCCATTTCAAAGACTGTAATGTAAAAAGAGAGTCATGCTTAATTTATCCATTTTTCTCATCCTCAGATCCACCCTTGAAAGACATGCTTTAGGTATTGATGTGTGTGAACACAGAGAGCCAGAATGAGTTCTGGGTGAGTGCGTCTGCCGCATAACAAATTGTTCCCAAAATAAGATAAAAGTCAACTTTATTTGTAATACCTTTTCAAACCAATAACAGCATACCATGAATCTACAAAGTTTTTAGCATTCTGTGTATATTGCTTTAGGACATGGCTATGTTGTTTGCAAATGTTTGTTTACTGCTTGAAATATCAGCCTCAAAAACCTTTGGATCTGTGGTCTTCAACAGGGGGTCCATGGCAGTACAGCAGGGGATCTGCAAATTAGAAAGAAATGTGTGTTAAATAAAAATACAATATTAACCAAAGATAGTTGAGCAGATAAAGTTCAGCTAAATATTTCATTGCCCTTCCCACATTATATATTACTACCATACTCTACCGTTATACTTTTATTCAGGAAGAGTGCATTATTGAATTGATCAAAAGTGACAGACATTTATAATGTTACAAAAGATTCCTATTACTGATAAATGTTGTTATAAATATGTATTACAGTTTCCACAAAAATATTACACTGTTTTCAACATTAAGAAATGTTTGTTGAGCACCAAATCAACATATTAACATGATTTCTGAAGGATCATGTGACACTGAAGACACATTCAGTACACTGTAAGAAAAATATTTAAAAAGTAAGTTACCTGGTTGCCTTAAAATTTTGAGTTCATTGAAATTAAAAATTTGAGTTAATACAATGAACATTTGAGAATTGACATCACCCTTTATTCAAATAGTATTGAGCATATCGCGTAATTGTGTTTTATTTGTTATAATGCAGTGAAATATGCCAAATTGTGCTCACAAACATTTTTTATTTATTTATGTGGTTCAGATACAATAATATTTTGAGTTTCTATTTATTAAACCCATTTCCTTCACTGTATTAACTCACAATTTTTTAATTTCAATGAACTCAATTTTAAGGCAACCAGGTTACTTACTTTTTTAAGTTAAACCAACAATATTATTTTACAGTGTAGCTTTGCCATCACAGGAATAACACTTTAAAATATACTTAAGTTATTTTCAATTGTAAAAATATTTTACAATATTAGTGCATTTTACTGTATTTTTGATCAAATAAATCCAGACTTGGTGAGCATAAGAGACTTCTTTACAATTCAGTTTGAGGTTGAAATGTTGTTTTGATTGGCTCTGCAATGTAAGCATCATAACAAAGTGTGTAAATACATTAATATGGCACTATACACGTTTTCAGCTCTATTTTTTTTATTGTGCTCATACTTTACTTTTAAAAGCAACATTATAAAGATGAAGAGACAGTATACACCTGGTCTCACATGCTAAACAGTCAATTACTAGCTCTCTAGTTTTAACCCAATCAGATATTTAGAGGAGTAGCGATACTATAGACTTCACAGTAGAAAATTCATTAAGAACACATTTAGCTCAAACTACAAAGAACGTATGCTCATTTTATGGCTAAAGTTCAGGCTTATAGTTAAGCGAGTCATATTTACAACATCCCTCATTATCCCTCAATTACATGTCTGCTTTATGTACATTGTGCATTGTGTGTGTTTGGTCTCCCAAAATGCAGTTCTGCTATACCTCAATGAGCCACTTTATCCACTGCGACAGCAAGTAATCAAAGGTTATTTCAGTCGACACTGCATGTCCAATTGTCATCCCAACCTTGTTAGTGCTGCTCGATCTTAAGTGCTTTAGGCGTCTGGTCTTAGTTTCAATCTTTTTTTCCCCATCCCGCTTTTTCCCGGCATACTCCTCTCTAATGCTACCCGCTCCGCTCTCTCTCCGGAGTCATTTAGCTCTTTGTCGAAGTTTCACCATAACCCAATAAAGGCCTGGCTGACGGAGAGCTGGACCGGCCATGAAAGCCATCTGAAGTTGTTTACTCTCCGCCTAGGGCGAATTTAATAACTTAATGATGGTTAGAAACGTCTGTGCCATCTCGCAAACAAGCCCTTTGTGCCTCGTTTGCCTGATGAGTGAAAATATATTTGCCATCACTGCATCTTTCTCTAACAATTATAATTAGTTTTCTCTCACAGGCTCCGTGGATATTTATGGGCTGGTGTCGTAGGGGCACACAGGCTCATCGAGGTCTTTGGTGCTCGATTGAATATGCAGTCTAGTGGAGACTGATCCAGACTGGTGTAATCATCAAAGTGGTCTCTCTTCTCAGACTCTGTGCAGTGGTAAAGAGACCAAAAGCTCAGTGGGTGAAGAACAGCGTAGAGAGTGACTTTGTCTCTGAAGAGAGATTCAGTAGAGACTCAGACTGCAGTCCCAGCTCAGAGACACACACTTCAGTAGAGTTTGCTTAGGATGAGTTTTAACTACACTGCAGTTAGTGAAGCTCTTAGGTGCCTTATGCCATCAGTTATCTATTGCTTTCTAACTTAAGCACAGCTCTGTAACTGCCCAAGAGCTCTGAGGTGTTAAAAGAAAGCGTTTCCCTTAAGCAGGAATAGTGAATTGAAAGTAAAGGGCGTTATTTTCTCATGTAGAGCTTTGTATGCTCAGACTCTCTGTAATTTAGTTTTGTAAAAATGGCAAGTATTACAAGCGACTGTTCAACAATATAGATTATTCAGTCAATTATTTCATTTTTAAAGGGGCCACATATTATAAATTGCAATTATATATCTTTTATTATTTAGTTATATTTATTATTTGGTCAGATTTGTTTTTATTTCAGAAGCAATATAATATAATATAATATAATATAATATAATATAATATAATATAAAAGTTTTTATTATTTTATTAAATTTTTCATTTAGATTTTATTTAATTTTATAGATTTCTTTTTCTTTTTTTTTACTATATTTAGTATTTTGTCAGTTAAGTTTTTCCCCTTTCTTTTAATTTCTTATTCTTCTTATTATTTAATAATAATTAAATAATAATAAATAAATATTATTAATAATTTAATTCAACTTACAATGTTGGTCAAGGTTTCTTGCTCCAACTCTCTCTCTATCCATACAACTACATTGACTGTTTTTGCTGCTGTACCTTTAAGACATGTAAATGAGCTCTATTAGGATTGATCGGTGTAGATTGTTATGGTGTACATCAGGGTGACCAAGTTGCTAACTATTTAGCGAGTGTTGATATGTAAATATGGGCATGGTTGACATCGATTCCATGATGATTTCTGAACAACCCAGAATAGTTTCCTTTCAAAAGTACTAGTAAAATCCAGTTTCACATGATATTACCATTAAAGCAAATATGCATAATGGATCTAAACAAAACATAATGACTCATCATGCAGAAATGGGCATCTAAACATTAACCATGATGACCGCAGTATTGAGGTCTAATTGTCGTTAATACATTAGCATGCATCTACATGAGTAAAGCTATGAGGAAACAGTGCTCGCTTGATTATGACAGTAATTACATTGCAAGGTGGCAGACGGTTTGCCTGGTGTTTGTGAATGAGTGTGGTGCATTGGAGCAGGTGATTAGAGTCTGGCCCTGAATTAGCAGATGGTGAGGAGGAGAAAGACCTCCTGAGTGTCAATGGGTGCCCAGGAGAGACACCGAACTGAGGGGAAAATCAGCACCAAGGAGGAAGGGCATCACAGGGCAACAGCTCATCATATATTCCTTCATGCAGATTGTTTCTAATACCCACCCACACGAGTACGTCTGGCCCAGAAATCTCAAACATTGCAACCTTACACCCAAGTTCCTTTGTGCCCCAGTTCTGTCATGAGCACATGTAGCAAGTGTACTATTACAAATCCTTCTGCAACATGTTTAAAACCCCCATTTACACCTTCGGCTCCTCCCTGACCAGCTTATTCCTGTCTGTCACCCGCTCTGATGGCTTAACGTTGCGGTTACATCCCCTGAGGTATGAGTATTTTCCCCTGCTTTGGTTTCAAGCATGTGCTTTGTCCTGACAGAGTTGGGGTTTGTGTGTTTCTAATCACCCTCCTGATGTTCGATTTGAACCACACTTTTGGACCACAATTCTGCGGCTGTCTCTTTGTTGATAGTGTGGCATCCAGTCTGCACTGCATGGGGTGTATTTGCATTTTCATTGTGACTGTGGCTCGGGAAATCTTCAATAGCGGCTGCATTATCGCCCCAGAAAGAAAAGCGAACCACTCTCTGAGAGTTCAATTTAGTGAGAAGTGTGGTATTTTTTTTTCCAGTGTCTTGCAGGGTTGGAGACAAAAGCTTATCTCTTTACTTTGATGAAGACGTGTTTTATTGTGACTTATTATCGCTAGGAAGGCCTGTCGAGTAGCTGTGGAGCAGGAGAAAAGAAATAGGAAAAGTAGTGCAGGATAAACAATGGGCTAAATGGACATGAATTATACATGTTGCAATTTCTCTCTTTCTATCTTTGTTTCCCATTTGAGTTCTCACATAAACTCCACCACCCACTCATAGAAATGCACTACGGAGGGCATTAACGCCGGTTTCTTCCTCCGGCCTCATGACACTACATCAATGTGGCAGTAGGTTATATGGGATTTGTTTCTCTCACCTCGTATTCCCTCTGTTAAATGCTGAGTCTCATGGGCAGCGTTTGTGTACTCTCACCAACGCGTGCTAATACAGGCCGGTCTAATGCGTTTTCCCTGCACACCTCACCGAATGATGAATGCGTATGCGTAAGGCGTTTATATCTCGCTCACGGATCCTCAACTCAGCTCTATTCTTTTCTAATCATGCAAAACCGCAAAGTCATTTTCAGCACCGTAAGGTGTAAGATTGTGCTCTGTTTGTCTCAGTGATCTTGAGAGCGAGGAACATTTAGTAATTATGCTTAATGATCTCTCACAAATGTACAATCTGCCACCATAAATGTCACAGTTCAGTAGACTTCATGACGGGCGGGTTAGAGCGGCGCTTATTTGAGAATGCGGTTTAGTAGATGTGAAGAAACAGCGGATTATATTAAGGAGTAATCCATCACTATTTTCTGCCATGTGCTGTCCTGTGCAGTGGCTGTTTACGCTATGCTAATGATCTAAATTCTTGCATGACTCCCGTGCTGAGATATTTCATCATGGAAAACAAACAAACAAGAGCTGCATTTGGATCAAAGAGCTTTCTGAAATAGTACCATCAAAACCCTGTCAGCTCAGCACCACTTTCAACTCCCTCTTTCCAGACAACAGCACTCCTTTACACCACTCACTCTTTCACCACAGGAACATCTTGAGCGGGCTCAGACACATTAAAGTCACTTGGGTTTAGCATTCACAATACACCCAAGATGTTGAACAAAATGGAGGTCTCTGAAAAGCTGTTGCAGTTTTTTTTTTTCCCTTCTTTTTTTGATTGGAATGAAGTGCAAAATTTTGGGAAATTCAACTTAATTTGGGAAACCCGTCTAGTTTTTATCTTTGAAAATATCTTACTGAAATCAACCTTAACTTTTATGCACATATTGTGTACAGCAACAAGTTCAATTTCATTTTTTACAATGTCTTCACAACGTAAGGCTCTAGAAAAGATATATATGAATATGAATTCTGTTAAAGTTTGAGATTAAAGAATGTTAAAGTCTGTTAAAGAATGTTATTAGACTTGTTAGATTTGAAAAAAAAATTATATTGTGTCCCATTTATTTAAAAAATATATTTATGCCATGATGACGAGAGAAATACACACACACACACACACACACACACACACACACACACACACACACACACACACACACACACACACACACACACACACACACACACACACACATTAATATATATATATATATATATAAGTAAAAAGTGTGTGTATAAATAAATATAATTTTTTTTTGTATGTAATGTAATTTTTTTGTATGAAATGTAATTGAGTATGTAAGTATTCAGTTTCAAATGTACAGTTTCAATTCAATAAATAAAAAATAAATAATAAAAAAAAAAACGTTGGCAATGAAGTACAATACTTTTTATTTTTTATTGACCCCTTATAAATTGTCTCTTTTTTTTCTTCCGTCTTCTCTTCCAGTGCTGCAACATTTGTGTGATGCCCTTGCAAAATTGGTAAAAATTCTAGAAGTTGGGTGTGAGATTGAAAAATGTCTATTGGCTTGAATGTCAATGAAGCTTTCAGTTCAAAGTCTGGTCACAGTCTCAACCTTTATAAGAGACTTGATGAGTTGAAAGCAAATCTGAAATTGCGGCGTAAACAAAACCACCCGTTAAATACTTAAATCATTGTTTCTTTCTGCAGCTGCTTTTTTATGCTGTCTCTTTAACCTCTTGTCCTTTTTGCATGTAGGAGGTTGTGTTTGTCATCTTAAACCTGCCCCCTTGAGGCTCTCGGCGTCCCGCTAATGCCCATGCATTCAAAGTCAAGGCTGATGTATTTTTCATTCAGTGCCCTGCATTATTGAGCAGCTTATGCAATACGTAACGTGTGCAATTTTGCCACAGCCATGTCAAAGACCTGAGAGTAGAGTGGAAGAGCTTGACTTATCTAACTCTCTAATTCATTGCTTTTTCATATCTTCGTTTTTGGCTTCTTTTACTCGGCCCATGTGGGAGTGCAAGATCGGCAGGTCAGTCATACCAAACATCACCTGCAGTTATAATGGCCATGCTTCTAGATGTGTTTACATTACAATTTAGTGTACCATTGCTTCAAACCATCCAGCAAGGTCAAAAAGCCACAGAAACAACACTCCATGTCAGCTAACCTTGGTAGAGAACCAAGGTTAGCTAACCTTGGTAGAGTCTTTCAAGCCTGAAGTGTCTTTTTTTTTTTTCTTATGGTAAAATACTTTCTCCTGGCCATGTGTATTATGTAGAGAAAAGACATTTATAGGCTGAGATGTGTAAACTGTGTGAGAACATTTCTCAGTTGTTGTTGTTTTTAAAAAAAAAAATGTATATGAAGTCCTCTGATTGGCACATGCTTGGCTGGTTTGGGACATGCCAGAAGAATGTGATTTAAAATCTTCCATCTTTATTCATATCATCTCAGTGCTCCTGCCAGGTTGTTTTGAGCCAGTGTCATGTTACAAAAGATGTGTTCGACTTCGGCAGTGTCTGGATTTAACCAGCTGACATTTGAAAATGTTGCTGTCGAGTTCTTCTCGTAGTGACGTTGACATGGTGTATATCATTTGGTGGTTTAAATGTAATATTTTTTCAGATAAACAGACTTTAGAATTGTACATGTAGTAACCACAATCGTTGTTCTTTGCAGGCTTATGTGCTGTATGTACAGATAAACCGGTTTGATTTAAATACCAATAATCTGGGGTCTGGGGTTTTATTTTCTATATTTATTTACTCAGTTTTATTCACAATATAACACTTTCAGATTACACAAAAAGACATTTGACTTTTTTTTTTTTTTTGAGATTTGTGAGCGGAAAGTGAATAAATATAAAAGACATGTCTTTGTCATTTTTGAAATTCGGCCAGCTGTGTATGTTTGTGTTATGTTAATTTTATTCATGTTTATGTAATAATATTTGTCATTTGTTATTAATATAAAAATTTATGTTTAGTCAATTATTCAATATTTATGTTTAAAAAAAAAGAAATAGAAAATCAAACAAAATTAATGAGTATATAAAATACCCTATTTCTATATAAATATAATTTTTATATCTCCCAGTACCTGCCACAGTACCTTAATTTTTCACAATTCTCTAAACCTCCTCCATGAAAGGGTGTACATGGTCTGCAACAATGCTTAGGTGCTTAGTGCTTAGTATGTGCAACAATGCAACAATGCTTAGTACGTATCAAAGTAACAGGATCCAAGGTTTCCCAGCAGAACATTTCCCAAAGCATTACACTGCCTCCGCCGGCTTGCCTTCTTCCCATAGTGCATCCTGGTGCCATGTGTTCCCCAGGTAAGCCACGCACATGTACCCGGCCATCCATGTGATGTCAAAGAAAACGTGATTCATCAGACCAGGCCACCTTCTTCCATCGCTCCGTGGTCCAGTTCTGATGCTCACGTGCCCACTGTGCTTTCGGCATTGGACAGGGGTCAGCATGGGCACCCTGACTGGTCTGTGGCTATGCAGCCCCATACACAACAAACTGCGATGCACTGTGTATTCTGACACCTTTCTATCAGAACCAGCATTAACTTCTTGAGCAATCTGAGCTACAGTAGCTCGTCTGTTTGATCAGACCACACAGGCCAGCCTTCGCTCCCCACGTGCATCAGTGAGCCTTGGCCGCCCATGATCCTGTCGCCGGTTCACCACTGTTCCTCCCTTGGACCACTTTTGATAGATACTGACCACTGCAGACCGGGAACACCCCGCAAGAGCAGCAGTTTTGGAGATGCTCTGACCCAGTCGTCTAGCCCAGTGGTTTAATCCTTTAAGTCCTGTAAGTTGTGAGGTGGGGCCTCCATGGATCAGACTTGTTTGTTCAGCACATCCCACAGATGCTCGATTGGATTGAGATCTGGGGAATTTGGAGGTCAAGTCAACACCTCAAACTCGTTGTGCTCCTCAAACCATTCCTGAACCATTTTTGCTTTGTGGCAGGGCTCACTATCCTGCTGAAAGAGGCCACAGCCACCAGGGTATACCATTTCCATGAAAGGGTGTACATGGTCTGCAACAATGCTTAGGTAGGTGGTACGTGTCAAAGTAACATCCACATGGATGGCAGAATCCAAGGTTTCCCAGCAGAACATTTCCCAAAGCATCACACTGCCTCCACCGGCTTGCCTTCTTCCCATAGTGCATCCTGGTGCCATGTGTTCCCCAGGTAAGCCACGCACATGCACCCGGCCATCCACGTGATGTCAAAGAAAACGTGATTCATCAGACCAGGCCACCTTTTTCCATTGCTCTGTGGTCCAGTTCTAATGCTCACGTGCTGCGATGCACTGTGTATCCTGACACCTTTCTATCAGAACCAGCATTAACTTCTTGAGCAATCTGAACTACAGTAGCTCGTCTGTTTGATCGGACCACACAGGCCAGCCTTCGCTCCCCACGTGCATCAGTAAGCCTTGGCCGCCCATGACCCTGTCGCCGGTTCACCACTGTTCCTTCCTGGGACCACTTTTGATAGATACTGACCGCTGCAGACCGGGAACACCCCGCAAGAGCAGCAGTTTTGGAGATGCTCTGACCCAGTCGTCTACCCATCACAATTTGTCAAACTTTGCTCTTTTGCTCTTTGCTCTTTGCCCTTGTCAAACTCGCTCAAATCCTTACGCTTGCCCATTTTTCCTGCTTCTGACACATCAAATTTGAGAACAAAATGTTCACTTGCTGCCCACTAACAGGTGCAGTTATGAAGAGATAATCAGTGCTATTCACTTCACCGGTCATAGTGTTATGCCTGATCGGTATATGTTGCTTGCAAAAAAAAAATATTATTCCATCTCAATGGACTGCTAATTTTGAATGGGCATCAGTGGAGAAGGTAGTGTTTTGCTGTCATTATAGCATCTACCAGCAGGAGCAAACTGCCATGTTAACCTGGTGCGAGCCCTGACCCCTGGAAAACATTATTTTTTTAGTACCATTTCATAGTGCCAGTGGTACAGAAATGAATCCCTTCAGCTTTAAAACAATGGTTGTTCCTATTCGTCTATGGCAGGGTATGTGAACCCTAGCAGTGTAGGTGAATAATTCAAGATGGGAACATGTTGCGCGGATATGTCAGCCCAGCAGGAGCATTTGAAGTGGGGACGGGATGCCTTGGAGATTGGGGCAGCTGAAACAGGAGGGTAAGTGAGGGTCTCTCTGCTTGGATGGGCTGATGTGAGGAGAAATGTTTGGGTGGGGAAAGAGAACAGAGGTACTTGGAGAGATTCTCACCCCCCCCACATCTCGGCAGTGTAGATCCCTGGGCGGAATTGTGGGGCTAAGTGGCATGATGAAGGAGGTTCTGCCATGCTCAATCACTCTCCCCTCCCACCCCTCTGTCCGACTGACAGGGCAGGCCACCCATGCTGATAGATGGATCGCTGGAGGAGTGGAGGAGGAGGCATTTAATGCTCTCTCCATTCATTTACGAGCGTGAATGTTATTGCAGAGAAAAGCCGCATTGGTTGAAAAGCAATCCTCATTATCTGCTGAAAAGTCTCGGTTGCTGCCCGGCCCGTTGATAGTTTGCATGCAAAGAGGGTGAGATGACTCTGAAGACTGGATCAGTGTGTGCGTGCGGTGAAGCGGGGCGGCACCGTTAACTTGGACCTTGTTAGTATTGATTTTCCCCAGATTGAGCACCCATTCATTTATAATTCATTCGCCTCTCAAAACAATCAGACTGGGAGGGTTATGATGGATAGACAGGCAGGAGTGAGACAGGATATTTCTTTCTAATAAAAAGAATAAGGGGCATTAGGAAATGCATTCAGTGGGGTCTAAAAGTCTGAGGCCATACTGAAAGTCTGGGATGTAGAATCTAATTTGGAAATATGTAGAATGTTTTAGGGTTTTTAAAAATGTAAATAAAAGCAACATTATGACATAAGAAATATTTAAGGTTATGTACTATTTTTAGATCAAGTTTGTGACTGTGTACAGACAGTCTGGGATTCTTCATTGAATTCCAGAGAACATGACGGGTTTCGTCATTCATCATTAACCCATCCTAATTTTATTCAAAACTCAAATGACTTTCTGTCTTCACAGAACACAAAAAGAGAAAATTAGCTGAATGTTGCTGCTGCTGTCTTGTTTTGTTTAAACATGGAAATACATTTTAAAGAAACATTATGACAGTAAGAAATATTCAAGGTGATGTTTGTGACTTTGATCATGCTGTGAAGATGATCATCAGGCTTTACGCAAACCTGTTGTAGTTCATGCTTTTGATTACTGCAGTAATTAAAGAAAAAGAAAGAGAAAACTAATACTAAAGCCTGGCTCAAACTAGAGGAGTTTTTAAATCCTAACCGATTATGAAATCTGGTTGCATCACGCACAGATTTTCTTCTCAAATCTCAAACATGCATTGCACATACTACAATAAACCGTGGAAAATCGTGGCACATCACAAACTACAGGTATTATTAAAATGATCATGCCAGAGGGAGCACCACACGTGATCTCACATGGTCTCATGTGATCTCATGGGAAAGCGGAGATTGTGACAATTTAACTGTAACAATATTCTGTAGATACATTTGTGCCACCTTTCCACAAGCTGTTCCTCCATCTCTGCTGTCCAACAGCTTGTCATTTCAAAAGTTTTCTCATTCACCTCTGTCTCCATAAAGACTCTCATTGGCTATTGTGAACTGACATAAGCATAGTCATAATCATCCTTATTTAAAATCCTATATCAAACATTTTTTATATTATCGGGGCGAACCTGATGTGTCTACGAGAAGATCGGGAAGTTAAAGATTTAATCTGTAAATGGCTCACCAGGTAATTACCAGATAATCTGTGCCGAACATCGAAACTGACCAAGGACGTGGACAAGATTTTTTACTCAGTTTGTAGTAATGAAACGTCTGTAGTCTGAGCCCGTTCCAAGACATCTTGAAATTAATCTATACGCCACTGTATGTAGCACACAGTTTTTGCAGCAATATAGGTCTGCATCAATTCAGAAAAAGATTTACAGCACATAGCAGTGAGGCAGCATTCTCCTTTGGGTCATTTCTGCTGTAGTCTGTCACGGATAATCTTGTTGACAGGCATTAATGAGGAAGTAAGGCTCTGAATTGTGTAAGCATGTAGCAGTCTCTGAAACACAAGGCTGTCAGTCTACATGCTGCAAGTGGCGTTTTAAGAGCAATGAAGGGCTCCTGGTTGAAGCATGTGGGCAGATGTCATTGAGGGATAGTTGCTGTCAGGGTTAAAGGTGAGCTGCTGTGCATCGGATCCTCTGCTCTGGCCTGCTGAGGAAATTGTCCTGTATTAATAATTAAGTAACTCCAGCCATATCAATTGTTTACTCATGCTGAACACACTGCTAGAATCCCCTAAAGAGCAGAACACACACACACACACACACACACACACACACACACACACACTATTTTTACTTTCCAGTTGATGTGTTTGCTCTGTAGATCAGCTTAATCATGTTCTGTGTGGCATTGTACCATTTTGACTGAATTATTTTTCATCCATTCCTTCAATGCTGTTTTAACATATATTGATTGTAGTTAAAGTGATGAGAACTATCAAGAACATACAAGAATTTTGAATGTGATAAACTTTCATTAAAGGGATAGTTCACCCAAAAATGAAAATTTTATGTTTATCTTCTTACCCACAGGGCATCCAAGATGTAGGTGACTTTGTTTCTTCAGTTGAACACAAATTAAGATTTTTAACTGTTTTAACCGTTGCAGTCTGTCAGTCGTATAATGCATGTGAATGATAACACATGAGAGTATGAGAACTATGAGAGTAAAAAAACCTAGACATACAAATCCATATTAAACCCTGCGGCTCATGACGACACATTGATGTCTTAAGACACGAAACGATCGGTTTGTGTGCGAAACCGAACAGTATATATATATATATCAATTTTTGTTAATTTTTTTAAAAACATTTTTTTATCTCTAATACACCACTATGTCCAACAGCCTTCACCGCGTGATCACTTCCGGTGAGTGAGGTCAATGTACACGATCTGGCGTAGAGCTACGCGCAAGAAATCACTTCTGGTGCTTACGCCAGATCGTGTACATTGTACATTGACCTCACTCACCGGAAGTGATCACGCGGTGAAGGCTGTTGGACATAATACTGTTCGGTTTCTCACACAAACCGATCGTTCCGTGTCTTAAGACATCAATGTGTCTTTTCATTTGAGTTCTACTAAAGAAACAAAGTCACCTATACAGTTTAAAAGGATAGTTCACCCAAAAAATAATTCTGTCATCCTCATTTTGTTCATAACCCAAATAACATTTTGTCTTCCACAGAACACAAAAGGAGAAAGGACAACATTATTTAGCAGAATGTTGTCAATGCTGTTTTTTCTTTTCTTTGAGAAGCAGAAAGACATTGAAGTTGTTATTCACTGAAATTCATATTCAAGACTAGTGACCGGCAATGATGGAATATGCAGAATATTTGAGAGTTAAAGCAAGATTATCAGAGAATAAAAGTTTGGTCTGTTCCCCATACAATGCTACATAAGACTTGAAATGCAGTCCACAAATCATATGCGCTGCTCTTATGAATAATTTTTTTTCTTTTTTCTTTTTTGTTTGACAGCTTGCTTTCTTTGTATGGAATGACATGATGGTGAACTATTCCTTCGCATCTCTGGATGTGTTTGAATGTGTTAAGTTGGTTCCCCAGTGACCCTCAGGTCTCTAACATTCATGTATTGTTGTATGGTGAGAGAAGTCAGAGGAAGGTCAGGAGTTCATGCAGTTTTAATTGTTGAACCTACTTTAAACTGGATTCTTTCTCTCCTGCTTCCTTTCTGTCTGTGTGTGTGTGTGTGTGTGTGTGTGTGTGTGTGTGTGTGTTTTCTCACACTCATTTTAAATTCTTTCACACTTTTCCTGTTCTTTTTTTTCCCCTCACTATTTTATACACAATTTCTGTCTTTGGTACACTACAGCTGTCACTAAATGTGAAGATGGAGCACTAGTCCACAACTAATGGATGCTTGCTCTCTTAACCTGCAAGGTGAATTATTCAGAGCCACATGGTGATCAGAGACGCCCTCAAGCATTCAACACTGCCATGACCTAGTCCTCTTCCTCAGACTTACACCTCTCTCTCTCTCTCTCTCTCTCTCTCTCTCTCTCTCTCTCTCTCTCTCTCTCTCTCTCTCTCTCACCTGACCTCTTTCTTTGTTTTTCTCCTGACTTCTTTTTTCTTTCCCTCTCTCATTTCTATTTTCTTGCCTGGCTCTCATTCTCACTCTATCTCATGTTGAGAGGGGATCTGTTATGAGGCTGTTGCCATGTAGCCCCTAATTTATTTCCACCCTGTATCCTGTCCCTCCCCCCTCTCACCTGCTCTCTGATTGGCTGAGAGCACTTGGGCCTCCTGTAGGTGTGAGGAAAAGCTCCGTGCCCCACAGCGTCTCTGCTGTTTGATTCGGCCTCGCTGCTCAGGCCATCCTGCTCCTGTGGTCTGTCCACACCAGCCCCTCTCCATCTGTCACTGTACACACCTCTCACACCTCACACACACATTTACACCTGTGCCCTCAGAAGGGTGGACAGGGTCTGAGTGTGTCAGTGTGGCAAAATGGACTTTCAATAAAACTTGGCTGCCTATCAGGGATGTGCCCGAAGCCTAATTCCGAAGGGCATGGAAAATATAAGGATAATATAAATATATGGAAAATAACGCTTTCTACGGAGCCTCTAAGGGACATGGTTAGGCTTGCTGCGGTAGTTGGTTACATTACAGTACATCAGATTTCACTTATCATGTGAAGATAGTCATTGATAAATATCTTATCTTGCAAAAATAGTACTGCTGCTCCCAATACACACATTAGCCTACGTGTGATTGTGAATGCGAGCGTGTGTGCATTCAAAATTTATTTAAATACCTCGCATATCGATAGCTGTTCCCTGATGCTGATGACTGTAAGGAATATACTCCCTGAGAAAACAAAAGAAATTAGCATCTGAACTCACTCTTGTGCATTTAGCGTCTCCATCCGAGACAACATCACACCGAGTTAATCATAGAAAAATCACCTTCATTTACATGTCTTTCCCTGCACTGCCTCTTCCCCCATTCATCCTCCAGATTTCACCATCAAAATCTATATGGTTTAATGTGAATACTCATAATACAATATTATACATGTTTGATATTGTTTGAAATGCTTCACTGCGATTGGTTCAAAGATCTCATCCCCATAGAAGTAAAAAAGAATATAATAAAGGTTTTAAGAAGTTTAGAGACATTTTGCTAAATATGGTGGGTGTGGCTTTCGGCTATTTGGTCTTCTAACAGTACAGGCATATGGGAGAGTGATTCAGTTTAAATTCCCATTGTTAACACATGTTTATATTTGAAAGAGTTTTACATCTTGATCTGATATTTAAGGAGATGTTTCAGAAAGGGTCAGGGCTTGAACTTTTATATCGGTCAGCCCGTAATGCTGAGTGTCTTCTAGATGCTCAGCGTTATGCAATTTTAAGAAGTCAGGTATCCATATTTCATTCTTTACTTCAGAGTATTTGATGTTATGTATGGACTATCTTTGAACTGATTATGTAATTACATAATCAATTCAAAGATAGTCCATACATAACATATACATAATATAATATACATTTACCTGACTGTTAATAAATTGTTACATTTTGATCTATTCTGATTTACTCTGGAATTATTAACTATCTCTAGTAGATTATGAACAGGTATAATTTCAACAAAGGATTAAACAGAATAATTAAATGTTAACTATTAAATATAAATGACCAAATAACCAATTGGCATTTTAACCTAAATTCGAAATTATGATAAAATGGAGTCAGATAAAGATAAATTGGAATTAAATCCTTTTGCCTAGCTGAAAGCACAGAACGCGCAGCGACCTTCAACCGCAGATCGTTACCCTCATTGGAACGATTTTAGCGGGCCTTACAAATATAATTTGCAAAGTGACATATCTAATGCTATAAAGCCACTCCCCCTGTATCTCTTGATCCAAACTAAAAGTTGTTTATAATGAAACCATTTTAGAGAAACAATTGCCTGTCTTTTGCTGCTAATTATTTATTATATTATATGAATTATAATTTAATTATTAGTATGTATGTATGTATGTATGCAAACCCGATTCCAAAAAAAGTTGGGACACTGTACAAATTTTGAATAAAAAGGAATGCAATAATTTACAAATCTCATAAACTTATATTTTATTCACAATAGAATATAGATAACATATCAAATGTTGAAAGTGAGATATTTTGAAATGTCATGCCAAGTATTGGCTCATTTTGATTTTTCATGAGAGCTACACATTCCAAAAAAGTTGGGACAGGTAGCAATAAGAGGCCGGAAAAGTTAAATGTACATATAAGGAACAGCTGGAGGACCAATTTGCAACTTATTAGGTCAATTGGCAACATGATCGGGTATAAAAAGAGCCTCTCAGAGTGGCAGTGTCTCTCAGAAGTCAAGATGGGCAGAGGATCACCAATTCCCCCAATGCTGCGGCCAAAAATAGTGGAGCAATATCAGAAAGGAGTTTCTCAGAGAAAAACTGCAAAGAGTTTGAAGTTATCATCATCTACAGTGCATAATATCGTCCAAAGATTCAGAGAATCTGGAACAATCTCTGTGCGTAAGGGTCAAGGCCGGAAAACCATACTGGATGCCCGTGATCTTCGGCCCTTAGACGGCACTGCATCACATACAGGAATGCTACTGTAATGGAAATCACAACATGGGCTCAGGAATACTTCCAGAAAACATTGTCGGTGAACACAATCCATCATGTGCCATTCGCCGTTGCCGGCTAAAACTCTATAGGTCAAAAAAGAAGCCATATCTAAACATGATCCAGAAGCGCAGGCGTTTTCTCTGGGCCAAGGCTCATTTAAAATGGACTTTGGCAAAGTGGAAAACTGTTCTGTGGTCAGACCAATCAAAATTTGAAGTTCTTTTTGGAAAACTGGGATGCCATGTCATCCGGACTAAAGAAGACAAGGACAACCCAAGTTGTCATCAGTGCTCAGTTCAGAAGCCTGCATCTCTGATGGTATGGGGTTGCATGAGTGCGTGTGGCATGGGCAGCTTACACATCTGGAAAGGCACCATCAATGCTGAAAGGTATATCCAAGTTCTAGAACAACATATGCTCCCATCCAGACGTCGTCTCTTTCAAGACGTTTTCCAACATGACAATGCCAGACCACATACTGCATCAATTACAACATCATGGCTGTGTAGAAGAAGGATCCGGGTACCGAAATGGCCAGCCTGCAGTCCAGATCTTTCACCCACAGAAAACATTTGGCGCATCATAAAGAGGAAGATACGACAAAGAAGACCTAAGACAGTTGAGCAACTAGAAGCCCGTATTAGACAAGAATGGGACAACATTCCTATTCCTAAACTTGATCAACTTGTCTCCTCAGTCCCCAGACGTCCTCCAGCTGTTCCTTATATGTACATTTAACTTTTCCGGTCTCTTATTGCTACCTGTCCCAACTTTTTTGGAATGTGTAGCTCTCATGAAATCCAAAATGAGCCAATATTTGGCATGACATTTCAAAATGTCTCACTTTCAACATTTGATATATCATCTATATTCTATTGTGAATAAAATATAAGTTTATGAGATTTGTAAATTATTACTATAATATATTATAATATATTATTATTGCATTCCTTTTTTATTCACAATTTGTACAGTGTCCCAACTTTTTTGGAATCGGGTTTGTGTATGTATGTATGTATGTATGTATGTATGGAGCATGTGTGTGTGTGTGTGTGTGTGTGTGTGTGTGTGTGTAAAATATATTTAAAAAAATTATATTAATTAACAATTAATATTTAAATTACTATCTATATACTGTGTGTGTGTGTGTATATATATAAACTTCAAGCTTTAATATATATAAAGCTTTTTAACAGATTAAGCTTACATGTTTTCTTTTTTAGTTCTTTGTGAAACTATATCAATTATTATTTAAATTCACTTGATACACATGCATTGATATAGTCTTATATTTTCTGTCAGCTGCATTCCCAAACTCTTGATGCAGCAGCAGTGTTTATTCCTGCCTTGTACATGTATTTAAATTCATGATATTTTTCATAATCTCATTTTCAACAAAGTGAACTGCGCCGGCTCTCTTGTGAGATGTGAATCAAACTGATGCTCTCCATGTACCGTGTGATTGGCTGTTCGCTGCACATGATACACTTTCAGGTGCAGGTGCTTCAGAGTTCATCACAAACTCTGGACCAAACCCTGAGTTGACAGAGAATGTTTATATCGGGTGTTGTGGGCTCGTTGAACCTGATCTAAACCAGGTTGGATTTGTATGGTTTTTTCAACTCTAAACCAACTCTGCAACTCTTAACCTACTCTGAAACTCAAGAGTTTGTTCAACTAGTTTCATGCAACATATCTCAGGGGTGCTCAAACCTATTCCTGGAGATCTACCTTTCTGCAAAGTTTAGCTCTAACCTTGATCAAACACAACTAAAACAGCTTAAGATCTTCAGAAGCACTTAATAGTTGCAGACAGATGTGCTGGATCCGGGTTGGATCTGGACTCTGCAGGTAAGTAGATTTCTACCCCTTTTCCACCAGCATGAACCGGGAGCTAGTTTAGAGCTAGGGCTGCTGCCGGTTCGGAGTTGGTTCAACTGGTGACTTTCGACTTTGTCTTTCCACAGGCTATAGAGCCACCACAGAGCCAGGTCTTACGTCACTGTATACGTCTCATCTTTCCCAGCAACACTAGCATGGAAGCGCCAAACACAAACACACCGTCAACAATGGCGGATGTTGCATTACTACAGAAGCTCATGGCTTTGTGAACCTATGTCAGCATCCTAACGCGGCGAATCCAACGTGTTCGTGCAGCTTGCCGGAATTTATAACGGGAATAGTCCATCATTTTTAGCTGGCATTTCAAAAATGGCGGTCACAAGTTTATGTTCGTCTTGTTGGTCATGCCTCCAGCCCATGACACAAGCGGTTCTTACTTCTAGACCAGCAATGTTTTGGTGCTACTTACGATCTACTTTTCCTGGTTCAGAGCTGGTGCTTTGGGTGTCGAAAGACAAAGAACTGATTTGAAACTAGGCACTCAAACTGCCTTGGTGGAAAAGGGGCACTCCAGGAACAAGATTGGGCACTCCTGATTTACATATGTGAGCCTGGACCACAAAACCAGTCATAAGTCACACTGGTATATTTATGGCAATAGCCAAAAATACATTGTATGGGTCACAATTATCGATTTTTCTTTTATGCCAAAAATCATGATTAAGTAAAGATATTTTGTAAATTTCCTACCGTAAATAAATAAATAAATAAATAAATAAATAAATATATATATATTTATATATAATATGTTATATCTCTATCTCTATCTATCTATATATCTTACCTTTTCTTAAAGACAACTTTAAAGGTGATTTTATCAATATACATGTTTTTTTTTTTTTTTTTTTTTTTTTTTTGCACCCTCCGATTCCAGATTTTCAAATAGTTGTATCTCGGCCAGAAATATGTGTAAATCTCAATTTCAAAAAACTGCCCCTTATGACTGGTTTTGTGGTCCAGGGTCACATATGCTTCCAACACTGTAACAGTATAAAGCAGGCTGAAAATAGGCAAAGTTACACTTTAAAGAATCCTGAAAAAAAATATCCAAGTTTTTGGGGAAAAAAAGCACCACAGCTGTCTTTAACATTGATTATAATAAACTGAAATGTTTCTTGAACACCAAATCAGCATATTATAATGATTTCTGAAGGATCATGTGACACTAAAGATTGGAGTAATTACTGCTGGATATTACAGCTTTGCCATCACAAGAATACATTACATTTTAAAATATATTCCAATAGAAAAGTTGCTGTTGTAATAGTATTTCACAATATTGCTATTTTTACTGTGTTTTGGATTAAATAATTCCAGCCTTGGTGAGCATAAGAGATTTCAAACTGTGGACTGATATATTGCTATGCATCCTGAATGTCAATGCTTTTCACATTGAGCTTTTTTTAACCCCAGGTAAAGGAACATTTCACACTTGTTGTAATTTAGAAGAGGGTTAGCACCACTTTTTACCTGGGTTTATGATCCCCTACTCTTTTGCGGTGTTAAATTACCTTTATAGTTCGAAAAGTCTACTAAGAAAAAAACTTGATATTACAGTCGGCAATGTGTAATATGAAGATGTGCAATGCTAGAATATTTGTGGTCCTCATTGCACCGTGAATATGAAAATAAGGACGTTAACCCAGGGTTTAGGAAAACATCACCATATGAATATCCAGGATTAACTCAGAGTAAATTATGAGCAGTGTGAATCATGAAGCAAGATAATCCTTTAACCAGAGTTTAGAATGACCAAGAGTGTGAAAAGTCCTAATGACAATTTGACCAGTACTTCACGATTCCCAGTGTGCTTCATTTCTCAGTCATGTCTGACTCATCTCCCTCCCTTATTTCAATCCACTCTACTCATCTCTGTCTTTGCCTAATTGGCCGTTGATTGTACAGCAAAACAGCAGTCGAGAGCCTCTGTGTGTCTGTCCTTTTGGAGGAGTCTTCTGAGTGTTTTGATGACCTGATTGCTGGGCTGTGTGTCTGAGTGGAGATGAGTGTTGGGAGGAGATGTTAAACCCGTGGTCAAGTAAATAGTTGGCTGGTGTTTGTCAGCCTCATTAAGGGCAGATGCAGCAAAACAGTCAAAATAACCAAAGGTCATTATGAAGTATGCACTGCACACTCAAGTCTTAAAGGGATAGTTCACCTATAAATGAAAATTCTGTCATCATATACTCACTCTCATGTCGTTCCAAACATACCACAAGTGCATATATATAACAGATAAATGCTGTTCTTTTGAACTTTCTATTCATTAAATAATCCTGAAAAAAAAATTGTACACAACTGTTTTCAACATTGATAATAAGAAATGTTTCTTGAGCAGCACATCAGCATATTAGAAAGATTTCTGAAGGATCATGTGACTGAAGACTGGAGTAATGATGCTGAAAATTCAGCTTTGAATCACATAAATAAATTTCATTTTAAAATATATTCAAATAGAAATTTCACAATAATACTGTTTTTGCTGTATTTTGAATCAAATAAATGCAGCCTTGGTGAGCAGAAGAGACTTCTTTAAAAACATTTTAAAAATCTTACCATTCTAAAACTTTTGACCGGTGTGTGTGTATGTGTGTATGTGTGTATGTGTGTATGTATGTATGTGTATATATACTCTCAGAAAAAAAGGTACAGTGCTGTCACTGAGGCGGTACCCTAAGGTACAAAAGTGAAAAGGTACATCTTTGCACCTTACTCACCCCTATATGGTACATATTAGTACCTTAAAAGGTACACATCAGTACTTTAAGAGTGCGTATTAGTACCTTAAAGGTACATATTAGTATCTTTTCAGTTTTGTACCTTAGAGTACCGCCCCAGTGACAGCAATGTACCTTTTTTCTGACAGTGTATATATATAGACTTGGAAAAGTGGACCAGTTGTATGAACTTTTATAGTACTTTTATTGTGCTTTTTTTGGCACTTGTAGAGCTCGACAACCCCTGTTCACCATTTATTTTCATTGTAAGAGCAAAAGCAGCATCAGCATTCTGCTAAATGTCTCTTTCTGAGTTCCACGGAGGAAAGAAAATCATACAGGTTTAGAATGACATGAGGGAGTGATGAGTAAATGATGTAACGTGAGTACACAATGACAATATGTGATGGATCACCAGCACTCATCTAATGGAGAAATACTGCACATATAGCTCTAAACTTCAGCAGTGTCTCTGTATGGGGCTCTGGGACTGTCTGCAACTTTTCAAAAACTTAAAGATGTGTCAGACAGGGTTTGATGGAGTGTTAAGAGAGAGTGCGTGCTTGTTGTTACAGCGGCGCTCCTCACTGTGCATACTGTTAATGAGAACTGCCTTATAGCCCACGTAAGTGAAGACTATCTCTCACATTGCATTAATTGAACCTGAATAACATTTTCTTCCTGTGAAAATGTAAGACATATTTTATAAAGAACAAGTCTGATGTTGTTTTAAGCTAAATTTGAGCTGAATCCATTGGGGTTTAGTCACAGTCTCAGCGGAGCGTGATATTTCTGAAGCATTGAGATGTTTCATTTGGACGCAGAGATCAAAAGAATGGAGCTTGAGAGATGAAGAGCGTTCAGTTCTGTCTGTCCGAGGGTTTCTGTTTTCCTCTGCTCTGTTCCTATGACTTCAGCCTTGGTTCTGACTGAACACAGCACCGGGACACACATTATCTCTCTGTAGTTGTCTCTAAACCTCCTTGTGCTTTGGATTCCTGCTGTCTTTGAGACACGGTTTTCTTTTTTGCCTTTCTTTCCTTCCTTCCCCTGTCTCGTATTGTTTCCCACCAGCCACTTTCTTTTTTTGTGTATTCTCTTCCTCACAAATTCTCTGAGAGGTTCGTATCTCTCTGTTACATGGCTACATTCCTTGGGTACATTCTGTGTTTAGTCCTTAGTTTCACATCCTCAATGTTAAATTGGTATTGCTTTGATCAATATTGACTTTCTTTCAATTACATTCTACATGCGGTAATATAAATTTCTACTTCCCATCTGAGTTCCATTTGCATGATCTGTCTAGCTTATATCATGGGAAATCAAAGTTTCTTTCAAAAGTTTTTTGTTTTTATTAAAGGAGTTTCATTGTGCGTACCATTAGCCTAGAAATCTAGACGCACCCTAGCGGCAGCAAATCTAATTTGTTGGGAGTGTAGTCTAGCAACTCTCGGTAGACCTGCGAGCTGGAAAAACCAAACTCTGGTCAGGCCAGTCACATCGTGTATAGAGTCGGTGGGTGGGCTTAACATAATGACGGCAGAGTTGCCGAGGTTCTGCGTGCTACTTGAAGCTGGCGAACAGCGGTCTTTCGAATCAGCTTTGGCCGCGACTCTAGGAGACTTGTTGTTACTGAAGTCAGTCTTAAGAAAGGAAGATGTGTTCAGAGTTTTGCTTCGCTTCACCTTCTTCATTGCTCTGGTTGGTTGTAGCGCTGTCCTATAGCGTGCAGAGGGAATTTGACTGTTAACTGTTTATCCTGCCCTTCAGATTGAGCCCTGCTAATCGTGAGTTCCCAGACCCAACATCTTGATGTGGGTCTGGCTTGTCAGGCTAGCGTTCCATAGTTTTAAGAACCGATTTTCTGAACATTAGCTAGAAATGGCTTGCAATTACTCAATTGTCCCAAATCACATACTTTCAGAATATAGATTGCATTCAGTGGAGACTTGCATGTGGCGTGTTGATAATGTAGTGCATTCTTCATGATATACTACTTTTTAAAATTTTGGGGTTGGTAAGATGTTTTAATATTTTTGAAAGATGTCTCTTATGCTCACCAAGGCTATATTTATTTGATCAAAAATACAGTAAATACATTATTAAAATGTAATTTATTCCTGTGATAGCAAAGCTGAATTTTCAGCATCATTACTCCAGTCATCAGTGTTGAATGATCCTTCAGAAATCATTCTAATATGATGATTTGCTGCTCAAGAAGAAACATTTCTTATTATTATCAATGTTTATTAATGAAACAAAAGTTGCGATAGTCTTTTCTTCCCTATTGTGATTTGAGGGTAGACATATAGAAACAATGATTTGCATTTATAATAAATACTGTAATACTCATATATACAACATAACAATTCTCAATTTTGTTTTCATGATGACTAATATTTTTGTGAAACCTTTGAAAGGCTTGCACGTTCAGCTATGCACGAGAAGAAGCAGAACACAGGAAATTAAGCAGACATGAGCCTTGAGAGAGAGTATAAAATGGTAATGGAAGTCTAAATTATGACTGTTTTTGGCACAAAAACTTTATAAGATTAACATTATAAGTGGACTAAAACACACAAAACACTACATGATTAAGAAAGCAACTGGACGACCCATTCGATATTGGGCTCTCCCGGTACACACAGAGGACAGAATTCAGCTCAGTTTTAGTTCAGTTAGAATGTTTTATTTCAATTTTTTTTTTGATTCAACATTAAATGACTGACATCTTGCTATCTGGGTCATGTGCTCACTTATGTTTATTCTTCTTCTTCTTTCTACTCAGCCAACATGCTCACTATCAAGGTCTCATCGGATATATGGGAATCTTTATGTATAATTGATAAAATACACGTCACGTTTGCATATATGCGAAGGCATTTGTGTGTTCAGATTTTGACTTTGAATGACCTTGTGTATATTATTCTGAAAGGAAACAAAGCCTTTTGATGTCTTTGAATTAGTGTTTCCTAGCCGAGTGCCAAGATGCCACGGTCCTGCTGTGACCAAGGACATCGGGCTCAGTGACAGTCACACACAACTTATGCAGAAGGGCAAAAGTATCCTCTGATGCATCCTCGGATTTAGAGGATGATTCAACTCTCACTGCCGCTGTACGCTGTGATATAGAGCCAGACGGCTGCTGCTGGTTAGACAGATGCAAGTACAGTGAGCATCTCAAATTAGTCTCACAGTGCCAGAACAAACAAACAGGTGCTGCTGGGCCTGTTTCCTGCGTGTGGGTACGTTTGTGTGTTTGCTTTTGTGGGTGGATGCACCTGACAGTAACTTTTGCCTTCATGTGTATGATAGTGTGTGTGTGTGTGTGTGTGTGTGTGTGTTTTCTGTCTGCCTGCTTCGGCAGAGGCCGCGTCAGCCCGTCTAATTAACCTGCCTCAGACAGCTCTACGCTCCAACAGGTGGCAAGATCAGGGAGGCCTGACTGACTGGATCAAAGCCAGCCAACATAATTACAAAAGCCTTTCTGCCATCCTCTCGGTGTCTTGCGTAACACTATATTACTCGCATCTATTCACACCACACAAACTACATTACCGAGCAGGAGCCTTAGCAAAGCGCCAACCGTAATAACACCCTCCAAGTGCCTCCAAAACATAATTGGTACCAAAATGGATGTGTGTTTGAAGGCAGTATTGATCTGTTGATCTGCTGTTTTTCTCCTATGTGTGAAACTGGAAGAGCAAACATGGGAATGTGTTTGGTTCCATGCTGTGTTTGATATTTCATTGGCCTCATTAGAGCTCAGTTGGACAGGTGGAGAAAAGTCTCTAATGCAGCGGACCTCTTGGATCTCTGTCGGGAGATATTACTAAGACTGCCTCAGTGAAAACTTTGAATGTCATTAGAGAGCGATTAAATCTATGATGGATAACACTTTTCTCGGGGTTTAAGCAGACTAAATGATTGGAGAAGTACGGCATGCATCACCAGAAAGTAAACTGTAGTTTCACCCAAAACAAATTAAAATATCATTTTGATTTAAAAATGATGGGGTCAAAAAAGGAAAAATTATATAATAATATTTTTTATAATATATATACTAATATATGATTATATTATAATAATATTAAGTATAATACCATATTGTTATTGTTAAGTATTATTATTAATAATGACAATAATAATAATAATAATAATAATAATAATAATAATAATGATATGATAATTTAGTAACAATTTCTAATTATCAATCAATTAAATACAAACTAAAAATATTATTATTATTATTAAGCAAGAGAGATGATAACAGATTTTTTACAGGCAAGCAGCAGTTGCATTTTCTTCAGAATTTACACAGATTTTTTTATTTTTTTAAGTATAAGAGACCATTTTTGGCATTGCAGGACAATCTGAATCGCTTTGTCTGCTCCTATTGCATTTTTTCTTCTTTTACGTGATGGCAAGCACAGAGAGCATTATTGGGAGTTTTTATGTTTGGCTGTTTTGCAGACGTGTAGAACACAGTGTTGGCTGAAATTGTGCATCGGTAACAATAGTGCGGTGTAATGTGTTCTGTCAGCTGTTCTATCATACAGAGATGGTCTTGATTTCTCTTTTCATCCAGAGACAAATGTCCTGCCAGGCCCTACTGGAGGTTGTCATCAGAATTTCAGATATCATCAATTACCGCCATATCAGGTCCTCACTTTCCTAAAACCTCATCTCTCTGTTCCTCTCCTCCTCTCAACTTAAAGTCAACATTAAACAGCATTCACAACCCATTGTACTCCTGCATTTCTGGATATTTAAAAGAAAAATAGACAGATTTAAGTTTACAGTAGATTGTTGAGGACTATTTCCTTCCAGGTAAAAACACTACAAGGTATAAGCTGAGAACAAAACAAAATATTACAATGGTTGCATTTCTTTTTCAAGTTCTTAGCATTTTCCCCTGGTTTCACAGACTTAAGCTAGTCCCAGACTAAAATGCATATTTGAGCTTTTAACTGAAGTCTTAAAATATGTCAGTGCCATTTGTTTTTGACTCAAGATGCACACCAGTAATTCAACTGAGGTCTAATCCTGGCTTAATCTAAGCCCTGTCTGTAAAACCAGGCCTATTTACATTTATTTCTGTAACCTTTCAAACATTAACCACCTTTAAATTAATGTGTTAATTATTGGCAAGATTTTAGGTGACATTTACCTTAGACAATAGCAATAATGCCCAATTTAGCTATATTTAACATCATTTCAAAGGCGGAGCATTTTAATAAAATATACTGAAGACATTTGCCGTGACATACACTCCCATTCAAAAGTTTGTACGATTGGTTAGATCTGTTATTGTTTTTGAAAGAAATCTGGCTGCATTTCTAAATTGATAAAAATACAGAAAGAAACTGTAATATTGTGACACGTTATTATTTTCTATTTGAATGTATTTTAAAATGTAATGTATTCCTGTCATGGCAATGCTGAATTTTCAGCATTGTCAGTGTCACATGATCCTTCAGAAATCATTCTATGCTGATTTGCTGCTCTATAAATATTTCTTATTAGCAATCTTGAAAACAATTGTGTTGCTTAATATTTTTTTCAAGATTCTTTGATGAATAGACTGTTGACTTTGAATGGAGCTGTCACAGTTGCTACTCCCTGCCAACTGAAAACAATGATTGATTTCATAGTCTAATGGTTTAGCTGTATGTTAACTAGGGCTGGTGTTTAGATCAACTGGTCAAGACAGTTATATGCAAGACATTTTTCATTTTTGCCAGCAACAGTCCACCTTGCCGCAGACTTTTTGTCACTTGCCAACTGTATTAGGTCAACATTGAAGCTCCTCAGGAAAGAGGCTCCAGGCGCTTTAAACATACTTTCACAGTATCGGCCCCCTGTGACCAGGAGCGCTATCTCTCCCTGCCAAATGCAGTGATGGAGAGATCCCCCCTGGGGCAGCATTTGGTTAGGGAAGCCTGTTTGTTTAGCCTAGTGATGGCCTGCCTCTTGCCTGGCCTTGCTCTGTCTTTGGGATTCCCCTATAGGAGGCTAATGGCCCATTGTGACAGGCTGCAATTCTTGAGTGTGTTAGAGCGTGTTAGTGTCAGTGCCAGACGTGCAGCCGGGGCTGTAGGCATAGATAGCACGGCGCTCTGAAGCCATGCTTGAGAGCGCATCCGTAGACAGAGCTGGGATGGTCTCCCGCTGGGCACTGAACTTTTGGTTCCTCGGCTCACTCGCAGCAACACTTGTGTGTCGCTCAGGGCTCGGATGTTGGGCTTTTAGGTTGCACGCTTTCATAGCGAGAGCCTGTCACTCACGAGGTTCGATGCCTTTAGCTGCGTCACCCACCCCTTTGTCCTTGGGGTCTTCAGTTTCACTTCACTGATATCTGCCATGTCGGTGGTGTTATGAAGACAGCAAGAGACAGCGCTGATTGTCAGCATGCAATGATGTTTACTCTGCCTTTCCCTCTATCACACACACACATCTCTGTGTGAGGAGAGTGTTTTGTGTGCTGGTGGTTTACTAGTCAAATGATTCAGCACCACGGACAGCTCCAGTGATTCTACACACATAAACAGTGGTTTACGGTTGTATGTGCCCCCCCATAGCAAAAAATAGCATAACAAGTTATTAAAATTGAATTTTGTTTTGATTTTATTTTCAATTTAGTTGTCACTGTTATTTTTATGTTATTGTTATTTGACTTGTAGTATTTTAGGGCTGCCAAAGTTCCTGCGCTAACTAGTATCATTGTAAAGACATTTAATACTATTGCAATGCTTTTAAATATCTTAGCACAGTCTAGTGTTATTTCTCTGAAGTGAAAGAACTTTTGTTATGTTGATTGCAGGCAGGTTGTAAAGGTTTCAAGTTCTACTATATACATTGTACATACAATGATAGCACTGTTCCTGAATATACCAAAGCAATAAACACAAATCCTTGGCTTACTGATTTTATTAAATAATTAATACCAATATACTATAAATGTTTATTTTTGTAGTATTATTGACATTTTTATTGTTTATAATAATAATAATAATTATTATTATTAATAAACTGTATATTGGACTTTCCATTTTCATGCAAAATCTTCCCCCTGCCCATGTCATTTTACCATCTAAATATGTTTATCAATGTCTTAATTACTGTATAGATCACATATCCGTAGATCACATAATATTTCTCTTTCTTCGTGATTTCATTACTTTTAATTATAATTAATAATAATTTGTTACATTTATATACCGCTTTTCTAGGCACTCAAAGCACTTTACATATATAAGGGGGGATCTCCTCAACCACCACCAGTGTGTAGCATCCACCTGGATGATGCGACGGCAGCCGTGGTGTGTCAGAACGCCCACCACACACCAGCTGATTGGTGGAGAGGAGACAGAGTGAAGAAGCCAATCAGTATATGGGGATGATTAGGAGGCCATGATGGGCAGAGGCCAATGGGCAAATTTGGCCAGGATGCCGGGGTCACACCCCTACTCTTTTTCTGAAGGACATCCTGGGATTTTTAATGACCACAGAGAGTCAGGACCTCAGTTTAGCGTCTCATCTGAAGGACGAGTTTGTGGCTAACAAGCTAACTGGTTACATGTTTTACATGTAATCACAGCAGTCCTTTGATTTAGTTTATTATGACTTATATATTTGTGGTCCAAAGGGGGGTGTTATTTAGCATGGCACTACTATATAATCAATTTTCCTAAATGTAGACAATTTGTGGTGAACAAGCTACATAACTTGTTGCATTATCAATAGTGTCATCGAACGACTGTTGAGCCTGTCTGTTTTATTAGGTTGGCTAAAGTATATCCTTTTATATCACACTGCTTTTTACTTGCTATGGTTTAAAGTCAAGTGTAGGTTGTTGATTTTGTGTTACTATGCCCCGGCTGCTCCCTACACGTTCTCCTGTGTCTCAGACTCTACATTTAATGTATTTAATCTTTGAACACAGTCTTTTAACCCTCTCTTAACCTCTTTAAATGATTAAAATTCATACTTTCCTCTGTCTCTCCCTCGTTTCCCTTTTCTCTGTCTTTAATTGATTTCTTATATCTCTGATTTCTGTTTTCCTTTCCTCCCCACTGCTTCTGCACCATCAATGAACTCCTATATATCACACCTTTTCTCGTTTCATCTCTCTCCTCCACCTCCTGAGCTTTTAATGTCAGAAATGTATTCATCTTGACACAAACTGTTGCCTGGCATGATAAATATTTTATTAGCCATCTCTTTTTTCAAAGGGGAAATATAAAGAAGGGAAGGGAAGGTAAAGGTTTTTCCTCATTTCTTTCTTCCCTATTTTGCTCTTTTATTTTTTTTCTGACCGACTCTTCCTGTAGGGGGATAAAGCCCTCATGCTCGTCCTCATCAGGTATTGCCCCATGTAAAAGATAAACGCACCATTAACGACTTTAATAGACACGTGTTTTATTGGTAAGACTAACTTCTAGCGATTGACTGTAATTAGAAACAGACAGGCTACATTCATAGTAATGTTTTGTGTGTTATGGTATAAAAACTGGAATATTATCATCAGGGCTTCTGGTAATGACACACCAGACAGGTTAATGTCATATTAATAGTGAAGGATAATGATAATGTGGCTCTGGGTGAGAACAGAATCAATAGATGGAGCATTAAGTCAATGTGAGAGCTCTACAATAACCCACTGGACCTGTGGGTGGACACTCACTGTATATTTAGCCATAACTGTTGAGTGTTTCCTGTTTGGCAATACCCAGCTGGTCTCATGGGTCATATATGTGTGCAGTTTCTGACACTCCTTGGCAGAGCCGTTAGGTCATGATGACTGTGGTCCTCTGCACAAATGGGTCAGACTGGATGTGAGTTCAGGGACTATATTCTGTGCAGCTGAAAGTAGTAAAACCCGAGGATGATGTTTTCCTTATTTAGCTGCCCACAAGGCTGTTGTTTTGTTTTGGTTAACATTTTGAGGGGGTTCTGTTAGGTGCCTCATAAAAGCCCTATTATTAATATTGCTTGTTAAAATGTATTAAACATATGATTCATCAATTCATGTCTTTTTAATTGTATATGATATTTTGTAGCTCAATAAATCAGATTTCTGTCATTTTGTCTTGTCTAGTGTGGGGACAACAGGTTACTTTCACAAATAATATCAGATGTTTCAACTAAGAAAATCATAGTTTATACTTGCCATGCATTTCTAATATGAGAATATTATCTATCGTTTCATATATAACTATCATTTAAAAGTTTAGGGTTGGTAAGATTTTTAAAAAGAGATTACTTTTATTCAGCATGGACACATTAAATTTAAAAAGTGACTGAAGACGCTATTCCAAATAAATAATGTTCTTTTGAACTTTCTATTCATCAAAGAATCCTGAAAAAAGTATCACGGTTTGCACAAAAATATTAAAGGGATAGTTCACCCAAAAATGAAAATAGCCCATGATTTACTCACCCTCAAGCCATCCTAGGTGTATATGACATTCTTCTTTCAGACGAATACAGTCAAAGTTATATTAAAAATGTCCTAGTTCTTCCAAGCTTTATAATGGCAGTGAATGGCTGGCCAAAATTTGAAGCCCAAAAAAGTGCATCCAGCCATTATAAAAGTAATCCACACTGCTCTGGGGGGTTAATAGACAAGGCCTTCTGAAGTGAATTAATGGGTTCGTGTAAGAAAAATATCTATATTTTACACGTTATAAATTAGCAGACCGCCTTCCGTATTCAACTTACGCAGAAAGTGTAGCGCCTCTCACGGTCAAAATGCTTACACTACGTCCGACATCACCGTCGCATCCATAAGTTGAATACGGAAGGCAGTCTGCCGGAAACTAGATATTTTACTTTACAACGTGTTAAATATGGATATTTTTCTTACACAAACCCATTTATTTTCTTCAGAAGGCCTTTATTAACAGTGTGGAGGGATGGATGCACTTTTATGGGCTTCAAATTTTGGGCTGCCATTCACTGCCATTATAAAGCTTGGATTAGCCAGGACATTTTTTTAATATAACTCCGATTGTATTCATCTGAAAGAAGAATGTCATATACACCTAGGATGGCTTGAGGGTTATGGGCTATTTTCATTTTTGGGTGAACTATCCTTTTAAGCAGCACAACTGTTTTCGAGACTGATGATGATAATAAATGTTTTTTGAGCAGCAAATCAGCATGTTAGAATGATTTCTGAAGGATCATGTGACACTGAAGACTGGAGTAATGATGCTGAAACTACAGGAATACATTTCTAAATATATTAAAATAGAAAAGTTATTTGAAATTGTAATAGTATTTCACAATATTACTGTTCTTACTGATCAAATAAATACAGCCTTGGCTAACATAAGAAACTTCCTTCAAAAACATAAACATTTTGTTTATGAACAAACTGCTGAACAGTAGTGTAAGTATATAATAACAGTTGAATAAGTTCACTTTATTCAGACTACAAAGTCCCCCTGGTTCCAGTGCCCACAACTTAATGAGGGTATCTACTTCAGAATTAGTTTGAATACAGAATGGTTTCTGATTTAGGAAGACCTTTACTGTGAGACACATCCTGTGATAGTGACATGCAATCATGCAACAGCTCTTGGTCATTCAGAGAGCTTTTCCTTTTTGTGATTAGAGCTTTTCATCCTGCTAACTAATCCCTATGTCTTGATCTTATAGCAGAAAGCACTCTATGATCCTGGGGGGTTCGTGTGTTTCCGTCAGGCACCAAAGTTTGATGGTCAATATTTGGATCTGTCTCCACTTACTTTATTATACTGGCAATATCTACTATATTGTTCTGCCGCTCTCTTAGAGGGACACAGCAGCTTTCTCTTTTTTTTCTGCTGCTCTTTTTATTATGTGTTGCTTTTTATTTGCTTTTACATGATGAAAAGTTCAGCTCAGACTCACAAAAGAATAAAGCCAATTGGAGTGGAAGAGAGGTAAGAAAAAACATTTTCAATAAAGAGAATAAAGGCCCATTCACACCAAGAATGATAACTATAATGATAACTACACTCACCTAAAGGATTATTAGGAACACCATACTAATACAGTGTTTGACCCCCTTTCGCCTTCAGAACTGCCTTAAATCTACGTGGCATTGATTCAACAAGGTGCTGAAAGCATTCTTTAGAAATGTTGGCCCATATTGATAGGATAGCATCTTGTAGTTGATGGAGATTTGTGGGATGCACATCCAGGGCACAAAGCTCCCATTCTACCACATCCCAAAGATGCTCTATTGGGTTGAGATCTGGTGACTGTGGGGGCCATTTTAGTACAGTGAATTCATTGTCATGTTCAAGAAACCAATTTGAAATGATTCAAGCTTTGTGACATGGTGCATTATCCTGCTGGAAGTAGCCATCAGAGAATGGGTACATGGTGGTCATAAAGGGATGGACATGGTCAGAAACAATGCTCAGGTAGGCCGTGGCATTTAAACGATGCCCAATTGGCACTAAGGGGCCTAAAGTGTGCTAAGAAAACATCCCCCACACCATTACACCACCACCACCAGCCTGCACAGTGGTAACGAGGCATGATGGATCCATGTTCTCATTCTGTTTACGCCAAATTCTGACTCTACCATCTGAATGTCTCAACAGAAATCGAGACTCATCAGACCAGGCAACATTTTTCAAGTGTTCAACTATCCAATTTTGGTGAGCTTGTGCAAATTGTAGCCTCTTTTTCCTATTTGTAGTGGAGATGAGTGGTACCCGGTGGGGTCTTCTGCTGTTGTAGCCCATCCGCCTCAAGGTTGTGCGTGTTGTGGCTTCACAAATGCTTTGCTGCATACCTCGGTTGTAACGAGTGGTTATTTCAGTCAAAGTTGCTGTTCTATCAGTTTGAATCAGTCGGCCCATTCTCCTCTGACCTCTAGCATCAACAAGGCATTTTCGCCCACAGGACTGCTGCATACTGGATGTTTTTCCCTTTTCACACCATTCTTTGTAAACCCTAGAAATGGTTGTGCGTGAAAATCCCAGTAACTGAGCAGATTGTGAAATACTCAGACCGGCCCGTCTGGCACCAACAACCATGCCACGCTCAAAATTGCTTAAATCACCTTTCTTTCCCATTCTGACGTTCAGTTTGGAGTTCAGGAGATTGTCTTGACCAGGACCACACCCCTAAATGCATTGAAGCAACTGCCATGTGATTGGTTGATTAGATAATTGCATTAATGAGAAATTGAACAGGTGTTCCTAATAATCCTTTAGGTGAGTGTATATTAGCGTCCACACCAGCGATTTCATTCTGTTTATTGTAAGCACGTGCCGCAGTTTTGTCTGCCCCTTTAAATGCTTGAGCTCTTCAATTCTGATTGGCTTTCAATGTATTTATTGTTCATCAGCTGAAAAAAAAAAAAAAAGTTTTGAAAGTGATTTCAACGATATTGTTTCTGTGTGCCATTATTATTATAGCTGTAGTGTGAACTGTTAGCTGTTATTTTATATTTAGAATGATTTTTTAGAACTATATATTTATGGTTATTGTTAGTTATCGTCCTTGGTGTGACTTAAGACTTTGCCTTTGAATCGCAAATCCAATTACCCAGCAGTCGGGGCCTGAGGTGACCTATCCCGTGCGGTATGCTTGTCCTTGGTTTTTTTTTTTTTTTTTTAAACTTCAGGTTTCATTTCTTTTTTTCTCTATCAAGGCCACCATGTCTCACGATTTAATCAGAATATTTGAAGTGAGACATCTTCACTGCCTTCACTGTCCAGAAGAGTCTCAGTTCTTGTTTGCTGCATGATCTATTTTATTTATTTATTGAATTTTGAAAACTTTTTAAAACTCTATTCAAAAACCTGTTTATTTATGAACTGACCGAACTTGTGTGAAACATTTTTATTTATTTCGCCTCACAAGACTATTTCATGCTTACCTGCCTCCAGTACCTCAGCTCCCTCTGGATCTTGTTTGATGATATGCCCAAGAGAAGACATGCAAAGAAGGAAGAACATCTCTCATCTTATCTGCCCTTTTCTTTCTGATGCACTCCACCTCCTCTCCTTTCTTTCCTTTACCCTGTTGCTATTCCCGTCCCCTCTATTTGGGTCACTGCACTCATCCATGAGGGTGGGAGACAGATGGGAATTTCTCTCCATTCCTGCCTTCCGTTTTCCCCAGTTCCTCCTCTCCTTTGTGTCTCTTCCTGTGTCTCCAGAGGAGTCACTATAAATTCATCTCTGTTGAACATCATAGCCTAATTTACAAGGCCTGTCCTGTTAAGTGTTGCAGGACATTTCGGGTCCGCAGACGCACTAGTGGTTTGCCAATGAGGTGCTGGTACCCAAATAGTTAATGATCTGAGTTGCTACTTGGTTGCTGGTTCAGTCTCATGTAACATGACCCAGAAACTCAATAGTTCCTGTTAGATCACAGTCCCGCTCTATCAACATTGTGCCCTTGAGCAAGGCACTTAGCCACAGGTGCTCCAAAGAGACCGTCTGTGAAATGAGTCTAGAGTAAGTCTCATTGGATGAAAGCCATCTGCTAAATGATGAGTTAAAATACCAAATTCTGTGTAGTATATTTCAAATATAAGGTTGTAGGCTCGTATTTGAATTTGATTTCATATCTAGATGTGAAAAATTACATCCACTAATATTTATATTTATTATTTGAAGAGCCACTATATTCAGCTTCTAGATTCCTTACTACAAAATAAGTACCATGGTACAAATGTTTACATTGTTATATTGCATCAGTACTTTAGATAAAGTATCAGTTTGTTTATTTATTTATTTACATTTAAAATGTATTATGGTATGATGTATTATGGTTGTGATATTGCATACATACTTTAGATCCTTCTCTCAATATTTATTTATTTGAAAAATGCACCATGGTATTACTATTGTATATCTATATTGTCTCAGTACTTTAGATCCTTCTATCTGTATTTTTTCCCCATTTAAAAGGACTATGGTATTGCCAACATCTATCTATACATGTTAATATTGCATCAATTCTTTTGATCCTTCTATCAATATTCATTCACTTGTTTGTTTGTTCATTCGCACAAAAATTGAAATTCACTCATTATTTACTCACTTACATGTCATTCCAAACATTAATGACTTCTTTCTCCTGTGGAAAAAAGAAGATATTTACAGATTATTGTACAAATCTTCATCAAATTTAATATTCATTTCTGTTTGTTCTGACTCTTAAAATATAACTTCAGTTGGTTTGTTCAGTTATGTTAGTCTTAAAGGGACAGTTCACCCAAAAATCTAATATTCTGTCATCATTTACTCACCCTCATGTTGTTCCAAACCTGTATGAGTTTCTTTCTTCTGTTGAATACAAAAGAACAGTTGATGGGCCATTGACTTTTTTTTTCATACCAATGAGGCCTGTTTGGTTGCTCATATTCTTCAAAATATCTTCTTTTTGTTCAGTAGAAGAAAGAAATTGTTACAGGTTTGGAACAACCTGAAGGTGGGTAGACGATGATAGAATTTTCATTTTGGGGTGAGCTATCCCTTTAAGCAAAGTCTTTTTTATTACTTTTGTGCAGTAATTAATAAAAAGTGCAGTGAATTAAAAATAGACCAGTGAGCAGAGTTAAATGATACCACATGAAATGCTCCTGACCATCATTCATAATCGTGTACCATGATATGACATTCTTTTACACCTTTTGGGGTGCGATGTAAATATATTACATTTATCTGACAACATCAATGTATCATGGTGCGGCTGCAGAATATTTAAGGAATTTTAAAATTTAAAATGTAATCTCCTAACATTACCACCCAGTCAGCGGCAGGTAAACAGGTCCGTTCAGCTGGTCTGAAGGACGTGGCAGCGGTCAGAATGATGACATCATTTACCTCCTCCGTACAGTATCATATGGCGTGGTAATGTAGGTGCGCAGAGGCGCGGTGTGCATTTAAGAGCAAAGCCAGGCACATTACCCTCCCCCCAAAGTCTGGACTGAAAATCAGCAGTGGACTGTGGATTTGTGAGGCAAGAGTCTCTGAGGGAACAGTTTGGGAGCATGTGTGTGTGTTGGGAGGTCAAGGACGGTCTCATATGCCCTGCCTCTGGCTGCTCTGGTGTGTACCCTTGTGGCGTTTATTTAAAGAGCTCATCAGCCTCTGTGCACACACACAAACTCTATACCCAAAGTGTCCTGCCTCCCAGTCTGCCGGATTAATTAATCTCTTTTCCCCTCCTGATCCAGGAGAGCTGTTGAAAAGGGCCTTGCCTCTTGCTGGTGGGCATCAGATGCCAGCACTGAACTATTCATCACTATGACTTCTGGGAGAGAGAGAAAGAGAGAGAGAGAGGGAGATGAATGGATAGAACAAGAAAAAAAGAAGAAACATGAGAAGGGAGGAGAGGGTGGAGGGGTGAAGGAGGCTCTCTCCCAGCTGGCTGGTGCTATGATTAAAAGTAGGGATGTTTCTATTGTGTAGCTGACAGAAGTCCTCATAATAATGTATGTATTGCTGAGGTGAGCACACTGGGACGATAGGAAGGACGTAATGAGGGACGTTGGGGTATTCTGTCTCTGAGAATTTCAGGGGATTTGAAACGTATGGGGACAAACCAACCGGCTCATTGGAAAACATGCCTCTACCTATGTTAGCAAATTTGTTTTTTTTTAAAAAACCCTACCAATCAGGCAATACACTATGACAGGTGAAGTGAATAACACTGATTATCTCTTCATAATGGGCAAGCATAAGATTTGAGCGAGTTTGTCAAGGGCCAAATGTTGTGGTCAGTATCTATCAAAAGTGGTCTAATATATATAGATAGATACTGACCACTGCAGATCAGGAACACCCCACAAGAGCTGCAGTTTTGGAGATGCTCTGACTCAGTCGTCTAGCCATCACAATTTGGCCCTTGAGAAACTCGCTCAAATCTTATGCTTGCCCTTTATTCCTGCTTCTAACTTTTAGGACAAAATGTTAATTTGCTGACTAATACATCCCACCCACTAACAGGTGCCGTGATGATGAAGAGATAGAGATAATCAGTGTTATTCACTTCACCTGTCATAATGTATGTATATATATATATATATATATATATATATATATATATATATATATATATATATATATATATATATATATATATATAAACAGAATGTTATCATCCGCTGGTGTGGACATTCATATAGTTATCATTATAGCTATTGTTCTTGGTGTAGGCCTTAAAGGGATAGTTCACCCAAAAATGCAAATTCTGTCATCATTTACTCACCCTCAAGTTGTTCCAAACCTGTATGAATTTATTTCTTCTGCTGAACACAGAAGATGACATTTTGAAGAATATGGGGAACTAAACAGTTGACAAACCCCATATGACTTCCATAGTAGGGAAATAAATACTGTGGAAGCCAATGGGGTCCATCAACTGTTTGGTTACCGTCATTCTTCAAAATGTCTTCTTTTGTGTTCAACAGAAGAACAAAACTCGCATAAGTTTGGAACAACTTGAGAGTGCTGACAGAATTTGCATTTTTGGGTGAACTATCCCGTTAAATTGTGTTGATCCTGATTATCTGGCAATGTTTTAATCGTTATCGTTTTTATCACTGAAAATGATTCTAGCAATATCTTTATCTTTGCTCTAGAACGATTATTAAAACTTAATAGTTTAGTTATCATTCTTGGTGTGAACGGGCCTTTAGTCGTGCAAATTAACCTCCTCCTATTAACCTCCATCAGCGTGTGCTTTGTTGCTTATAAGCATTTGTTTTTCCGTTCAAAGGCAACATTTTCTCTTTAAAAGGATAGGTCTGTCAACAAAGGTAGGGAAAAAAAAGGTAAAACCAAGATATGAGGCCTGAGATGTAGCTTGAGTCTGAGAATAGGATGATGCAAATGAACAGACATAAGAAGAAAGAAATAAAAAGCAATCGTAAGAGAAGGAGAGGGAGGAGTGCGGCGTTCGCATCAGCCTTTGATCAGAGCAGCACCTGATGCTGCGGAGGCTCCGGGGTGCTTCTGAGCAAAGCACATCAAGGACAGAGCTAACAAACTAGAGACAAAAACAAACCAACTAACAGAGAGGTCTGTCGTCGAGCAGACACTGCAGCGGTGGGTGGCACACCTCTCCTATCTCTTCTGCACAAACACACTCACCATGACAGCGACTGCAGTAGATGGGCTCCGAAAAGCTTTGAGTTTGGTTTAAAGAGAAAATCTTTACATTTAGACTTTTCATAGAAGTTTCCCCAGGCCTGCTGATTTCACTGCTGAAAAAACCTGAACCCGATCAGACATCTTCATCATAACGACTGTGCTGGATGGCCTGGTGGATTCACTGGTCCATTAGTTTGGAGAGAACAATGATTTATTAACAAATCATTATACGAGTCGGATCTTTTCAATTAATCAGTTAAACTGGTTTGTTTATGAAATGATTTGTGTACGAAGTGGTTCTCAAGCCATCATCGAGTCGCCAATCTCTTTTGAACGTGTTTTCATTTTATTCTAGTTTAATATCATTTAAATAGAACACAATAATGTAAAATAATATTAATTAAATTATTTAAAATAATATTTTTTTTAAAGGGGGGTGGGGACTATTTCATGCATTCTGACTTATTTACACTGTTAAAGAGTTGGATTCTCATGCTAAACATGGCCAAAATACGTCCCCCAAAAACGAGGCAGATGTATGAAAGAGTATTTCTGTGCCATATACACTCCTTCAGGATTCAAACAAGTTTCGGAAATTTTTTTTTTCAAGTATGGCCCTGTATGACTTCATAAAGGGCGGAATTCCTTGTATGGGCATTTCTCCCAGATGAGCGTGCGTCCCATCAACAAGCTTTGTTCGGGTTACAGAAGCCGTCGACAGCGCTGTCATTTCGTTTTTAGACCACGAAATCAACAATGTCACTAAAGAAAAGTGTTTCTGGTTGTGAGGGAAAGATAACCTTGTTCAGCTTCCCAAAGAATCCAGTGTTAAGGGAACAGTGGATGCAGTTTGTTTTTCTGGAGCAGCAACGGAGTTCTGCAAGTGTTTTTGTCTGTTCTCGCTCATGAGTCGAAACCGCGGTGTGTGTCATAGGTGTGTGTATGTGCTTGTGACTTTTTAGCTCCGCCCACTGCATGCAGCCGCAAGTTCGGCTGTTTTCGGAAAGAATCAGTACAGCGTCAGTGTGTCTGTCTTTTATAAATATGATAAAACTAAAGACTCTTCAGAAATATGAAGGATGCAATACTACTACTCTGTAGGTACACAAGAGTAACATGAGATTGTCAGAAACTGTGTGTTATGTACCCTTTAATATATATAAAATAAAATAATATAATAAATTATTTAAAAAAAAAAATTCTGCCATAAAAAGTAAATTAAGATTAATATTATAGTTCATGTGTTTTCTTGTTAAAAATGCTTATTATATTTAGGTTCTGACTTTATATTAATGTGCTGAATTATGACCAATAAATAGAAAAAATGTCATACAGAAATACACATTTATATTATAAAAATATAGTAAAAATTATCGTATAATGTATAGTAATATTGCAAAATAGTATTATAATTTTAAATAACTGTCTATTTCAATATATTTTTTAAACCTAATTTATTCCTGTCTCAGAAATCATTGTAATAGGTTCATTTGGTGCTCAGCACTTCAAACATTTCTTATTATTATCAATGTTGAAAACTGTTGTGCTCAGGGGTATAGCCATCATTTCAGAAGTGAAGGGACAGAAATGTCAATTGTAATACCATTTTTTCTGACCTTGACAGGTTTCATTTCTTCTTATCTCTAAGAAATCAAATACACTGCTAAACAATGACTAATTTGTATTCAATAATATTTTTTCCTATATTTTCCTTACAAAAATTGTATGATTGGTTTATGTACTACAAACTTTTGTGCATTGTCATAATGGATTTTATACAATGTAAAAAATATTTTCACTGTAATATTTCACAGATTAAGGCAGAAAATATATTTAATAGTATCTATACTATAATAAAGGCAATGTAACTTAGCACTGCATTATTAATATACATTATTATGAAAATAACCTGAGAATGAAAAACACATAAACCATATATTGTTGCAATCGTGTGTTTATTGTCTTCACATTTCATCTGTTAAAACGTTTCTGCATATAAGGGATTTCCTGGAACGTCATGAGTGTAATGACTTCTATGAGTCTCACTTGTGGACTTTCTGTGCAAGAGCGTCCTCCGGCTTACAGTATGAATGAAACCGATATTATATTAGAGTGTTGGTGCTCCATAAAGGGGTCATTTAATGCCATTTTTGTACAAGTTAATATGATTCCTTAGTGTCTAAATGAAAAGTTTGTAATATACTTTAATTAAAAATTCTCATTAGTATTGTAAGAAAACACTCATTTTACCTGGTCAAAAACAGCTCTGTTTTCAGCAAGCCATTTCAGTGCATGTGTCTTTAAATGATAATGAGCTTTGCTCACCCCGCCCCTCTGTTCTGTGGGGCGTTTTGACACAACACACGTGGAGTGTTGCCTTGACAACAGTTGAGGGTATATTTTGGAGAAAGAATGGCAACGGGAGTCTCTGAGGACACATCTGTGCAACCGTATCAATTTGAACCGGAGTCGGACCCGGAACAAGATGACGGCCACAATGAAGTTTGACAATTAAGGCTCGAACAGGACGTTTCTGAATGGTTGGTTAACGTAATATCACTTTGATCTATGTTTGTATGCACTGGCAGCGTAGCGTAGTGAGATACGAATGCTATGTGTTTACTGATGTATACGTTAGTTCATTGATGTTACAGCTAATGGTCATGAAAAACTTTTTTTTCTGTAAATGTAGGCTTGTCAGTGATGCGTAACGTTATCTATGCAGTGTTAGGTACAACTGTCAGGGCTGAAGCACTGACATTAGGTCGCCACAGGAATGTTTCTAGCAGTAGTTGAAGGACACCTAAGAATTTTTTGTAATGTATATTTATGTCCAGTGCCATAACGCATTGTTCATTATAAACGTGGGATTATGAATTATATTGAGAAGATTCAAGATTCAAGAGTTTTATTTGTCACATACACAGTTATATACAGAATATACAACCGGCAGTGAAATGTAAACAGGTCCATGGACAGTGCAAATTCACAGTTAAAAACACAAGGAGGAAGTTACAATAGAAATAGAATAAAAAAGTATATATAATATATCTGTAGAATTATAAATAAATCAAGTAGAAAAAAATAAAAATAAAGAAGTGGAATAAAATAAGTGAAATAAACTGTGCAGTGAGTAAACTGTAGACTTATAAATATGTGGTTAACAGAAATGTACAAAGAAGTATAATGTGCAAACAGGTTTATAACAGGTTGTTACACAGTAACAACGAGAACAGAAAGTGCAGTGCAATGTCAGTATGTCGATGTTTATCCTGAAGTGAAGTCACGTGGTGTTAAGTGACTGAGTTCAGGAGTCTGATGGCCTGGGGGAAGAAGCTCCTCCTGAGTCTCTCAGTTTTGGCCATCAGGCTTCGGAAGCGCTTACCAGATGGCAGCAGCGTGAAATGAGGGTTTGCAGGGTGATTAGAGTCCTTGATGATCTTGGTAGCTCTACCTTTGCAGCGTTTGGTGTAGACGTCCTGCAGAGACGGGAGAGCTGACCCTGAGATACGCTCGGATAAGCGCACGACTCTTTGCAGGGCTTTGCGGTCATGACTGGTGCTGTTCCCATACCACGCTGTGATGCACTGAGTTAATACAAAATAATAAAGAATAATAAAGAGTTAATACACTTTCTATCGCCCCTAAATAGAAAGTTTTCAGGATAGCTGGTGAAACCCTGAATTTCCTCAGCTGGCGCAGGTGGTACAGTCTTTGCCTGGCTTTTTTCACCTGTGTCTGAATGTGTGCAGTCCAGGTCAGGTCCTCAGAGATGTTTACACCCAGGTACTTGAAGCTGCTCACTCTCTCCACTGGTGACCCGCTGATCATGAGAGGGGAGTATGTCCGTTGCTGTCTCTACCTGAAGTCCACAAACAGTTCTTTGGTCTTGCCAACATTCAGAGAGAGACAGCTGTCCTGGCACCATGATGTTAGTTGCTCCACCTCGTCCAAGTATGCCATCTCATTGTTGTTGGAAATGAGGCCCAGGACAACAGTATCATCAGCAAATTTGATGATAGAGGTGGAGCTGTGTGTGGACAAACAGTCATGCGTGTAGAGAGAGTAGAGCAGGGGACTCAGGACACAGCCCTGTGGAGCTCCCACACTCAGGGTGATGGAGGAGGAGGTGGACTGGCCTATTCTCACCACCTGAGGCCTGCCAGTGAGGAAGTCCTCAATCCAGTGGCAGAGAGAAGGATTCAGGCCGAGATCCAGGAGTTTGGCGGTTAGCTTAATGGGAACTATGGTGTTAAAGGCTGAGCTATAGTCAATAAATAGCAGCCTTACGTAGTTCCCACTTTTGCTGTCGATGTGAGTGAGGGAGGAGTCTATCTATCTTCAGTCGATCTATTGGGACGATAGGCAAACTGAAGAGGGTCTAAAGTGTCAGGGATGAAGGATCAAATGGTGTTTTTAATGAGTCTCTCAAAGACCTTCATGACTATAGACGTGAGAGCCACTGGACGATAGTCATTTAGGCAAGAGGGTTTACTGTTCTTAGGGACAGGGATGATAGTGGATTTTTTGAAGGAGGTTGGGACCACAGATGTAGCGAGGGACTCATTAAAGATGGACGTAAACAAGCCGGCGAGCTGATCAGCACAGGACCGCAGAACACGACCTGAAATACCATCCGGCCCGGCAGCTTTCCTGACGTCCACACGCTTGAGTGCCCTCCGAACTTCATCCTCCGAGAACGTCATACATAGAAAGCATGCCGTAATGTAACTTACTCTGTAAACTTTAGCCGTATTCATCATGAAGCGTGCAAGCGATTTGCAAAGATTAATATAAAGGCTAATAAAACGTTACACTCACTTCTTCTTGAGGTGCAGCAGGAACATGAATAGTTGGTACCGATCCTTTTTTCAGGAGCAGCTTCTTAGCAAAACCTACTTTATACTGACCCTGACGTCACACGGTCAGACGGCTCGATTTGAGATGGGAAAACATATAAGGAAAAACACTGGCTGGATTTTTATCATTATAGGATGGTTGTGTACAGGCACTGCCAACACACATTTCCGTACAATCAACTTGTAAAAGTGCATGTACCATTATATGACCCCTTTAATGTTTACATCACCTTATTATGGATGAGAATAAAACATCAGTTCATGCATTGACTGGGACCACATAAGGATGGAAATGAGTCACTTCCCGTTAACAGCTCAACCAGCAACAAACCAGCTCTAACCAGTCTACACCTTTCTTAACCAGCATGGCAATTAACAGCCAACAGGTCTTTTCAACAGGGATATCCATTCCCACACAGCAGGTGACCGTTGACATTTTTTGGTAGTTACAGAAATGAGATTCTCCCCACAGCGTCAGACAGGCTAACTCTTCCTCAGCATCTCCTGTAAATAGCCGAGACTCACAGGGAGAACGTGTCATTTATTTGACACATTTCTGCCTTGAGGTGAAAATTGTGCTGTGCTTCTATAGGTCCATCAGCATAAACCTTGAAAATGTGCCATGTTGTTTTGCTAAAAGGATTGTGGAGGAATGACCTTTAGAGAAGATAAACGACACATTGTGAACAGCTGACTGAATCTGTAGGATTAGACATGCTGATTATGAGACACAAATACAGAGAATCAGTGCTGATGATGTGATGATTGAGGCCAAGAAGGTCTAACGTTGTTCCCCCATCTACACTAAAATGCCTCACCGCTAGCAATCTCGCTTTTTAACAGTGAGTTATAACTCCTCCTGAGATCCTATATCAGATCCTGATAGTCACAGCCTGCAGCCCTTTCCAGCTCCACTATCTAGCCAAAAAAGACAGGGCTTGATCCCAGTCCTGCCACTGAGCTCCTGTAAAGTTAATTGAAGTAGTAAAAATTGGGCTTCTTGATCTAGTGCCATATCTGCAGCCGAGTGTGCTTCACATTTAGGTCTGTCAAAGACGCGTTTACTGATATGGATCTCACCTGTCTGGACATCATTAACCAGTGCCGCTCCACAGAGCGGAACTAACGTTTGGCCTGGCTGATGGTCAGACTCCCGCTGCGCTGGGCAAGCCGAGGAGCAGTGAATCAGAGCTGATGTAGCAACACTGATCCATAGATCTCAGCACAGCTGCCTTCTCCTGTGTCCTGAGACAAAATGAGGAGTCGTGCAAAGCTGCTCCCTATATCTAACCTTTACCGTAAGGCAGTTTTAGAGTTTGCTGAAGCGATCATATTTCAGTTGATCTATCTGCAGTTTAGAGATTAATGGATGCCTCAGAAAGAAATCTGATTAGACTGTGGAAAGCGGTGGGAATTGATTGCCACATGTGTTTGCGGTGTCTGTTGAAACCATGCCAAAGCTGAGCGGTGGGGGCGTGAGCTGCACACACAGCAGAGGAAGTTTGGAAAGCAGTCATTTAGACTATTGTGTGGCTTTTCCACTTACTTGCACTGGCGCATGGCTGCGGGGAAGCCCCTCATGGCGTTCAATCACAATAAATAGAAACAACGTAGCTGCTAGAATGTTGATTATTGATTCATGTGCGCAGTGAACCAAAAACACGACACATGCTGACTGACATGACAGCGTGGAGGTGTACAGGCGCATCACTTTGATGTGAAGCACAGATTTTTTTTTTTAGCTCTGAGCTCCGTTCTAGAGTAATAGAATAATTTCCCTCTCATTTAAGTCATTCACTGATTGGTTAAAATTTTTGATCTTCAGCTGTACACTTGCTGTAGCTTACCAGATTTACACTTGCGCAATTTTTTTTAAAAATTATTATACTTACTGTTTAGATGATCATCCATTTGTTTTTAAACGTAATTACTGTACTGTTTTTACTGTATTTTTGATCAAATAAATGATGAGCATAAGAGACTTCTCAAAAAAAAAAATAATAATTGCACAGACCAATTTTGGAACAATGGTGTATATTCTTAGAGATAGTTTTGATAATCTGTACCATTAATTATTGCACCCTCATGCAAATACCTGTGCATGACATCCCCATTTGTGGACAGGGCCCATTTCATGGCTCACGGGCCTCAAGATTTGTCACTGCTTGCTTGCCATGAAAGAATCTGTGCAAAAATTCCCTAATTGATAGTAACAAGGTTAGTGTTCAGGAAAGAAGGAGGCAGGAACTGGCGAATGTTCAAACACTTATAAACAATTATAAAATAAACAAACACCAGTGGCTGCCCCTCACGAACGACTGCAACACAAACATGAACAAAATACAATGTAAAGTCCGGGCCTGGTCCTCTCTCGTCTTTCACTCAGTGCGTTTACATGCACCCTCATAATGCAAATATAATAGCTTTTTTGGCAATACTACAATTAAACTTTTACCTCATGTAAACACAATACTTTGTTAAAACTAATGCAATTAAACTCATAATTGTAGTAACCATACTCACATTAAACGATGTGGCGTACAGCAATAAACAGGCATGTAAACACCTCAATCGCATTATTACCACTCTGACCAAAGTGCGCATGTGGACTGAAGTGCACGGATACTGTGTGTTGTTCACACAACTTCATGAATGAACTCTGTGACATTATTCTTAAGTGTTCCCTCCACTCATTCGCTATACTCGCTGAGCAGTCTCTGCTCCGCATCTTCATCCAGAGACAGAATGCAAAGAACAGACAGTGACAGAGACATTGCAATGTTCACCACGGCGCCGAATAACCTTACAATACGTCAAATGTGTATTGTGGCCAGTAACTGCATACTGTATCTGAGTTCATCATTTGTATAATTGTGGTAAAAATAACCACACTACTTAGTGAATAATCAGAAAAAAATTTAATGAGCTTTGCATGTGTCATTTAAACAGCTTACTGCGATTAAGTCCTTACTCTGATTAATGGAAATAATCACATTATCGGTGCACATGTAAACGTAGTCGCTGTGGTCGCTCCTCCCTTTATGCTTCCAGAACTCCTCTGTGAGAAACTCGCTCTGTTCCTACAGCTCTCGGCCTCGTGCTGCTTGCCGCATACCCCCATCACCCCTCACAGACAAGGGGGTACCCACAAGACTGCACTCTACTGCCCCCACCCCCAATTTGGGGATGCATAAGGAGAGACAGAGACAAAAGAGGGCTCCGGTTCCCAAAACACACTGGCACCCGGTCCTCCACCAGCTGGGTGAACTCTTCCACGATGCCTTGCGGTGGCTCTGGATAGCGTCATATGACATATGACAGTGCGTTCCTCCTTCCTCCCGGGTTTCGGCACCAATGTAACAAGGTTTGCGTTCATGGAAGAAGTAGGCAGGAACTGGTGAACATTTAAACACACAATATTATAATTATTAAATAAACACAAAAAGAAAGTAAAGCAGCAGCCACTCACATACGACTGCCGCACAATATTATAATTATTAAATAAACACAAAAAGAAAGTAAAGCAGCAGCCACTCACATACGACTGCCGCACAAAAACATAATAAAACCATAACATAAATGTCCCAGGCCTGGTCCTCTCTCGTCCTTCACTGTTGTCACTCCTCCTTTTTAGGCTCCCGTGTACAGCGTGTAAATGATGCTCCCTAAAATGAAAATTAACACTCCCTCCGTTCCCACGACTTTCGGCCTCGCCCTGCTTGCCACATTGATCTTTCAAGAGTGTAGTATACAACGCTGAACATCTTTAATATGGAGATTACAGGTATAAGTGTTCAATTTACTGTCCATCAGAATGAGACTGATAAGCTGTTAGTCTGTTTAATGGATTATACTTCATCCCTGTGTAAAGAGTTCAGGCTGAGAGATTCATCTGAGAGCTTCTTATACTCTTTTAACACATAACAGATGACCCCAAAGTGTCTCTCCCAGTCCCTGTGCACCATTCACTCTCTTCTCTTCTCTTCCCTTCCATTCCTCTCGCTTACAATCACTCCCTCGCTCACATTCGCTTCTGGAACGAGAACTTCAAACCACATCTCTATCCCCTCGCTGCTCCATTTTAAAATTCAACCCCTTGCTTGTCTGCTTTTAAAACCCCACTTCAAAAAGGAAAGATTTTCTCCCTTCATTATCAGTGTCATACTTTTATTAGAGTTTGGTATTAATATGCATTCAGCGGCCAATATTTGTGTACATTTATGAATCGGACTCTGTAGGAATTAGGCAGGGAGGATATCTGGACAGAGGGAGTGAGGTTTAGGAGGAAGAAGGATGGGAAAGGGCCTGGGAGAGGTCTTGCTTATGAGTAGATGTGCCAGAACATCTGTTGCTGCCTGCCAATTCGCATACTTATACTATGCCCTAAAAATATGTACTGTTTTCTAAGAAAAAGTGAATACTTTTGAGTGTGTAGCAGAATAGTAGGCAAGCTTTGGGGCATACTACTTTGTCATAATTGTGTCTTTAACAGACCGCTTGTTCGCTTAGTTACGTGCATCCTGTCAGCATTTAAACCTCCCTGTCAATCATATTGTCAAAATTATATTCTCCACATTCAATTTAATTTAATTTCCTACCATATCGGAGAGAACTGTAATAGCACGTTGTGGGTCTTTCATGCAGAGACTCTCTTCATGTGTTTGCATAATAATGCATTTAAAGGTTAATGACCAAATGTATTTTTATTTTTAAAGTTCACAATGCTGTTGCAGATGAAATATAATGTGGATAACATTGAATAATAATTTTTTTCATAAGGTCAGATACTGATTATTTATCACTCAAATCCTTTTAACTAAACCTCTCTACTTAACCGTCGGTTTTGCACATCTGTCATGTTTGTAGTTTTTTTTTTTTTTTTTTAACATGTTTTATTTGTATTTGTAGTTCTAACCGAATCCTTGTCCAACACGCAATGGGTTGTGAGCAACATTAGCCATTAGAGTGTGCACTTTAGATTCTAACCGTAAAAAGTAGACCATCCAGTTATCTTTGGAATGCTCATTTCTACATAATACTTTTTGGGACACACTAATTCATATTTCGAACACTATTTAGGACAGATATTATGCAAATTGAGATTCAGCATGTTATTGCTTCCTCTTTCAGTTATCCACGCATTCATTCCTTTGAGTTTTTTGTGTGGTGTCTGTGTGTTTCATTCAGAAAGGTGGAAAGAATAACACTGCTTACAAATGGTTTTGTGTGGGAGTGTAGACCATTACCAATGACCCTCATCTGTTGTTAAAATGAGAGATGTGTGTGTGTTAAATCCAAGGTCTTGAGGAGCTTTAGCTGCAAGGTCTGGTCACAGTGGTGACTCCGGTGGATTTTTGTGAGGACATGTTTCATGTGTCTGGTATGCTGCCAAAGACTCCAGCATTCTTTGATAGGGGCTTCAAAGCTCAGCCTGTGAGTGTCTCACTCCACATGTGCTGGCAGGTTCTCTGAGCACTCCATTCACCTGCTCTCCTCTCCTCCTCCAGATCACATGCCGCCCATTTCCCCACCACCTTATATATATATATATATATATATATATATATATATATATATATATATATATATATATATATATATATATATAATATATATAATATATAATATATAATATAAAGAAAATGCTATTTTTGAGCAGCTAAAATATTAATTACATTATAATAATATAACGAAAGTAAACAATAACTTAAAAATGCCACTTCGTATTGATTTTCTTCTGATGTCTTTTTAGGAGCATTGAGATTTGTTTGCATTTGATTGTCATTGTGACACTTTACAAATTTTAGTACAAATAATTGTAACCTGAGGTGAAATATGACCTGGAAATATATAAAGGCAAATTGTGCTGTCTTATCTTCACCAGCTCCTAGTGAGATTCTGAGATTCAGAAATCAATATAGTCCATACCAAGATTTCGATTAAGTGGCGCCAGGTTGTTGTATAAAGCAGAAAATTGTGTGTGTGGATCTATGGGATCAGCCATCTATTGTTAAAGAGCTTAGCAGCTGCAGTCCGAAACAGAGGTTGTGGTTTTTTCCTCTGGAGTCTGGGCTCAACTTTGCCCCCTGTAAAGTCACAGAACAGGAAATCAATGTGATCCGTACAAAAAAAGTCACTGTGGTCACTCTGTCCGTGTGCCTGGCGCCAATTGCTGCATCCACTGACCCTTCAAATTGAGAATTTAATAAACAGTGAGCTCTTTTGCTTACAAAAGGTTTAAAAGGATTAATGAGTGAGAAATTAAGTTGATATCACATGCTGCATTGTATGGCCCGCTTTGATTCTCTAATAATAAGATCTAGGAGCGAAAGCAGTTCCTGTTCTTTGGTTAGTCATCTGTGTCTTCCCAGAAGTCCATTTGTCAATGAATGAGAGAGGTCTCTCAGGCAATGGAGATTGTTGAAGAGTGGAGAGAGAGGAAGAGAAGAGTGAGTGTGTTGGTAACCCAATGCCGTCCAGTCCGTGGCTGGAGCGATACTATCGGGACCTTACCAGAAATCCTTCTCCTCCCTTACAGGAAATATTATCCTCCTCTTACCACTCCACCATTGCACTTTTACAGCTTCCCGCACACTACTTCATCAACCCCTGGCATCTAGACCCTGACCACCCATTTGAAACCTCTCCGCAGGTGTGGCGCTCAAGTTACGCGGGCACTCTGAGTTATCGCACGCTCCCTCATCCTTCGTCTGGGCAAACAAACTTGGCCCTAATCAATGGAGCCATTCCGAATGCATATAACTTATGGGTGATGAATGAAGCGCGCCTTGCTTCTGGCAGATAGAGACTTTATTAGCGTTGATGCTTCCAAGCTCCATGGTGGTCCAGCGGGGGAGGGGCCAGGTGGCATTGCTTTCTCCCCCATCACTCTCCCTGGCGTCTAGAGGTGACAGTCCATCAGGGAAATTGATTGGGCTCGTTGCATGGCTAATTTATTGATGATCTGCGCCTGGCGGGGATAATGAGTGTATGGGCCTCTGATGGATGTCCGAACTGCGCTTCTGAGCAGCTTGAATTACCGCAGCGGCCCTGCATATGTCAGAACACGCAACTGGTTTAGAGCGGACACTTTCTGGATTGATGTATTGATTAAAGTCTAATCTAAATTAATACTCTTCTATAAATGTTCACCTTTCAAACTGACTGCTTTGATACTTCTAGGGTCTGCAGAAAGTGGAGCGGGAACTGCATTTTTACTTCCTGTCTGAAGATTAACAAGTAAAGAGGAAGTAGAGGAACGTTTCATGTCTGTTTGTCTTCATGCTTTATTTTTCTAAACTGAAATTAATTTTGATATTTTTGTTTTTGTATTAATAATATTAATACAAACCCGATTCCAAAAAAGTTGGGACACTGTACAAATTGTGAATAAAAACAGAATGCAATGATGTGGAAGTTTCAAATTTCAATATTTTCTTCAGAATACAACATAGATGACATATCAAATGTTTAAACTGAGAAAATTTATCATTTTAAGGGAAAAATAAGTTGATTTTAAATTTCATGGCATCAACACATCTCAAAAAAGTTGGGACAAGGCCATGTTTCCCGCTGTGTGGCATCCCCTCTTCTTTTTAAAACAGTCTGCAAACGTCTGGGGACTGAGGAGACAAGTTGCTCAATGTAACGACAATGAACGATCAGGGAAGAAGGAGGCGGGAACCGGCGAACATTTTAAAACTTTAATCAAAAATAAAACAAACCATAACGTCGGTGGCAGCCCCTCACGGCCGACTGCCGCCTACATACAAAACAAAACCAAACATAAATTCCAGGCCTGGTCCTCTCTCGTCTTACCATGTCGTCGCTCCTCCTTTTATACTCCCGTCACTCCTCCATGAGGCGAGGCCGGTGTGGGGCACAGCTGACGCTCATTAACATTCGCCACCGGCCCGCTCTCACGGTCCCCCGCCTCGCCACACTCAAGTTTAGGAATAGGAATGTTGTCCCATTCTTGTCTAATACGGGCTTCTAGTTGCTCAACTGTCTTAGGTCTTCTTTGCCGCATCTTCCTCTTTATGATGTGCCAGATGTTTTCTCTGGGTGAAAGATCTGGACTGCAGGCTGGCCATTTCAGTACCCGGATCCTTCTTCTACGCAGCCATGATGTTGTAATTGATGCAGTATGTGGTCTGGCATTGTCATGTTGGAAAATGCAAGGTCTTCCCTGAAAGAGACGACGTCTGGATGGGAGCATATGTTGTTCTAGAACTTGGATATACCTTTCAGCATTGATGGTGCCTTTCCAGATCTTTCAGACAGATCTTTCTGTCCAGATCTTTCTGTCAGACAGTTGAGCAACTAGAAGCCTGTATTAGACAAGAATGGGACAACATTCCTGTTCCTAAACTTGATCAACTTGTCTCCTCAGCCCCCAGACGTTTGCAGACTGTTATAAAAAGAAGAGGGGATGCCACACAGTGGGAAACATGGCCTTGTCCCAACTTTTTTGAGATGTGTTGATGCCATGAAATTTAAAATCAACTTATTTTTCCCTTAAAATGATAAATTTTCTCAGTTTAAACATTTGATATGTCATCTATGTTGTATTCTGAATAAAATATTGAAATTTTGAAACTTCCACATCATTGCATTCTGTTTTTATTCACAATTTGTACAGTGTCCCAACTTTTTTGGAATTGGTTTGTATATAGTACATTTATTTTTGTATAAATGTTACATGTGTATGAACAAGCAACTGTGATACACAGATAAAAACTGACATTCTTGTATAATGTGTAGTGTAGAAAGCAATCAGTGTCAACTAAAAGTAGAAATAAAAACCTTGAAATTTGTAGTTTCAGTGTGGCTCACACGATGACAAAAACATTTTTGTGGCATTGGCCAATTTTCTGACACAATATCTAGGTTTTGAAGCATGAATTACATGTTTTGGGTGAGTAACTACATTTTGCAGACATGCTATAGAGTTGTGATGTTCCACCAAACAGTTGTGACAGTTGAGTTTACAGTTTAGAGAATGTTAAGACTGTTTTGAAATAATAATAATAATAATAATAATAATAATAATAATAATAATAATAATAATAATTCAAAGCAGATTAAATAAACAGATTAATGAAATGAATAAGAAATAATTTACTTCTAGGTCACTAATCAAATAAGCATATTTGTGACATTGCCCTTTGTGAACTTTGTACTGTATTCATTTCTATAAATGCGCTTTTTGTTCAATCGTACAAATGGAAAATGTGACATCCACTTTACAATCCTCCTAAAGTGTATAAGAGTAAGCAAGAAAACATCCTTGCTTAAAGAAAGGAAGTCCATAGTGTAAAGGGTCCTGAAGTGTGGGTCATGTGATCAGTGTCTTGTCTCTCGTGAACCTTGTGAACATTTGTGCTTCCGTGGGTTTTTTGGTCTTGTAGATGAACAATACTTTATGGCAGTGGCAATCTTATGTTATTAACTTCAAATGCTCCTCATCACACACAATGGCAAAACTACCACAACAAACACAATCCAAAATGGTTATTGGAGGTAAACAAGTTTATGATACCTTTGCATTTGCAGAATTTGCAATACTTTTGATTAATCTATGTATTATCAAATGTCTTTTAGTTACTAGTGTTTAAAATACTCGCCAGCTCACAAATCATATACAGTGACTTAAATGTAATATCATACATATTTATGAGTTTCTTAATTACTCTGCGCTTATAACATTGGCCTCCTGCGATGTCATAACTCACTGCCCTTGTTGATGCATACTCCTTACAGTATGACTGAATGGATTTGGCTTGCATTCATCTATCTGTTGGATCATAAATATAGCACCATCAGAGCTCCTTGGTTACACATCCGTTGGCATTAATGATAAATCACCTGAGTGGTTGGAAATCAGATACCTGTGAAACATCCTAGTGCAGAGTAACTCTTATCTAAACTCTTAACCATGATTGAAGAGGTACTTAGTTTGTGAGCTGAAAGGATATATCAACAGACTTTAGATGCATATGTAAAGATACGAACACATACACTTTATCAATGTCATGTACAAACCCGATTCCAAAAAAGTTGGGACACTGTACAAATTGTGAATAAAAACAGAATGCAATGACCTGTTTGACCTGTTTACAGGTGACCTGTTTACATTTCACTGCCGGTTGTATATTCTGTATATAACTGTGTATGTGACAAATAAAACTCTTGAATCTCTTGAATCTTGAATGTGGAAATTTCAAATTTGATGTGGAAGATGTGTAAGCTGCCCATGCCACACGCACTCATGCAACCCCATACCATCAGAGATGCAGGCTTCTGAACTGCAGAACAACTTGGGTTGTCATTCTGGATGACATGAGTTTTCCAAAAAGAACTTCAAATTTTGATTGGTCTGACCACAGAACAGTTTTCCACTTTGCCACAGTCCATTTTAAATGAGCCTTGGCCCAGAGACAGCGCCTGCGCTTCTGGATCATGTTTAGATATGGCTTCTTTTTTGACCTATAGAGTTTTTAGCACCACGGTGGATTGTGTTCACCGACAATGTTTTCTGGAAGTATTCCTGAGCCCATGTTGTGATTTCCCATATTTCACCTCTATTTTAGTGTCCGACTTATTATGAAAAAGATAATGTATTATTTTTCTTAAATTGTCTTTTCTAGGTGATTTATAAAAGCGACGTATCACACGAGAATAGCCTAATCAAAGGTAGCCAATCTCGTGGAGAAGAAAATTGCCATCCAATTACAATTCCTGTCCATCCCACATTCCACCATCAGAAATCTGATCACCCTATTTATGAATTATTGGAGTACGTTTTACAAGAAAATACTATTCCAGTCTTTCTACTTCAGAATTTGACATTAAATGTGTTACTTTTTTTATTGTGAAATTTGCTAGCTTTCTGTGAAAGTTGTTTCTACAAAAAAATAAAAAAATAAATAAAATATTTGTCAGTGCAGTGTGTTATTATGATGGTTAACAGCACATTTTAAGATACAAAGCATATTTTACTACAGTAGTTCAAGCTGATTCAAGTATCAGATCAAATGATGGAACCACTTGAATTTGGACTTAGAAATGTGTCCATCACACTTACTCAACAGTGAACATCTCCTTGAGCTTCTAACTTTGATAAGAAGCTCCTTGTCAAACTGCATCCTCATCCAGTGGTGATTTGCTGTCAGGCTTCTACTGGACCAATTTAGTGAACACCACCATATTCACCATTACTCTGTGATTTGTAAGACATTTGTGCTCACCCATTAGAGGACACCTGATACTAGACCTGCCCGTGGACCCATAGCCAAGATCAGACACAGGAAACAAGAGCAGACTGAATTCAACAGTGATCTGTATGACCCCTCTGCTCAAATACAGCATTGCATTTAAGAGAGCGAGGCGCTCTCTCCCACTGTTAAAGCTCACTATGGCTTTGTAAGTGATACAGCGGCTTTTGTCTGCCTTACACGATGCTTTCAGAGAGATTGATGAAGTAGAGAGGAAAAAAGGAGAGCTCTCTTTCTCTCGTTCTCCATCTTTTGTTCTTGGTGGCTTGGGAGCAGACACCTCAAGACATTAGTAACACAAAGCTGCAGGATATAGTCGTTGTGTATGCATGATTAAAAGTGAAATTGTGTGACTGTGATGGGTTGCGTTATGGTGTTTGAGTGTGGCAGTCATATAGATCAGTTAGAGATGGAGTCTTAGTCTTTGAGGTCTTTTAAGAACACTAAATGTGGCCTTGGTCTTAGTCTGACTCTAATCTGATCTGGATTTGGGCCTTAACTTGTGGTCACAGACACAGGTTTCATGTATAAACAGCAAGTTTTAGATGTGTAGCCTACATAAAGAATATGGCATGCTGTTACCCTACACAAAAAATATATTTTAATGTAAATTATATTAATTCAAAATTAATAATTACAGGAAATTACCACTTTTTTTTGCCAAGGTGACTGACGCTAGAGGTTGCAGCCTCTAGCCTCCTTGTTAGAGCACCCGACTCTCATGACGGCGGACCTGGGTTCGAGTCCCGCTTCGAGCGGGCAGATTCGAACAGGAGGGGTTATAAATTAACACTATTAAGTAAAATGAACATCCTGGTTCTTGAAAAACAAGTCTTAAGGCTAGGTTTTGGTCTGGATCTGAAATTCAAGAGAGTCTAGTTTTGTATTGGGTCTGGATCTCTATCTATGATTTCTCTTTATATTTCATCTTGTGTGTGTAACTGTTTGTTTATAAATATAAATACTGTTGTCTGACATAGACTGAGTGTATAGACATGCAAACAGCATGAGTTGGTGTGCTGTGATGAATATGTTTGCATATGAATTGACGTGCGTGTGACTTTCTGTATGTGTCTGTTGTTATTCTTTAACATGTGAGAGTATCTCCCTGAGCGTCCTGTTTGGCATTCAGTGCATCTGTGAGCTCGTTGATCACAGAGAGAAGTGTGTGTGTGTGTGTGTGTGTGTGTGTGTGTGTGTGTGTGTGTGTGTGTGTGTGTGTGTGTGTGTGTGTGTGTAGTGTCTGCTCGACGGGTAAACTCACAGCCCAAACTCACAGTGAGCCACAGAAATGCTCGCTTCTGTCCCCAGCGCAGCACACACAGCCGCGACGCTGCATTACTGCTAACATCAGCATTGAGCACTAGACACTGTCTCTCTAAACGCCACATTACTCACCCTGGTATGATAAATCTCAGCAAAACACACCCCAGCATCTTTCATTGACTGTGTATGTGTATGGCGGCTGATCTCTAAGCCGCTTTGCTGTTGTATGCCTCAATGGGAATGTTCAAAATGCCATATACTCCTGGTGTTGCAGTATGTATACTGTGTGTGCACAGTATGTAAAAGTGTGCCTGTAGGCTATTGAATACCCGGGTGACTTGCTGCATTTGCCAAAATGTTCAGTGTGCAAGCAGAGTGCACAGAGTGAGATGCTGTATCCCACAATGCAATGCGCTTCACTTGACCTTCCATTTTCAGTGTGACAAATGAATCTAAGGCAATATTAAATGAGCTATTTAACTTCCGTCTTGACTTACAAAAGACTATTCTTTACACAAAATGGGATTAAACGTGCAAAATAATGTATATATTGTATACAAACCCGATTCCAAAAATGTTGGGACACTGTACAAATTGTGAATAAAAACAGAATGCAATGATGTGGAAGTTTCAAATTTCCATATTTTCTTCAGAATACAACATAGATGACATATCAAATGTTTAAAACTGAGAAAATATATAATTTGAAGGGAAAAATAAGTTGATTTTAAATTTCATGGCATTAACACATTTCAAAAAAGTTGGGACAAGGCCATGTTTCCCATTGTGTGGCATCCCCTCTTCTTTTTATAACAGTCTGCAAACGTCTGGGGACTGAGGAGACAAGTTGATCAAGTTTAGGAATAGGAATGTTGTCCCATTCTTGTCTAATACAGGCTTCTAGTTGCTCAACTGTCTTAGGTCTTCTTTGTCGCATCTTCCTCTTTATGATGGCCAGATGTTTTCTCTGGGTGAAAGATCTGGACTGCAGGCTGGCCATTTCAGTACCCGGATCCTTCTTCTACACAGCCATGATGTTGTAATTGATGCAGTATGTGGTCTGGCATTGTCATGTTGGAAAATGCAAGGTCTTCCCTGAAAGAGACGACGTCTGGATGGGAGCATATGTTGTTCAAGAACTTGGATATACCTTTCAGCATTGATGGTGCCTTTCCAGATGTGTAAGCTGCCCATGCCACACGCACTCATGCAACCCCATACCATCAGAGATGCAGGCTTCTGAACTGAGCGCTGAGAACAACTTGGGTTGTCCTTGTCCTCTTTAGTCCGGATGACATGGCGTCCCAGTTTTCCAAAAAGAACTTCAAATTTTCAAATTTTGATTCGTCTGACCACAGAACAGTTTTCCACTTTGCCACAGTCCATTTTAAATGAGCCTTGGCCCAGAGAAAACACCTGCGCTTCTGGATCATGTTTAGATATGGCTTCTTTTTTGACCTATAGAGTTTCGGCCGGCAACGGCGAATGGCACGGTGGATTGTGTTCACCGACAATGTTTTCTGGAAGTATTCCTGAGCCCATGTTGTGATTTCCATTACAGTAGCATTCCTGTATGTGATGCAGTGTCGTCTAAGGGCCCGAAGATCACGGCATCCAGTATGGTTTTCCGGCCTTGACCCTTACGCACAGAGATTGTTCCAGATTCTCTGAATTTTTGGATGACATTATGCACTGTAGATGATGATAACTTCAAACTCTTTGCAGTTTTTCTCTGAGAAACTCCTTTCTGATATTGCTCCACTATTTTTGGCCGCAGCATTGGGGGAATTGGTGATCCTCTGCCCATCTTGACTTCTGAGAGACACTGCCACTCTGAGAGGCTCTTTTTATACCCAATCATGTCGCCAATTGACCTAATAAGTTGCAAACTGATCCTCCAGCTGTTCCTTATATGTACATTTAACTTTTCCGGCCTCTTATTGCTACCTGTCCCAACTTTTTTGGAATGTGTAGCTCTCATGAAAGCCAAAATGAGCCAATATTTGGCATGACATTTCAAAATGTCTCACTTTCAACATTTGATATTGTAACGTAGTTTGTATATCAAAGATATATATCAAACTATATCATAGTTTGTTCAGGGAAGAAGGAGGAACCGGCGAACATTTAAAACACTTTAATAAATAAATAAACAAAATGAAAGTAACGCGGGCAGCCCATCACGGACGACTGCCATGCACACACATAATAAAACATAAACAAAACACAACATAAAGTCCAGGCCTTGTCCTCTCTCGTCCTTCACTGGTGTTGCTCGTCCTTATATGCCTCAGAGCTCCCTCATGAGAGGACTCGAGACCGGTGTGACTCGCAGGTGACGTTCCTTCTCAATCATGCACCAGTCTTGCTCGCTCCTCCCATGTCTCTCGCTCGTCTACCTCGCCACATACCTCCATCGCCCCTCGCAGGCCAGGGGGTACACCCGAGACGGCGCCTACTCCACCCCTAAACGTATTTTACAGAAACGCTTTACTCTCACTGCAGTGTGCAACAAGTCTCACAGCAGCCACTGAGCGAACGCACAGAGTAACGTCATAACATCATTTTCAACACACTCAAATGTATCTAATATGATAAACATAGCTGCGTTACCTCATACTCGTGACCGGAAAAGCGGAAATGGTGACGGCGACTGTGGCATAATAAAAGTCCCGTTTCTCACGAGGTGTGTGTTGCGTTCATCTTATTAACGATTGTTCCAGCGGCCTTGCTCAGCTCCCACAACACTCGGTCCTGCTCTGCTTCATACTACAGTTACGTTAATAACCGCATCCATGAACATGATTTCTGCGAGTCATATCCCGATTCTTTCCCACCGGCTGTGAGGTGAAGACCACATGTCCCAAGATTCTGCGTTCAAACTTGGCGTCATCAAACTACGCCTTTGTTTTGAATAGGTGACCTCTAGCAGATGGAAAAGTTACATAGTGCACCTTTAAATTAATAATGCAACAATAAACATTTCAAATAGCATTTAGTATAATTGTGGTTGATATTATGTCCAGGTTCATTATCCAGTAAGTACAATGTGCAAGTGGAGCACATAGTATTGTTGCAAACAGTATGCAAACTATGCTCTGTTGTCATGTGTACTTTTTCTGGTTATTCCATGCAAACAAAAAATTGTTATGCTGTGCACTCTATGAGTACTGTATACTACATATATAGTATGAGTATTACGGTACTATGTAATTCTGGCGAGCAGTGAATGCCTGGACCGGTTGTCTAAAAGCACCTTGAGACTTTTAACTGCTTGTGATATAGTGCTAAGTGATTTCTATCTCATCTCAATCAGTGCAATCCATAAACTCCTCCAGCATGTTGTGCTGATGTAATATCCTGTGCCCCTGAGAGCCGGACTCCCTGGGAGAGATGGATGGAGCTCTTTACGTATGTGGCTGTGAACAGTCTGCTCGGCAGCATGCTTATATCACGACTTTGCAGACTAAAGGTCTAATTACAGACTCCCCACCGCTCATTCACCTTCACCCTATCTGGATGACGAACTCAAGGCCCTTTTTCCTCTCTTTCATTCATATTTCTCTTCTCTGTCATTCTTTCTCTCTCCTTATAGCCTTTTTTCCCCTCGCCACATGCTCCTAAATCCCCTCAGCCTCTCGTCTCTGGTCTCCCCAGTTTCCTGGGTGGGTTCGGTAGCAATCCCTCTTTGCCTGCGTGCTGATAAGGCTTCACTGAGAGCTTTCAGATGCCACTGATTACGTCTCGTCTCTTTGTGCTCTATTTTCTGAAAATCTCAGCATCTCTCTCAGCATCCTGCATGGATGAATGGATGCCTTTTAAAGCTATAAGGCTCTTGAAAAGCACCCTTGTTGTTTTAAAAGGACATTGTGGTTTTCATCTGGAGAGGAAATTTTAATTCTATCTTCCTTTTTCCTCACTGTTTATCATCTTTCAGGGATTAGGTTTGTGTGTGTGTGTCTGTGAGGAAGAGATTCTGTGGATTATTGCGTATCCAAAGTCTTTTCATTTCATTTTCATTGACCTCTCTGCATCAGTAAAGTTTAAGAGCATGAATGAATAGATTTGATGCCTTAGATCAGGGGTGTCAAAACTTGCTCCTAGAGAACCACCTTCCTGCAGAGTTCAGCTCCAACCTTCTCCAGCAAACCTGTTTGGAGATTTCTAGTACACTGGAAGACCTAGTTGCACTTTTGGCAGAACTTAACTAGTATGTCATAAGCCTTCGTCACGTGTAGATGCATAATATGCAGTTTACCTTCATTGCGCCTGTCTTCAAATTTGTAAACAAGTGATGGTCCACTTTAGACATTCTACTAAGTAACTGCAATTACATGTGAACTAACTTCATTTGAGAATTAGTAGACTGTTAGTGGACTGTCAGGTTAGGGTTCATGTCAGTAGAATAAGTTGATATGTGGCTGCAAAGTTACAGAATAGTCAGTAGAATCTTTTGGGGGACCATCAAAATAAAGTGTTAGCTGATATTAAGCAGACAGTCTACTAATATTCTATTGGCTGATAGCTGACATAATTACTTACAGTCTAAAGTGGACCATCAAAATAAAATGTTATTCATATAATGTTCTCTATCTTAAATGAGCGTAAATGTCAAAATCATTATAAATGTCTAAAGGACTGAAGTCTGTCACATAGAACACAAGCTCATTGATGTAATCCAGTTGTGTGCCATTTTGGCTCAAGAGGTTTCTGTAAAATGTATACTTAGGATTATGTTTCAACTAAATCGAATGGTGCAATGCTCAAACAGTTTTGTATACTCTATAGAAAAAAATATACAAAAGCTGTCACAGTGGTGGCACCCCTTCATAAGGGACACCTTTGTACCTTATTTACCTCTACAGTGTGCAATTTTGTACCATTTTTTTCTGAGAGTTAGTACTCTGTCATCACCCTTTCATTCATCTCTTTCTTTCTGTCTTTTTTCAGAGGCTTTTGACATGGTGCTCCGTCTGGGTCGTAATTCCACTCTGACGCTGATACGGGAGGAGTTTCCCGGTTTGGGGGCAGGTGCCAGCGGAGCTATTACACAGTTATTCCTGGACATGTCTCTCTACATCCTGGGCTCTGACGCTAATGTAAACGACATGGTCTCCACCTTCTTCTCCCGCCTTTTTCCTCTCACCTACCGGCGTCTTCTTGGGAACGGGGCAGTGACGAGCATCTCGGAAGAATGCCTCCGTGGGGCCTGGCGGGGAACCTCTGCATTTGGGTCGTTTCCCAAGATGATGATGACCCGGCTGTCTCGCTCGCTCCTGGCCACTCGGGTGTTCCTGCAAGCGCTGAACCTGGGAATAGAAGTGGTCAACACCACCCAGCACCTTCGGGCGGGCAGGGACTGCGGGCGCTCGCTGCTGAAGCTTTGGTACTGCCCTCACTGTCAAGGCCTGCTGGAGGCCCGGCCGTGCCGCCCACTGTGCGTCAGCACCATGGGAGCGTGTCTAGGGGGAGCGGCGGAGGTGCAGACTCACTGGAGGGCGTACGTGGAGGAACTGGGGTCACTCGCCACTGCCATGAAGGGGGAGCAGGACATTGAGGCCGTAGTGCTCAGACTGCATGTCATTATCAGACAGGCTTTCAAACAAGCTGTGATGGCCAAAAGCAAAGTCAGCGCACAGGTGAGTGACACATGGTCTCAGACACAGGGTGCGAATTTGAGCGCTGTAGGCGATTCCAGACATTTTGCTAACATCAGCCATTTTTGCTAAAACTCTGTCTCCAAGACCTTAACCTCCCAAGGCATGTCAGCAAACCCAATGTCAGCAGATGTGAATGAGTGAAATGACTTTTCTGATTGGCTCTTAACGGAGCCCAGGGCTTTCAAAATCAAAAAAGCTATCAAGATTTTTCAGGACACCTATTTCAGTAAGTACATTTATAGCCGAGTGCTTTTTTGCATAGTCAAGCTACATTGTTCATCTGTCTCTCCAAGATGGCACAATTCACAATGAACAATTCTGATTCCCTTTCAGTACTTGAAATAAAAGATAAATATAAAAAAAGTAATGCAATTTTTATTTAATTTTTACTTTTTAATGACTTTTCAGTCTTTTTAGAGGTGGTGTAAATGGAATCCTATAATTAGCCTTTACTCTGTATTAAACAATAATACTAAACAAATACAATCTGGAAATATTACATTAGTTTAGATTTATAAGATAACAAAGCGCATAATGTAAAATTTATTTAACTATTATACATTTTTTAAATTGGCTTAAATGAGCTTAGTAATTATTAAAATCTAAATTTTATTTTTTTATTTATTTATTTATTTATTTATTTATTTATTTATTTAAATGTGTGGTTCTCCAACAAGGATGGTTGGAGGTCTGAGAATATACATATGCATTTTTCAAAACAAAAATCTACAGAGCCCCTAAAGAATGAGTATTTAGTTACAGTTCCAAGAGGTCTGGTTTCTCATATATTGAACAACTTTTGACCTGTAAAAGACGCTTTTTATGTATGGAGCAGAAAGGGCTTGAATGAAGCGCGTTTGGCTCTCTAGATAAAAATATTAGACGATGTGGCGCTGAAAGACCATTACCATTACCATAAACGACCCTGAGCACTTTTGGTGTGAACTGCTCCGCTACGCTGCACACTTTAAACTGTAGAAACTGTAAAATGGCACGGTCCGGATGGAACCAAGCCGGGGTCCACCATTTAAATACCACTCCCTAAAGGGATATGGTGTTGGAAAAAAATGGGATGGGAGGTGAAAATTATATTTCAGTGTTTTTGTGTTCACTTGCAAAACTGGTGATGGGAATCATATGATGTGGATAGAAAAACTAGAGAATGCGAGACTCAGAGAGAATGCAGTTTCTTGGGGAACAAAATACTTTTGCGACAGAACGCAAAGGTTTTGAGTGGAACAGCATTGAGATATAATATTTCCTCCCATCTCACATTTTTTTCCATCAACACATTTCAGTAACCACAAAAGTTGCAGTATTACAAATTAATCAGAGTAAGTTTGTCACAGGATAGATGTTTATTTGTGGAAGAGTGTACAATTCTCCCCGCGTTTCCCTTCGTTAACCATTTCAGATGTGTTCATCTGTGCTTGCATAAGAACACTCTAAAACATTTTTACCTGAACACTTATTCCCTCGCTCTCCAGGAACCGACAAAACGTTCTCGCTGATGGCCCTTTCATGGGGGCTGGAGGATTTTAAACAGCAATAACACACTCCAGTTGCTAGCGTATGTTAGCAAGATCAGGAGGGCAAGTGCTCATGAAATATTGAATGTGAGCTATGGTGGAGCTTGTTCTTCTTTTGCATGATGGGGACGACGTACTAAACTTTCCACTTTAACACTTTACCTTCCTGTTGGCATAAGACACTCACACACTCGCTTACTGCAGTGAAATGCACTCACATTATTTATCAAAGCGCCATCTCCACTTATCCCCTCCTCCGCGATGTGTAAAATACTCCACCTTCTGTTCGCCGGTACAGCGTGGGTGTGCGTAAGTGTGTTTATGACTATGGTTGTGTTTGGTTCACACAGTATTTGTGGAGATCAGAGAGGCCTTTGATAAGAGGAATATGAACATGTTATTTATTCCTGAAGGGGTAATCGAGCTGCATGATGGGGCTCCTGTGAAGTTTTAACAGCGGGGTCCTAGAGGAACTATTAGGAACTATCATATACTTTTTGGCCATGCAACCTCACATTAAAGCTCTACAGTGTGATGCACACTTAAAAATAACCTCACTACACATTGCCACAGGCTGTTAATATATGCCATCACACTGAATGATAATATTTTTATATCTAATGTTCAAATCTCTCTTGCATATGTCTCTGTTGCTAAATATGTGTGCTCTAGAAATGTTTAGCAAGTCCATTCTCTGGATATCTGGGAGAGATGCAATATTAAAGTCTGTGTTTACTCAGTACAGGTGTTTGTATGTTCACCCAGACCTCCATATATATGGTAATGCACCCTTCAGCGTAGTGCCATTGACACTGACGCTCGTGAAGCTGGTTCTGTACTTTATTGCTTAATAACCGGCCAATGCGTGTGACGGAGAGATTGCGTCTCAAGTTTGAGATCAGCACTAGCTGGGTTTCCATATTTATCACATAGACACATACTGGATGCAAATAAAATTTCCTAAAATGCCCTTATAAAAACATCAATTGAGGTGGGTTAGATTTATTATTTATTAAGAAGACATGCACAAATACAGAGCCACGCACATGAAATTCAGGGAAATAAACAAGATCGATTTGTGAGAAAGACTTCTGACAGGATCACTATCATCAAAGATGACTGGCAGTTAGCATACAGTTTAGATTGGCGGTATGGTTCTCTTCTGGGCAAGAACTCCCTGTGCATCCATGCAGCCTAACATGGATAAGAGCAGGGAGAGCAGTGATAACCCCCCTCAGGGCAAACAGAACAGAACCAAAATTTATGCAATATCATAAATGTTCTTAATGACAGTAATTACAACATAATTGAAGAAATGAGCCTTATTCAAGAGGAATATCAGAAAGCCCAGTCCTGACTGGACAAGAGGAGGAGCTGGGGATGGAGGGGGTAATTAGCTCCTGAACAACTGAATGAACCATATATATAGGAATGCGGTGATAGGTGTCGTATTCCAATAGGTAGATGTGGGTCAGCTGACAGTCAGCTGATGCGAGCTTGACTAACGTGACCTGGCAGAACTAATGCAATGCTTGATTTGTGCAATGATTTAACTAAATTAAAACGAGGCAACAAATTAGTACAACGTAACCATGATTTACCTAAAACAAAGGAAGAAATAATCAAATGTTTCCCAGATTTAACTAAAATAGGAAGCAAATTAATAAAACATGGCCTGTATTAATAAGTCGTAGAAAAAAATTCTTAATTCATGCTGACAATATCTATTCTTTCTGCATGTTATCCCTTAAACGCATACCTTTGGTCTTTAGTGAACTGGGACGTCATTCACTACCCTCCTCCTCATTAATTTTTGTAAAAAATTGTATAGGGTCACCAACGACCCGAGGTGTGTAACAGTGTAAGTTTATTTTTTTAAGTTTATTAACAATTGGCGAAACATTCATGCATTTAAGGGTTATATGTGGAGGTCTGTACACATAAACTATCATACATTTACCAAATAAATTCCTCAAAAGTGTGCATCAAAAAAGTCCCGTGACTTCGCCTCAAAGGGTCAGGTCAGGTCAACAAGTTTTTGTGACATTTAAATTTTTGTTTGGATGGAAACATGGCTAGTGTTGAGGAAGCTGCTGTGATATTTAGTTGTTATTTACTCGTCATTTTTTTTACTCGTAATCATTTTGATGAATCATTTTGAACAGATTCCTTTTTAACTGCCCAAATAAGCCAAACTTCCCAACACTACATGCGTGAATAACTTTTTTAATCAAACAAACTGATTTATGAGTTTGTATGAAACAGGACAGAGATCGTAGCAAATCCATTGTAGAATTTTGTAATGTTGAATTTCTACTTACTACAAAAGTATACTACAGTACTTTGAAAACAGCCAAAGTGTCACACTACTGAAAATGCAGTTACGTTTGTGGCGTTGATGCTTTTATCTACTCTCCAACACTTGATGGTCAGAGCACATGTGTAGGTGTGTGTGACCTTTCCACACACCGTTTCTGAATTTTGAAAGCTAAAGCTTCACAAACTGTAAAGTCCTTGGTTGAGTTCAACAACTATAGAGCTCAGCTTTTGTTGAGAATCTATCAGAAACTTCATGACATTCATGGCAGTCTTCACTCCAGTGTGTGATTACCTATGAGTTTACGCTCTTTTGCTTGCATTTTTCTTTTCAAGGGAAGAGTGCTGAAGAAAAAGGATTTTGTGCTCTTTCCTTCACTCATCGTCTTTTTTCTCCCTTCTCTGTGATCAACAGCTGTTGACCCAGATAAAAGGGAGAATGGCCAATAAGGCCAAATATGGTGTTTGAGCATGTTTGTCTGTCAGCTGGCTGTAAACTGCCGTTATTTTTGTGACTGTGATTTTGATGAACGTGGTTTCAACAAGTACTGTACAACATGGTCCTGGATCAACTTCTTTATTGACAACATTCCAATCAACCAATCAGATTTGAGGGACAAGTTTCCAGTTTATGTCAAGTTTAGGCTTACAATCAGGGTTAGGTGCTTCTACATCAGTTATTCACCTGTCATTTCCCTCTGATTTTAGGGACAGATTATGTGTAGGGTTAGGTTTAGGGGTAGGGGTAGGGTTACGACTACATTTTTGGACAGGAATGTTGTTCCAGGATCAACAAAATAGAGGTTGAACAGACTAGTTGACTAATCGACTAGTCGACTTTAATGCTCTGCCATGATGTTTTAAAGGGTTAGTTCACCCAAAAATGAAAATCCTGTCATTAATTACTTACCCTCATGTCATTCGACACCTGTAAGACCTCTGTTCATCTTCAGAACACATATTAAGATATTTTTGTTGAAATCAGAAAGGCCTCCATTGGCAGCAATGACATTTCCTCTCTCTCGAGACTCGTGCATGCGTCGTGGTGCTTCGTGAGTTCACGTCAGAGGCCCACACGGAGAACTTGTTGAATAAAGTCGCTCTTTAGATTTTTTTTTGCGCACAAAAAATATTCTCGTCGCTTCATAAAATGATTGTAGAACCACTGGAGTGAGATGGACTTTTTAACGATGTCTTTAGCACCTTTTATGGGTCTCGAGAGAGGAAATGTCATTGCTGCCAATGGAGGCCTTTCTGAGCCATTGGATTTCAACAACAATATCTTCATTTGTGTTCCGAAGATGAACAGAGGTCTTACGGGTGTCGAACGGTGTGAGGGTATGTAATTAATGACAGAATTTTCATTTTTGGGTGAACTAACCCTTTAAGCCTGACGTCGACTAGTCGCTGGCCTACAGAAGGCGCAATAGGATAAGCCATTTCCTGACACTCACGCTCCATTTTCAACAATTAAAATGACAAATAAACGCATACTCAGAGAGCTCTCCACAAGATATGTTTGATTATGCCATCTGGATGCTCAAATTGAGCGAGAGAATACAGCTTATTATACACGTAAATGAATCGCCTTTCTAAACTAATGCATACTGCGTACATTGTAACGCACACATCACGTGGAGATTGCGCGCGCCACACACAGAATCACTCGTGTGTTGTCAACACTGTTTCTGTAATTTATCAATAAAATAGCTTAGAAACTGAAAAGTTCTAGCATATATTCCTTGATAACTAAAACCCACAGCTTCACTATTAGTGGAGAGACGCTGCCAGGTAGAATTAATTCACACACAATCGCTCTCTCACAATGCATTCATATAAATGTAGCCTAATCTTTACTGGGCTAACTTACTTTATCTGTATATGATTCAGAACGAGCAGAAATATGTGAGAAATAACGACCCAAAGACAAAAGAACTGATCAACAAAAGCTGTTAGGATAAATAACCTTTTGCACAGCGCTGTGTCAGCTGTGCACAAAAAAAAAGTAAGTTAAGTCTCAGCTCGAGGTTCAGGCTTATTTGTTCATTGATGACGTCATCATCGACTAGTCGACGTCGACTCGACTTTCATCACATAAATGCCGACTTTAAAAAAAGGACTAAAAAAGTCCTTCAACCATTACAACAAAATATGTTGATCCAGGATCATATCTTACTTGGCAAAATCACAGTGACCGATTTTTAGGATTGTCTATGGAGGAATGAATTTAAGGAAGACTGACATTTTATATGTATCAAAATGCCACGGCTAAGCCAGAGGTACATGGGTGTAGATTTGAGTATGGATGACAGGTACATTTCTCTACCAGAGTAAAAAAAACACTATAATCCCTAGCTATATTTCTAGCAATCACAGCTGACATAATGTACAGTTGAAGAAAAATGTATGTGAAACCCTCAGATACATTTATTATTTATCATGGATGATTTTTGCATATTGGTGATAAAATCTGATCTAACCTTAAACTGCCTAAACAAATATCACATAACTAATGATACAATGCCATCTTTTTTGAAAACACTGTATAAACATCACAAATTTCCCCACCAACTGTAATATATATATAGAATATTAAAATTAATATAATTGTATGTTTGACATTTTTATTAAGTAAAATTAGAATATTATTTGCTTTCATGCATTAAAGTAACAGCTATTGTCAAGCATGTAAGTTTTATTTATGCTTTGAAGGCTTCTGTTTTATAAACAGGAATTATAAATCGAGATTAATTAAATTTAAATCAATATTAATTAATATAGTTTATTAGTTATAACTTTTGACTTCTAAAAGTAAATCATTTACTTTCAAGACTATTTATTTCATTATTTATTTATATTAAATAAACATTCTTTCAAAATAAGAACAACTTTAGGATAACAAGCAATTTCACTGTGAAGGATAAAAGATGTTACATCTGCATAATTTGATTGACTTTAAACTGCCCAACTGTCCTACCAGTGTCAAACCAAAAGCTACATCCTTGCAACAGTGTCTGTCCTGGTGGCTGATAACCATTTTTCATCCTGTTGGCTTCAGCACCTTCAGAAGTTTCCAGAATGATTCTTGTTCTTACCTGAATCTAATTCTGCTGTAAAACAATGATATTACACCTCAGTCTGAAGAGCCCCGTGGCCATGTTCTATCTAGCAGTTTGACATCTCACTCATCAAACCTCTCATTGAATGTGATCTTTCTTTCTCTCATTTCTCCTTTTAAAGTGTGCCCCCTCTCTCTTTGCTCTGGAAAAGAATGCATGATTTATGAAGGACTATTTTTACCAGTTACTGAGCAGAAGTGAGGGAGCAATGGTGACAAAGAGAGAGAGAGAGAGAGAGAGAGAGAGAGAGAACAAGATTGAAAAGCATACTTTTAGGGTGCATGAAAGTGATGGAGTGAGCAGAAATATGTTTTCCGGAAGCCGATGTGTGCCCGAGGGAGTGGAGCTCCTCCTCCTCTGACCTCTCAGCTGTAAACGAGGAGGCGCATACAGACTTCTGCTGTAGTTACATCTCACTTGACACTGAGGACGAGAACAGAACAGAACAGAACAGACCTGTGCTGTTTCACACTCACTCATAGCACCTCGAAACTCTCAGACAGAACACCTGAGGGAAAAACTTTGTACATTACCAGTCATGAGTGAGGGACTGACTGTTCCTAATAGATCTGACGTCAACTAGACATCTAAACTTATCAAAAACATACAGTACCATTCAAAAGTTGTGGGTTGGTATTTTTTTATTTTTATTTTTTTATGTAAAAGAAGTCTCTTATGTATGGAAGCTTGTTACTGCCACAGAATAAAACATTTTAAAAGATAATTGTGTCTTTTTATCTCACAATTGCGAGTTTACATCTCGCAATTCTGAGGGGATAAAAAAAGAGAGAATTGTGAGATAAAAAGCAATAACCTTTTTATTTTTTTTATTTTGTGGCGGAAACCAGCTTCCATACTTACGCTCACCAAGGCTGCATTTATTTGATCAAAAACGCAAATGTTAAAATGTGCTGAAGCAAGACAGTTCTTGAAAATTTGGTCACAAATTAATTTCATTGTTAAATCCACTTAAATGTGTAAAATGGAAGTTAATTTAATAATTTTGTGTTGGGATTATGACCAGTGTTGGGCAAAGTTACTTTGAAAAGTAATGCATTACAATATTGATGTCACGGACTCAGCCACGCCCTCTGCACCAGACTCCCACGCTCCGCCCACTCGTTCCCAATCACCTGAATACTGAGTACCCGCACCTGTTTCCCATCACTGAAACCCTTTATCACCAGCCCTCACCCCACACTCAGTGTCTGGTCACAGCTCACGCTACACAGACTGCTTCGCTACTCTTCGCAATCCTAAGCTTCCAAGAAACTCTACTTCCAAGTTCCCCGAGATTCCAAGATTCCATGCTTCCTAGGTTCTTCAAGATATTCTCCGTGTTCACCACTCCAGTTAAGCCTCTCACCATTTCCTGTGTTTACACCTGTTCACCAGTTCACTGTTTCGTGTCCTGACTTCAATAAAACCTGTTACTGCGTACTAACCTCTGTGTCTTCAAGTCTATCATGACAATTGAGCTACTCCTTTAAAAAGTAACTCATTATGTTACTTATGTTTTTAAGAAAAGTAATGCGTTACGTTACTTTTTCTCACCTAGGCTGGACTTGTTTGCGTTTGTGTGTTTTTTTTTTTTTTTTTTTTTTTATAACAAAAAAAGTTTTATTTTTGACCAAATGTAAAGACTCTTTCACACCAAAATTGAAATAACAAGCCTCAGGCTGAAGGAAATGCAAATTCATATGTGTACAGTAGAGGGCACAGCTCAATCTTTTAGCTGTGCTGCTATTCTGGATAACACAAGAATAGGACGCAGGAGAAAACAGTTTAACACTTCACCTATAAAAACAAATCTAAAGTAATTTTTGCTTATGGTTTAACTGAATCAGCTGAAGATCAGCAGCAAGTACATTGGTCAATAAAGTGAGATTAAATACATAAAAATGTTTGTTGTATTTATAATTTAACTATTGGGAGGTTTGCATAGTATTCTGATTTTGCATTTGACTGATTTTATCCATTTTGAGGAATGCTGAGTCTTTTTTGAGTGAGATTAGTAAACGCATGCTCACATTTAGTCTAGAACTACAATAACCCACATGTTTACACACAAAGTTTCTGCACTTACGATTTTTATCAACATTGGGACAGGAGAGCTGTCTGTCAATAAATGGGAGAACAAAGTAACTTGCAAAAGTAACTCAGATATTTTGTTGTAAAAGTAATCCGTTGCTTGTTTCTTGAAAAAGTAATCTGATTACGTAACTCGTTACTTGTAATGCGCAAACCCCCAACACTGACTGTGACTACGCAGGACTACATTTTTGTTGACATAACTAATAATGGATCAGTAGTTCCCAGCATGCTTTGCGTGGGACTGAATTGGGAGAGTTACATCATTACATCAATTACATCAATCATGATGTGTGTTGATGCACTCAATGAGCAGTAAATCTGCTAATGCCAGTTCTGAGATTAAACTCCTCTTACTTGCTCATCCTTTATGTTGTATGTATAAACAACATTGGGTAACAATTTATTTTACAGTGTCCTTGTTACACGTTACATGTACTTACCATAGTAATAACAGTAAATTATGCATTATTACATGCAACTAACCCTAACCCTAACTTAAACCCTAATCCTAAAGTGAGTACATGTAGTTACTAAATATTACTCCGTGCTTAAATATATAATTACAACGACACCTTAAAATAAAGTGTAACTCAACATTGTCTATAGCATACTAACATGTGCTATTGCTAGTTAGTACACAGGAACTTAAGTTTATTAAGTTGGTTCAACAAAATATTATTATTTGCTTAAATTAATTTGTTTTTGTCATGTTGTACCGAACTAAACTAATTGTGAGGAAAAGTTTCCTTAAGTTCATTGAAATTTTTCTTTGAATGCAGTAATATTATGAAATATTGTTGTCTATTTTAATACATTTTAAATTGTAGTTTATTCCTGTGATGTCAAAGCTGAATTTTCAGTCTTCAATGTCACATGATCCTTCAGAAATCATTCTAATATCTATTTGTTGCTTAAGAAACATTTCTTCTAAATATCAATGTTGAAAACAGTTGTGCTGCTTAATATTTTGTGGAAACTGTGATCTTTTTTTCAGGATTCTTTGATAAAAAGAAAGTTCAAAAGAACATTATTTATTTGAAATAGACATCTTGAAATAACATTATTAATCTCTGTACTGTCACTTTAACGCGCATACTTGCTGAATAGAACTTTTCTCAGAAAGAATCTTACTGACCCACAGCTTTCACAAATAAAATGAATTTCTCTTTCTCTCATTCGAATGCTTTCATTCTTATGAAATGGCCAAATAAAATGTGATTTAGATAAATCACTATATAAATCTACTGACAAACAGATGCTTTTTTACATTTATTTAAAAAAACAAAAAATACTCATGACCTCTGGCAATTACTGCATATTATCTGAGTCACTTCAGCTTATGCATCCATTGACCAAAGAGAATTGCGAAAGACAGGTCCAGGAAATTGCTGTATTCTTACTTGATTTCAATCGGACACAGCTTTTTCTATATGCCCTCCAAACGGATCTTACGCATTACTATCCGTCAAATGCTCTGTCAGAAAGATTTCTGTTTTATAGACACCCTAAGCTATTTGGGAATATGTCCTTACCATCCCTAGCTAAATCCTTGCTTATGGATCTCACTCCTGACATCTGATGAGATGAGCACATCAGTTAAATTAGGCTACATTTTAATCAACAATTAGTAGTAACTTTCGCATCACTCACATTTTCTCAAGAAATAAATCTGGCTGTGATTTTTATTATTAGTATTAAACATTGGTTCTTCATTACAGCTATCTTACTGGGTTTTTGGCACCCCTCTTTACTAAACCTCACTCAATGCAATATTCAAATGATGTTCTTCAATAAAAACAATAGTGATTGAAGGCGAAAAATATAATTTGAGTTTACAGGTTTTTAGTAACAGTCATTGTCAAACATGTAATTGAAATATTTTCCCTGTTGCAGATGGATGTACCTAAAAAACAAGCTTTTTCTAATTTATTAAAATCGCCCTTTTCGGACATTTTATTCAGTGTCCTTAACTGATGTAAAACTACTTCATCGTCTTGAATGGCTTATTGCTTTAGTATCATAACAGAATTCCCAGAATTGTCTACTTTGTCATTTAACCTTCACATTTGATCCCTTTTGTATTTTTAGCTGTGCTGATAAGCCATTGTTTCAGCTAAGGATGCATGTCTGTATTAAACATTGCACATTGATGCATGTGAACCATTCTGGTGGAAACATGGTAGTGTTTGTTTTTTGTTTTTTTTTGGTTATCCGTCTCTCTCTCTCTCTCTCTCTCTCTCTCTCTCTCTCTCTCTCTCTCTCTCTCTCTCTCTCTCTCTCTCTCTCTCTCTCTCTCTCTCTCTCTCTCTCTCTCTCTCTCTCTCTCTCTCTCTCTGTGTGTGTATGTGTGGTGTGTGTGTATGTCCTAATGCTCCTCTCAGGGGTGTGTGAGGTACAGATAAAAGGCATTGGATATTTAAAGAACCTCTCTGTGAGACGCCGCTTATCTCAGTGTTACTGTTAGCCAGCACATCCTCTGTCGCCCGCCTGATATTAATACCCCTCTAATGAGAGAAACAATCACGCACAGGCTCGCATACACAAACCAGCTCTATACTCCTGTGCCACAGCTCCCCAAGGGCCCAGATACACACACACACTAACACAGAGACAAACACACACCCAATCACATTAATCAAGGCCGTTGGGACACAGACCCGCAACACAGAGTAAATTATAGCAGGAAAGAGCCATGCTTCAGACCGGCCACTAATGATTTCCCATGAGCACACACACCACAGGCCAGGAAGCATTGGGGAAGAATGTGTGGGTGTCTGGGATTAGATTGAATAGTGTACATGGAGGCTTGGCATTGATAGTGTAGAATTTGGGTTGAGTGTGTTAACATGAGCGCAGGAGTGTCCAGAGCAGTAGCGTTGCTAAAGGTGACATTGTTAGTTTAAAGTCATCATGAAATATAAGTTGCGATAGTCTTTTCTTTCCTATTGTGATGTATATCCGAGTGAAACAGCTTCTCGAATAAGAAAAAATGTAGTGCGGGACTTGATTTTGTCCATTAGAAACTGATTGTGTGGTTGCAGTTTGCCATTATGATGTCATGTGAGTTGTCCCACCCTCACGCCAGTAAACACATCATCAAAGAGAGGGAAGGGAAGTTATTTTGAGTCATTTTTATTTTCCTAGGCTACTGATTATGTCCTTGTTTGTTTCCATAGTTACCCATTAGTTTCAGCTGTGTCTAGTTTGGTTTCCTTTGTTCAATCACTGTATTTATAGCCCTGTGTTTCCTTTGCTCAGGGTCAGTTCTCATTTACACTTGTGTGGTTTTGTCTTCGTGCAATCCATATAACTACCGACCGTTACACGTGTACAGTATTCGATTATACACATAAGTAATGACATGAAAAATATTGTCGCTGTCAGGTGGAAACTTGGCATGTCCAAAACCACTAAAAGAGACACTTGCAGACACTTGCATATGTCATTATATTATTAGCATTTTACCAAAAACTAGCTTAAATGTAGGTTTTTGACCAGCAAATTTCGGACATATGTGTTTTGTCCGTCTGTAGAATGGTCATATTACGGATCATATTATGTTTTCATCAACTTACACATTAGACAGTTTATCTTAGCTATATGTGGAAATTTTAAATTTTTCTGTAATGTGTCCAAAATCTCATGTTATAAAATATAAAGTACTAAACATGGCTATTTAAGATAGTATTGGCTATGAGTAGCACATCAAATGCTAGACTATGACACTCTTCTCCGCTGTACAAATACATAAAACATTAGCCTTTATATATATATTGTTTCTTGAGTAAAGAAAATGCTGTACTTATTCAAAGATCTAGTTCTTTATTACCCCCAACCCCCCATATCCTGTGACCTGAGGAACCACAGAAAAAAGCAATGGTAGAAAGTATTGCATCAGGATTGCATTTGTGTCAAGACTCAGATCTGATCTTCCGCTGTACTGCTTTTTTCTCTGTCTAGTTCTGTGTCCTTTGCTCTTTCTCTTAATCTCTTTTACACAAACACATATACATCAACAGTATCTATTTACCCTCCCCTGGGCTGTTTGCTAGTAAGAGCTTCTATTGATCTACGCTGATAATCATGTCGTTTAGCTCAACAGCAGTTTGCTGGTATATTTGTTGGTGTGTGAAAATTTTATGAATGACTGCGGGGGTGAGTCCGATCACCCCATTCACTGCTGCTTCAGAACATCCTAAAAAGTTGATCTTTTTGTTGTGTTTAGCCGCAGCGACCAATCCCTCAGCCATCCCCATTCGCATGAAGATGTCCTTGTACTATTGATCTCCTGTCCTGGATCCCATCAGAATTCCAGAACCTGTTTACCCAGACACACACATATTCATTCATGAACAAGCAGGCACAATATGCCACAAGCATTACATGGCAAAATTACGCCCTGGACCAGCCCCCATGGGAAATTAAACCAGCGGCAAATCATTAAACCACAAGCTAAACATTAAGAGGCATTTGCATTTTTATTGCACCTGAAAGAATGGCAAGACTCCATTATCTCACACAGCCAGCATGGGAGGAGGGTATTAGTATTATTATATTGTCCCGTATAAAAACAATAGCGTTTAGCGCGCATGAGAAGGGGACCAAGAGGGTTTACTTTCTCTACGTCTGCAAAGGGTTATGATTATTGAAAGAGCGCAGCCAGCGTGTCTGACAGACTCAACAATGCCTCGTTTTGTTATGTAAATCCTATTGTCATCAAACCCAAACAAACAAATAAACAGGAGGCAAACGCGGCAGCATCAGCCAAACAATTAGCTGAATGGGGAGAAAGTTTTGCAGGGACAGTTTGTCTCATTAATTGCTTTCTCAGCTGGATGTCTTCCAGGACTGTGTCCAAGAGTGATCACATTTAGCCCTCCAATCTTCTCCTGTTCACAGGTGAGCGGGTTATGTGCGCATGCTCCCGCGCGGGTGTCTCGTGCTGTGGCGCTGTCGAAAGAACACGGGGCAGCCTCGCTGGTGCCCCACAACCGTCCCCAGGTGAACTTCGACCCCGATGAGACCCTCTTTGGACGCCGCAGGTAACGTCATGATTCAATATTTAACGTTTGTTTATAAAGTGATTTAAAGAAACAGCAGTCAGTTAACAATTGAAAATGTTTTCTCATTCAGTAACAGTCAACATGAAATGTAAAATCCTCCTTTCTAAATGCATATTATTGATCTTATTGTGAACGTTTGCTTCACAATTATTTCATTTCCATTATTATTATTTATTTTATTTTTAGCTCGAAAGATCATATCTGGATCTTCCAGTGAAATGGCAAACTTCACTCTGGTGACATATACAGGACTTGTCCAATCGTTTTGTCCACTTAAACCCCTCCCCTTTCTTACAATTGACCTCAAACTTGCCTTCAGATCTGTCTCTATCCAGTCAGAAACTGATAAATAGAACCAAGTCCCCGTCCAACATTTTTCTTTTTCGTTAAAAGAGGGGTCCATTCATATGCTTGCGAATGCTGGAGACGGAAACGCAAGCTAACGCTCCAAAGTTTCCTTGCGAATTTGTATGACATGAACCAACAGAAGATTGATACGCCACAGCGTGACCTCTTAGCTGAATTACAAGAACACAAACTTTAAATCTGCAGACTTGCAGCACTGCAGGAACTTAGTATTATTCGTTATATGTTGAATGTATGCTTTAAAAAAGATATATATGATATCACGGCTGTTGCAGTGTACAAAAAAAAAATCTGGTGTGACCGTCACGTTTCACTCGGATGTACATCACAATTTGAAAGAAAAGATCTATCGCTACTTCCGTTACATTGACACTTTCATTTCATAATGAAACACATAGGAAGTCATTTTTTTTTTTAAATCGATGACCCAGAAAACATGAAACATGAACATTTAAATATCCAACATAAACATGAATGAAAAATGTCTTGATAATGTTTTAATAAACTGTATTATTATTGTAATAAGTACATTCTACTGTACAATAGTAATTTATTTTATAATTTCTTCAAATTAAACAGAATTTTGAAGGGTTGTACTGCAAATCAGTACTTCTGTGCTTTTTTTTTTGCCAAATTCCCACAAATTATACAGTAAATTCTGTATTTATGAGTAGATTCTGACTGCGTTTTCTACATCACAGAAATCGTAGAGCCCTGTATAGCTCTGTGTGAGGAACAGACTTCAATTTGATTCATTGACTTCACATCCACTGTAGCTCTCAAAACTCATTTGCGTTTCCAGATTGTGCGTTCATTTGCGTTTCCACCTTGTGTCTTAGACTATATTTTGAGCTGAAAACAAGTAATGACTTAAATTTCAGTCTGTTTCTCAAATAAAGCCATTTTGAATAACAAATAAATAAATCTGCACTTTTATGGTCCTGCTTTTGGAGCTTAACTGCTCCACTGATTCTAATGGCTGATCTTGTTATTCAGCAGTAATGAAACATGAGTATGGCCTGACTACTCTTTACCCTCAGCTCTTAAAAATGACAATCAGCCGCTGAAAACACACACATCTTTGTTTTATTTAAATCTCTCAAATGCTCTAAACACTCCACAAGAAAGCTGTAAAGCATTGCTGCTATAGAAATGGCAGTAAGTCAATTCTGTGAAAATAAAATGAGTGAATAACAAATGTGAGGAATAGGAATTGCAGCCAACCATAATGCCGTTCTCATGCATCTCCTCATACAGCTCACATCTTCTGAGGCTGTTTGTGTGGAGTGTATTGAAATGCTGTAATAGATTCTCCACTTGAGCGCCTCTGAAAAACTCTCTCTCTCTCTCTTCCTCTGGTTTCCATCTCTTTCTTTATGGTTTTCTCTGTATACTGTAGATTCACTGACCTTTTTAGGGGTCTCCCAACCAACTCAAACAGTCTATTCCATGTTTTTGAGTATTTGAGTGATGCTGTGTGCAGAGGCATCATGCACTTTTTTCTGCTTCTGTGCTTTTCTTACACTTTTTTTCCTATTAAAGATAAGACATGACCAAAAAAGCATTTTTTTAACAATAGTGTATTACTTGATTCTAACTAAGACAGGTTTGAGTAAAATGTCAGTGCATAAAGAGACTCTGGTTCAAATCATCCCTTAATTTATGTATATTAATACGTGCATACGTATACGTACCAAGACTTCATTTATTTTATCAAAGATGCAGTAAAAACAGTAATATATTATGTGATGGCAAAGCTGAATTTTTTGCTTTATTACTCCAGTCTTCAGTGTCACATGATCCTTCCAATAGCATCTGAAATGCTGATTTGGGGCTCAAGAAACATTTCTTATTATCAATATTATTACCAATGTTGAAAATAGTTGTGCTGCCAAATTAATTTGTGGAAACCCTGATGCATTTTTTTCAGGATTCTTTGATGAATCAAAGTTAAAACAGAACAGCATGTATTTAAAATAAATAATATTGAATAAAAGTATTCAATTCTTTTACTGACCCCAACCGTTTGAATGGTAGTGTACAAAATATAAATTATATAAAATATAAATTTACTTTAGAATAATTGTATCAATTTATATAATAGTTTATTCAAAATATATCATAGATATACCTTTTAATGAAAATTGCTGATTCAAAAATCTGAGGTGGCACATCTGACTAGGTGGGCGACTGAGTCATTCTGGGTGGAGGTATGTGTATGAGTTGTGAAATGCAGTGTGTGTTTGTGTATTTGTGCTGTTAGTTGAGGTGTGTGTGAGTGTTCGGGCTGATGGTGACAGAGAGAGGCTCATTAACACAGGCTTTGTCTCCTGCCGTGTGAGTGACATTGAGCCGCCTTCTGCCCGCTCTGTTCTGTGCTGTTCCACTCTCCCTCGCTCTGATGAGCAGATGAGAACGGCCAAGCCAACACAGTGGGCTGTTTCTTCTCCAGCATAATGTCAATTATCAGTCAAAATGTCTCAAATCAACTTAGCCTGACAGTAAATGACATGTAACGAAGTAGATCACGTTTCACACTGTGTTTGACCCCAACCCCATTTTCATTTTTCTGATTCTTCAATCTTCTTTCTCCATGCCCCTAATTTTCCCCATAAATCCTTGTATCTTTGTGCTGTTGATTCTTTTTAATCTTGCCTCTTTGTGCAGATCTAATTTCAATTTTCATTTTCTTTGAGTCCACATGGCTTATTCTTTCTGCTGCTTTCATACTTTCTCAATTTCCTCTCTGTCTGCTGCAGGGAGTTCATCTCTGGTCTGAGAGGCTTCAGTCAGTTCTACAGTGGTCTCGGAGAAGCTTTGTGCAGCAAAGAGCCGACGGCACTCAACGGCTCCCTCTGCTGGAACGGACAGGAGATGACAGACAAGTGAGTATTTCATTTGTGGCAGCACTTATGACCACATAGCTACATAGTAATACTGCGTTCTTTCATTTTAGTCTCACAATATAGTGTCTTTTAGCCTATAATTAAGGCATAAATGTTCATTAAAAAGTAAGTAAATTCATTGAGTGGCATCATTCCACTTGCAGATATTGTCCCTGACATGTAAACTAAGATTAATAGTTGTTCTCAATGGGTGCTGTGCAGCAGAACAATTGTTTTACATCCTTGCGGTTACAATGGACCCTTGCCAGGCTAGACAGAATATTTAATTTGATGCGAATAAATGAGTGCATGAGGGAATGAGTATAGCCTGATAAATAAGTTGTACTGTCTTAAGGTTCTGGGTCATGTTTCATTTTCACAGCCCATGTTTTCCCACAGGCTGTTTATCCACTGGAAACCTTTTTTTTCAGTGTTTCGTCAGCTAAAAGATTGGCACCAAGGTACCAATGGTACAACCTATTGTACAACTATCCTGTTTAATTTGTGTGAGGTGTCTTGCTTCATTAAGGATTATTTTGGTACTTTTGCATGGCTGGGATGCTATATTGACCACTCAGCATCCAAGACTCAGGCTCAAACTATTGTATAATATAAGTTATTTCAGGATGGAAGAGGCTTTTATCTCTTTATAACCCACGCACACTCTCTATTAGTGTTTTTATTCTGACAGTTTTTACTAAGTGGGTAAAAGTAGCATATATTACAATAGAATCAGCCTTCTAAATGCTTTCCAGTATTACTACAATCTCAAAATGGCCTCGAAGAGACATATTGCCCCTGAGCTTGTCACAAATCTTGATGTCTAAAAAGCTTTCTGAATAAAACTGAGACAGTGTAAGTGGCTGGTAGCTGAGCGGATGATTGTGTGTGTGTGTGTGTGTGTGTGTGTGTGTGTGTGTGTGTGTGTGTGTGTGTGTGTGTGTGTGTGTGTGTGTGTGTGTGTGTGTGTGTGTGTGTGTGTGTGTGTGTGTGTATCTAATGAGTTTGGCTGACTCCAGTTCCATCTGACAGGCAACAGGGTGTGAATGTGATGTGGTCATTGTGGGGTAACTGATGTCGGGGTGGTTTGGTGGCTAATTGCTCCATTCCATCGTTCACTCTGTGACTGCCTGTGCCTGGCTCTCCACACGCCCTTTGGAACCCAATTTAAAAATTGTCATATTTTAGTTCACCATGTCCCTCGTGCTTCTGGCCCATAACTCTAGCACTCTCTCACAGCCCAAATCAAGTTAATGTTGGCAAATTACATAAATCTGTGCATCCCTGACCCAAAGAGAAAAGCTTTAAGAGCTGCGGTATCTCATCCTAACGACTTGGAAATATTAGCTCAGAACTGAAGTGAACATTAAAGTCAACATGATATCAAAATGGGTTCTGTTTACTGTCTTAATGCTCATTCCTGGTCTTATTGTGAGCGATTCATCGGTGCACATTATTCCAAAGAAATCCTATTTAAATGACTTTCCTTTTTTTGTGCTAATTGTCTGTCAGATAATGTTATTTATAGCTATTTAGGCATTGTTTTAGCAAACTCTCATATAGTTTGGCTACATTCTAGTTTAAAGTGATTCTTGATTGATAAAATACATCACATTATAGAACAAAAATGGGTTGACTTTTAAGTGGACTTTTAAGGATTGTGTCCATTTTGTTAAGGATTGTTTCAATAAATATCAGAAGACTGAAATAATTAGCATGTTCACATTTCTTGAAAATATTTGATAGAACTCCATTTAGATGCTTCCAATTTTTTCAAATATTATATTTATTAAATTATTATTATATTAGGCTATATTATATGTATTAAATTGTTTTATATTATATTATATTATATTATATTATATTATATTATATTATATTATATTATATTATATTATATTATATTATATTATATTATATTATATTATTATATTAGCCTAATAAAGAAATTAACTGTTTAGTGTGTGATTTTTTTAAAATATATTTTGTAATAATAGAATTCTGAATGAACTGCTTATTTTCACAAAAATCATTTATATATCATCATAAGTTACATCAATAAAAGTTGTCACATCAAAAATAGAAATAGCACTTTAATGTTACAAGTTGCAACTGCATTATGTAACCTGTACAGATCTGGTATAAGGTAAGTGTTTGCTCAGATGGCTGCAATTTCTGCACAATATAGAAAGGTTTTGCTCAGCAAGAACAGTGGGGCTGAAATGGCCTGGTCACAACAGCATGGTGAACAGTTGGCCTTAGGGGACAGACAGCTGTGTCAGAGGGCTCTCAGGCCCTCAGGAGTTAATTAGGACCCATGAGAGAAATAGATATGTGAAGAGAGAACTAGAATAACGATGCTTTGCCAGAAATGTCTGCTGAATCTCAATGTCATTCCTTGGTTTCTAGTGAAATATAATTAATTCTGGAATGCGTTCAGACCCATTTTATGCAACGTATTGAAGATGAAGCGCTCTTTCACATTCTGAACTGGGAAGAAAGCCATCTTAATTGTGCCAAAGAATGTCACCATTTATGTGGCCCTGATATATTAAATAGTAAACTAAAAAATGTCAAAGCATAAAGCAAATTCATTAACGCCACAGTCAAATAAACACAACGAGCAGCTAAAACAACATTCCTGCTCATTCTTTCATACAAAACAAAACTGTTGAATCTGTGCAAGATGTTATTATTATTACAAAAAGATTATTTAATGGTAAAGTTAATTTCTAGCATCCCTGGTGTTGGCTAGAAATGATATTTTTCCCTGTACTGGAGGCAGTGCAGAGGAGCCCTCAATGTCAAGGATCAAGTCACCAAAACTCTGGCACAGATTTCTGCCTTCTAGATAATCAATTTTAGCATTCTCATTATCTGCCTTCTTCATTTTAGCCAATGTTTCCTAACCGTTTTTGTCTTATGTACTCCCACAGGCCCGTAAGCTCAGATCAAGTACCTCCTTATCGACTCAAAACCAGAAACATTCTCCTCATATTATACCAGATACCATTTGGCATGATTAGTAATGTTATTAAAATGGTTACCATTACAATAATTCACTGTTAAACTAAAAACAATCGATTCTGTGGGTGAAAAGCAGACTTATCAAGTAGCTAGTAGTTTTATAAATACAGAATTTATTATTTAAAAATGAGTTTAGTTTGGTATTAGCTTGTTTCACTGAGATGTTTTATAGGTTGACAATAGGATAGAGAGTTGTAGTACTGAGGCGTATGAGTGAGAATAAACAGCAGTCACAGAAATCTTCCGCTGTATTTACATATTGCACAGATGTTCTGCAATGAGCCGCATAAATTGACTAAAACATAAGCATATTATTTTGTTTAAAAAGTAGCACAAATAATAGTTTGACAGTCTTGATAATATTATATTAAAGTCGTAATGTATATAAGTTTAAAGGGATATTCCTCTGGGTACTCGACATCACTGTTATTGCCTGCACCACCTCAGCCTCTTCAGGCCCTATCATACACCCGACGCAATGCGACGGCAAGCGCTACGCAAATATTTTTTACTAGTTTCAGCCTGACGGAGTTATCATTTTCACATCCAGCACCACGTTGTTTAAATATATACAATGCACTCGCGCCCATGGGCTTGCTGGTCTGAAAACGAGGTGTGTTCAGCAGCACACAGACATGTTTAAATATTAAAAATAAAAGGATTCCTCTCTGGAGAAGCGTTCAGTCTTCCTGCTCGCCATGTAAATAGTGAAGCCGCCATAGTGCAAGCGCAACTGGCTTTTAAAGGGAATGGAAGATGAGTCTCTTGATTGGTTTATTGCACGTTACGCCCAAAACACACCCATGACTCATTAAGAAATTAGGTACAACCCTTTTGGACCATGTGCCTGGCGCGCCAACCTTTTTTCCGTTGTTAAACTAGGAAACGTGGATTTGGACAGACCCTAAGTGCACCTGCGCCATGCGCTTCAGACCATGCACTCAAATCATTAAAACAGGACCCCCTATCTTTAGGTTTGAAGGGAGTTTGTGGCTGACAAGCTTGTTCATTTATAATTCTGAGAAGTAAATTTAAGTCAAAATTGGAGGATATTGTGCTTCCTAGAGTCCTAGAGCACTTCTCCTCCTCACGCTCAATAAACTCCCTCTCCTTCAGCTGTTCCTCAGTTAGCTCATGAAGATCCTCGTGATTGATTCTCATGGTCTCCAGCGGGTTTGGGCAGTGGGGCATGTTGGATCTCTGAGGGGTGCTCAGTAGGACCATGAATCTGAGCAGGTTCAGCAGAAGTAGCTGGTCCAGACTGTACATCCACAGGGTGTTTAGTCATTTCCTGTAGTAACAGTTGGGTTGCCTGTGCTCCTGCTGTACAATAATGCCTGTTGTGGGTTGTTTTTGTTTTTTAGGAATCATAACGTGGCGGATTTAAAGAAGCATGTTTTACATTAGAACATGTGGAAAATGCCAAATTTTGGCTACTTTGAATAATTTTTACATTTAGAATATAACATGGCACTTAACATTAATGCAAACTCATACTAGCATTTCATTTGATGAAATCATTTTAAAGATTCTATAGAATGTTTGTCAAAAATGCACAAAGTATAAGGGCTTTTCAAAGCATTTGGTGTTTATATATATATATTTGAATTTGTAATGTGTGTTACCTTTAAAAATATGGGATCATTAAGATTTGTTTTTAAAGAAATGAATACTTTTATTAAGAAATATTGATAGTAAAGACATCAATGTTACAAAAGTTTATTTTTTATTTTTTTATTTTTAAACAAATGTTGTTCTTTTGAACTTCAATTCATCAAAAAACCTCAGAAACACATGTATCACGGTTTCCACAAAATATAAAGCTGCTGTTTTCAACTTAATAATAGTAAATAGAAAAATAGTAAAAGATGTAATATTTCACAATATTACAGTTTTTGACTGTAGTTTTCATGAGCCTGAGAGACTTCTTTCAACAACATTAAAATCTTATTGGCCCAAACTTTTGAATGTTAGTGTTTTTCTGTAGTGCATTTAAAGTCTCCCAACAAAAATGACTTAAAATCGTCCATATGGCATCATTCATTCAGAGTGCATCTCTAGCTATGTTAAAACTAGTAGCAGATAGAAGCTATACTGTTATATACTATACTGTACATACTATACTGTACTATACTATACTGTTATATACTATACTTGTGGACGTGTACATATTAACACGCCAAGCTTTCAGTTTTTTCCTATAACAAACATCTTGCAAGATAAAAATGTGAAAATCCACAAGAATAGCCTAAACCATCCTCGCTTATTCCAAATTGCATAAAACAAAGACTCAATATACAAGGACATTTTAATCCATTAAAAATAACAATTTTAAATAATTTGTGTTAATGAAAGAAATAATTGTTGGACATTGAATTAAAATGTTCAAATAATGTTTCTTGTATGTTGTGTATTATTTCAGTGCTGAAATGTGATTGGCCAATTAGAACAGATTCTGATGTTTTATAGTTCCTTTCTCTAAATTGCAACACACCTCATTAAAATTCATGAGGGAAGGCTTTTTTGTGCTGAAGCAATACTCACTTCAGCTCAATTCTTCACTTAAGCATTTCTGCATTAACGTTGATTAATTTTGTATCATGTGCCCACCATCCTAAATAGAACAAAGCTGAAAGTTTTTCAGGCAGACAGTACAGAGCTGACCTGATGGTGATCGACCCTGGTCAGCGCACAGGTGGGCGCCTCATGCGTGAAGCTCCAGCTAATCTCATCCTCCATTAAACGCTGCCCATGTCTTCTGATCTCCTTCTTCTAATGGATCTCATGTCTGTATTATTAATGTGATAATTAAAAGCGGGAGGTGAGCTGCCATCGGGAGTAATAAGGAGAATAAATAAGTATGGAAATGTAATTTGGCTTAATGAATAAGCAGTGCATGTAAAATAAGGTGCCGTGAGAGATGATTGGATGGAATTGTTCAGGATTATGTCATTGCTAAGAATGGAACATGAGGTCATATCTTTGGCTCTTTCATCTACAAGCTCACGGGTACTGCAAAAATCTTTTAAATCTAAGCATCTAAACATATAAAATGTGAAATAAAAGGATTTGTTTTTAGAAGAGTCAATTAAGTTTTATTTAGTTTAAGAATTAAGTTCACACTCACTCACACACACATACTTGAGAATGGTTTACAGGGACTCTCCATAGGCATAATGGTTTTTATACTGTACAAACTGTATACTCTATCCCCTTACATTAACCCTACCCCTAAACCTACCCATCACAGAAAACGTTCTGCATTTTTTTAAAGCTGCAGTCTGTAAGTTTTGCCTCTTTGTCGCCATCTCTGTTTGAAATCTGCAATTGCAGTTAGTTGCGGAGTTATCATTTTCTGTAGGTTGTGCATCAGCACGGCTCCTCAGCATGTGTGGCTGTCAGTCACTGCATTGGTGTGGATACTGTACTTCAGATTCACATCTTGAAGTGTGACCAAAATAAGATTTTTTACCGGAAAATGTCATCTGAACCAGTAAGTAACATGTCTGCCAATTTTGTTCAGACCAACAAAAAAAAAGCATTACATTAAATCGTACTACCAACGGTGATTAAATCTAAAGACAGCTTAGCTCATATCACATCAAACCTTACAAATTATTATTATTGTTATACTTTGTTCTCAAATTGTTAATGTTGGCAACATCAGCATTGCGTGACTACGTGTATTTAGTGTGTATTAGCGTTACCTGTAGATTTCAATGTCTGTACAGTCGAATCTTTTGCTTTTGAATACGGGTGAATCTCCAGTTGTCACTGATGATTGTCGTTGGGACCTTTCTGGATTACAATCCACCATCAAAATGATAAATTTAATTATTCCAGCTGCTGTGAGAAAAGGCTATAAATGATCCGCCACCCGCAGCATCCTCACATGCGATAGCCTACTAGCTAGACTCCTTCTTTATGTATACAGATGTGACGTAATGACGCAAAGACGAATGGCGTTATGCTCGAATTTCCCATGGAAATCCATCAGTACCACTCAAATTATAACACATTATTACAAGCTTACTCAATGTTTACACATAACGCCTCAGCATTTTTCTCAACATTGGGACAATAGAGCAGTCAGTCAATACATGGGAAAACAAAGTAACTTTTTGAACTATTAACTATTTGAAAAAGTAACTCAGATATTTTGTTGTAAATTTTAAAAGTAATAGTAAAAGTGTTACTTTACTAGTTACTTGAAAAAGTAATCTGATTACATAACTCAAGTTACTTGTAATGCATTACCCCATGGTAATACCTCTGTCATTATACACATTTGTGTCCTCATAAAAAAAATATACACATATACATATAAACAATTTGTAGATATTTTTATAAAATTTTTACTGAACACAAGATAAAAGTACTACTAATTAATAAAATGATTTTTGCAGTGTATGGACTTCACTGACTTCACAGTGGAGTATGGAATTCATTGAGTTGAGATTGGTTTCGAGGCAGTATTGAATATGTCACTCACTGTCTGTCTGTCGCCTCAGTACTTGCACCAATGTGCTTGTGTGCATCAACACTAATTAGCTTTTAATAGGGAGTAATTAACTGGAACATGAGTCCAAGAGGCCCGGGGGGATCGGGGGAAACACTTGGGCACAGACGCACACACACATTTTTAGCAGTTGATGATGCCGAACATATGCTCCAGTTGCTCAGAAACATTCAGATGCCAGCACATGTCTGACCCAGTTGTGCTGTTTTACTGTTCGGTTAAGTGTGTGTGTGTGTGTGTGTGTGTGTGTGTGTGTGTGTGTGTGTGTGTGTGTGTGTGTGTGTGTGTGTGTGTGTGTGTGTGTCTGTTAAAAGCTACAACATAATAGGAATTTGGGGGTGAAAAGCTGAATGCAGATTTAGATTCACTGTTAGATTCTGTTCATATTTATGCTCCTGTTTTTGAGTAATTTTGAACAATGGACAACACAAGGAATTATTTGTTCAAAATGTCCTTGACGTACAAATAAGAGATTGTTTTGTTGTAAAGTGCCTTTGAAATCTGTGTCCTCATGCAGGGGGAATTTAAAGAAATTTAAAGGTCTAATACTTAGGAATTTATTTGGAACAAGAATTTCAAAGGTCACATGTTTGCCTCTAGGTGGCAGTAGAGGTCAATTTTAGAGCTCTTGTACTTGTGGCAGATCACAGCGGTTTTTATAAAATTCCAGTTCCATTATATCTTTGCTTTAGCTGTTTGGCAACTAAGTGAATACAATAAAACCACACTAGCATCATGCAAGATTCAACTATATAACGAACTGTGTGTTCTTAGCATACATTTAGAGGTCAGGTTGGTGCAGGTTCTCACTTATTTTAAATTATTGTACATTATATTGTATAGTGTAACCCCATATATTGTAGTGTGGCAGTTCAACTTGTGGTTATATTTCTAGACCATAACAGTGTAAATGTTCAGTGCTTTATATAGCTAATACCTTAAGGTATGTACCTCTACAGAAATTAAAACCACCCTGAGAAATATTCACTGGAGTAAAAAGTGTGACAACTAGTCTCAATCTCCCTATATCACTATCAATTCATGGACAGCGTGCTGTGCATTAAAATCATAAGTATAAGTAATGGATGTGTGTGTCTATATTTTGCAGGTTTCCTGGTCCAGGGCTGAAGAAAGTCCATCCACATGGCTCAGAATCCAGACAAAAACCTCCTGAACCCGTCATCAGTCAGATCATTGACAAACTCAAACACATCAATCAGGTGAGTAGCTGTTTATCAGAAAACATGCACACACTTTTTTTTTTACATGTGAACTTTACAGTGCACATCTGCGTATAATCATACATTGCAATGCCGTCAGTCAGCACACAGACATACAGCTGTGCGTAAACTCGTCACCTCTGTTTTAACTCCGTCACAACAGTCTGCCTGTCATCACACACACAGATGCACATGTCTGCACGCTGTTTTATGAAGCGCAGTCTTGTAGATTATCAGGATGTGCGATAGGGGCTGCTGGTATCTGTACGTTAATGCAGACAAAGCAGAGGCTTTCATTCACCTTCTTCCTGCCTGCCTTTAAATAACAACAGCTGCGTGTCATATCACCTTGACTGTGTGTGTGTGTCAGGGTGTGTCTGCTTATATTTCATGTACAGTTCGTTCCCTATTGTGAACGAGATCCCACAGTGATATTTGACCCTTTAAGGTTTTCTGTGTGTATACTCTGGTAATCCTGAGAGAACAGCATCTGGCTCATCCACAGGAAGCTCACTGGGCGATCTAAAGGACGCTTCCTCTGTACCTGGAGGATGTGTGTTTTTGGCTGGGTTTAAAGTTATGTTGCAATGCAGCCTCATTGTGAATAGCTCTAGGGTACAGTTAGCAAAGCTCAGTCCAAGTGTGTGTGTGTTATTGGCACATTTAATCTTGTTTTTTTTCACCTTTACTTTTTCTCTTTTACATTCACACCTTTTCATTTAACATGTTTTTATCCAAAGAGGGAATACAACAAACAAAAAGTGCTAACAATAGTCTAGAATTGTAAAGGCAAGAACAGGGAGGGATTTGGTGAAAATAGTGAAAGCGTAGACATTTTTAAAGAGTCAGCAGGACACAGACAGTCAAGTGCTCACGGAAGAGATGAGTTGTCAGCTGTTTCTTGAATATTATCAAGAAACAGCAAAAACCCAACTCAAGAGATGAAAACTCATCTCTTTAACAACTCATTTCATAAATAATAACCTTTGTAATTTATTCCTGATTGTTCATTTCTAATTTTCTGTAGAAAGTAGATTCTTTTGTTGTTGTCCTATTTTGTTTTGTTTTTAATTTTAGATGTATTGTTCTGCTTTATTAACTACTTGTTAATACTAATTTGTTTTGTGTCGTTTTATTTTTGGTCTGCTTTTTCCTGTTTTTATACGCAGTTTTTCTGCTTTTTTTTTTTTTTAAAACAACATGTAAAAACTTTTATTTCTTAAAAACATATATATTTATTTATTTATTAATTATTTTTTTTTTATAAATTATTATTATTTTTTTGCTTTGTCCTATTTACTGCTATTTGCTTTGTCTGTTAATACTGCTTGTTTACTCCTTTGCATTATTGTTATTTTAATAATTTTGTATTTAATCTTTAATTTTACTTTAAATGAAAAACTACAGAGAGTGTGTGGAGTCCTTTGTACATCTTGCGTTAAAGCAGGATGAGATGAATGCAAGTGAGTTGCTTTGCGTATAGTTTTGTGTGTGTGTGTGTGTGTGTGTGTGGCCTGGTAAACCCTACCAAACAAAGATGGCACTATCCGAAATCCTTGTCCTTGTGGGGACAATTTTTGGTCCCCATGAAGAAAACATCTTTTGAATCATACTAAGTGATGTTTTTTGAAAATGTAAAAATGCAGAACGTTTTCTGTGATGGGTAGGTTTAGGGGTAGGGTTAGTGTAAGGGGATAGAATATATAGTTTATACAGTATAAAAACCATTATGTCTATGGAAAGTCCCCATAAAACATGGAAACACAATGTGTGTGTGTGTGTGTGTGTGTGTGCGTGCGTGTGTGCGCGTGTGTGTGTGTGTGTGTGTGTGTGTGTGTGTGCGCGCGCGTGTGCGTGTATGTGTGTGTGTTCTAGATAGAGAGAAACCCACTGCGGCCTCGTACTCAATGGCCCCATCTGAGCGGATTAGCGCAGCGCTCTTGTTTAAACAGACCACAGAGACATCAGAGCCGCTCAGATGAGTCGTGGGTCTCGTCTGCCCTCGGGCTGTGGAGGAGGGCTGTGAGGTCAAGCCTTCCATGGGACAGGCCCTCATTTTCTCAGTTACTCTACAAACAGACTTCTCTTCTCTTCTCTTCTCTTCTCTTCTCTTCTCTTCTCTTCTCTTCTCTTCTCTTCTCTTCTCTTCTCTTCTCTTCTCTTCTCTTCTCTTCTCTTCTCTTCTCTTCTCTTCTCTTCTCTTCTCTCTTCTCTTCTCTTCTCTTCTCTTCTCTTCTCTTCTCTCTTCTCTTCTCTTCTCTTCTCTTCTCTTCTCTTCTCTTCTCTTCTGCTGTTGTTTTTTAGTTAAGAGACATGTCACATCATTTATGTTCATGACAACTATACACGGTCAAAATGAAGACGTACCATAGACTTCTGTTGTCGTGTGTTAGAAAGGGAAAAAGAAAACTAATTCAACAATGTCACACTCAAAATGTTGTGGTTGATCTGAATATCAGCATGGCTGTGAATACCTCATGCTGATGTTCAGTATAACAGTGTTTGTGATGTGATATTGTATAATCACACAGATGCACATGATATACTGTAGATCTGGTGACTCTATGATGTCAGTGCTGCTCATGTCTGGTAGGCAAATGGCAAGTGCATTTCAAAAGACCTTTATGGCATCTGTGAACCACAGATAAACACATCCGCTGCCCCTATAAACACACACGTTTGTTTCACTATACTGCCATTGTTTTTATACCAGGTTAATGTCCTAACCTGACCCGACCCCTAAACATAACACTCACAGAAACCTGTGCAAAACACTAGATGTAAATATAAACATGAAGTACCTGATTTATAAGCCTTTTTAACTAGTGAGTACCAGCTCACTAGTCAGTGTTCAACAGACATTTTAGACCTCACAACTTGTATAGTCATGTTGAACAAGGTGTTTGTGTGTGAGAGAAAAGGGAACCCAGAATTGGACTGTGTGAACATGTGATGCCTTTACAGTGGCGTTCTCTGACAAACATAAGAATAGTACTGCAGTCAAGTCATTTGAAAGTGCACAATGTCCCAAATGAGAAAGAACGGGACAAGACACGACAACGTCCAACGGTGTAAGCAACACATAGAGATCAAAATCTAACCAAATTAAGCCTAGCAACACAAGCAACTGATGGAGATGCAATGTGCTCTGGTGACTCAATAAAGTTGAGAAAATGTTAACTTTATGCAGCTTCTACCATGATTTTTGCTTTATGAGTTCATTCTGCTGCTATTTAAATATAAACTCTAACCACTAAAAATGTTAATTTAACAGCAGTTAAACTAATTCCTTGTCAAAATAGAGTGACATAATATTTACTAACTACCAATGCCATGCCTGTCTTTTGTCCTCCCTCGATTAAACCACTGTTGATGTGAATGGGGCTTTAGTGAGACTGGTAGTGTTTCCTTTACTTCATCAGCAGAAACTCAAACATGTTTTAATCAAATGTTCAGTTTAACTTAACCCTGTGATAATAGTTTACATCTGTTGTTATCTGGCACTGTGCTAATGTGTGTTCTCATTTGTTTCCAATAGCCGGGGGTTTGAGTTATTTCCCAGAGCGGACAGACAGAACGCTCATATCAGACTTTTCCTGGTGTTTCAGAAAGCCAACATCTCATCTTCTAGCCTGGGAGGCTTGTTACTTTTAGCATGTGCTTCACTTTCTAAGTGTTCTCCAGCAGTTCTATAGTTCTATAAAACATTCTGGGTGTGGACCCATTTGATTTTATAGAGCAATAATGTTTTTGGAAACTCTTAACAGTGTTTGAAATTTTTCTTTTCTCGGGGCATATAGCGTGACAAGCCCCTGTCCCAAAGCGTGTTAGTGTAGCGGCACTAGAGATGGCTTGTTGGCTCAGATTTGGGCCTCTACTGAAAGAGAGACGCTGGAGACTGCACTGAACACCAAAAGACAAAACTTTACCCTCCCTCAGCTCTGCAGACCCCAATTTCTCACGCCTAATGTGGCTGATGTAATGGCTGCACAGGGCCAAGTTTAGAGTAAGCTCATCTCTATAAATGAAAAAAATTACTTGGTGCTTAAGCTATTCCAACTGGGCAAGTGCTCAAAGAGTCTGTGTGTTCTTATCTGCATGCCTAAACATGACTCAGTCAGAGACGGATCTCTCAGGCCTAAATGTATGCGAGTTAGCGCATTAGCCAGCGCAGAAGCTTCACTGTTTGATCAGGGGTTTCATATTTTTTTATTACAAGACCCCCCAAATATGATGATTTGCAAGAGACCCCATTTTTTAAATATTAAGACATATTGTAATGTAAAAAAAACTAAAAAAAAACTTTTATACAGACTGAGAAAAATAGTAAATGTAAAAATGTTTCATAATACAATGCAATTAATATATTTTCATTTGAAAGATCTGACACTTTTCACCCAGTGTATGACCCTCCATATGCTTTGTTTTGCTAATGTTGGGGACTCCTGGTTGGAGGACATAATTCATTAATCATAACATGCCAAATTGGCTTGTGAGTTGCTAATTATTACCTGCCATGGTTGATTTTCTTGTGCATTTTGTGAGTTGGGTGTTAATTTCAAATCCTGTATACACTGATCAGGCATAACATTATGACCACTGACAGGTGAAGTGAATAACACTGATTATCTCTTCATCACGGCTCCTGTTAGTGGGTAGGATATATTAGGCAGCAAGTGATCATTTTGTCCTCAAAGTTGATGTGTTAGAAGCAGGAACAATGGGCAAGCGTAAGGATTTGAGCGAGTTTTGGTCAAAGCATCTCCAAAACTGCTGCTCTTGCGGGGTGTTCCCGGTCTGCAGTGGTCAGTATCTATCAAAAGTGGTCCAAGGAAGGAACAGTGGTGAACCGGCGACAGGGTCATGGGTGGCCAAGGCTTACTGATGCACGTGGGGAGCGAAGGCTGGCCTTGTGGTCTGATCAAACAGACGAGCTACTGTAGCTCAGATTGCTCAAGAAGTTAATGCTGGTTCTGATAGAAAGGTGTCAGAATACACAGTGCATCGCAGTTTGTTGTGTATGGGGCTGCATAGCCACAGACCAGTCAGGGTACCCATGCTGACCCCTGTCCAATGCCGAAAGCACCAACAGTGGGCACGTGAGCATCAGAACTGGACCACGGAGCGATGGAAGAAGGTGGCCTGGTCTGATGAATCACGTTTTCTTTGACATCACGTGGATGGCTGGGTGCGTGTGCATTGCTTACCTGGGGAACACATGGTACCAGGATGCACCATGGGAAGAAGGCAAGCCGGTGGAGGCAGTGTGATGCTTTGGACAATGTTCTGCTGAAACCTTGGGTCCTGCCATCCACTTTGACACATACCACCACCTGTTGCAGACCCTTACATGGAAACAGTATTCTCTGGTGGCTATGACCTCTTTCAGCAAGATAATCTGCCCTGCCACAAAGCAAAAATGGTTCAGTAATGGTTTGAGGAGCACTATGTTGACTTGTCCTCCAAATTCCCAGATCTCAATCCAATCGAGCATCTGTGGGATGTGCTGAACAAACAAGTCTGATCCATGGAGGCCCCACCTCGCAATTTACAGGACTTAAAGGATCTCCTGCTAATATCTTGAGGCCAGATACCACAGCACACCTTCAGGAGTCTAGTGGAGTCCATGCCTCGACGGGTCAGAGCTGTTTTGGCAGCAAAAGGGGGACCAGCACAATATTAGTAAGGTGGTCTTAATGTTATGCTTGATCGGTGTATATTATAGTGCTAGGACATACATAATATGTTAGTGTTTATCAACCATAAGATGTTCAGAGATGAAGCTCATAGCACACACCCAGTCTGTCTTCATGTGTGTTTGTGTTTGTTCCCATGACTGTCAAACATTCACTCATGCTGATCTGTAAAGTCTGCAGCGTCTCTTCATGTTTATACAAGAATAGGGCGTCATTTGTGGACAGTTTTACTTCCTTTGTGGGAAGCTGTTAAACTACAAAACCTCATCCACAGTTTATTAAAGATTTAATTTAATAAATGTTTAAAATCTCCCTGAGATCAGTGTATAGCCAAAGAAAATTCCCCCTGCATTAAACTTTTAAGGACTAACAGTGAAACAAAATTTCCAGAGACAGACAGACTGTCCAAAATGAAAGTGAACATGCTGTACAATCAGAATATTTTTGAGGTTTAAGGTGTGTACATTTATGTAGATTGGAATTTTGTACCGATGCGATGTCATAGTGGGTGGGGCTGGTCAGCATGCAATAGAAACCAAGCAACCAAAAAAGCATGTTGTGGTGTAAGGCCAAGCACATCATTGTTTGTTATTCGTTTAGATATATTCTATAATAAGGATGCTATTATGAGTTATTTAAAATCTAATCGGACTGAAATAATGTACTTTTTTGGTGAATTTAACCACGTGCATGTCACACTTTTACAATGGACTTTTACCAGATTTTGTGCTGTGTTGTCATACATTAAAGGGATCGTTCACCCAACAATGAAATTTCTGTCATTCATTACTCCCCCTTATGTCGTTCCAAACCCGGAAGACCTTCGTTCATCTTCGAAAAAACTAAAATAACGACTTCATTCAACAATTTTGACTCTGTTCACATTGTAAACACAGTGCAGTGCTTCTGGGTTCTATGTCAGAACGCCAGCTCAGAGCTGGCACGAATAGTTTTTGCGCACAAAAAGTATTAGCGTTGCTTCATAAAATTAAGGTTGAACCACTGGAGTCACATGGACTATTTTAACAATGTCTTTACTACCTTTCTGGGCCTTGAAAATGTTAATTACGTTGCTGTCTATAAAGCTTCTGGGTCAGAAAGGTCTCGGATTTCATAAAAAATATCTTCATTTGTGTTCTAAAGATGAACAAAGGTCTTACGGGTTTAGATCGACATGAGGGTAAGTAATTAATGACAGGAATTTCATTTTGGGTGGACTAACCTTTTAAGCCTATATTGATAGAGTACAAGCAACAGAGTGAGAGAAAATCGACAAATTCTCTGTCAACCGCTGCCCTCACACATAGTTTAATTTACGCATATTGCCAAATTAGATTTTCATATTTAGGAAAATATGTCTTTCCGCTGGTGCCGTCATCAGGACCATCTGGACTTTCCAGGGTATTGAGTTACTGTTAAAAAAAGCCTTTTCCCAGCGGAGCTCAGGGGATAGTGGTAAAACACTGCAATTATCTGATTGGTCTTTGATTATAGAAGTTCCCTCCAGCGCTGAGATGTGTCTACCATGTGTAGGGCAGAGAGGTGAGCATATATTACATGTCACTTCTCATGTTGTCCTAGATTTGTGGAATGTTCTGTGAAAAATTAGATGCTCTGTTTTTCTTTTTTCATGCACTGTGGGAAACAACTCTAGGCTAGATATCTTTCACGCACACTCACTTTTTCTCTCATTTCCTGGCTGGAACTTTTCTCTGTGTTTCTTTTCCCTGGTTTATGCCCTCACTTTCTTTTTCTCTCTCTCTCTTTGAACTCCACCCTACATTTCTTATGCTTTTTCTCCCATGTTAATCCCACTTTCTTTCCTGCTCTCCTTCCTGACTGTGTTGAGTTGTATGTGACACACTCCAGTCCCGCAGCCCTCCTTCGCTCTAATTAGATCCAGCGGCAGAGAGGGAGGGAGAGGGAGAGGGAGAGGGAGGGCCGCAGGTAAGGCAGGAGAGCAGACTGCAAAACAAACCAGAGCTCCACATTCCAGCACGCAGCCTCACGTCCTGCTGCCGCTGACTCCACCGGGATCTTTATATTCAACACCTCATCGACTAATAAAAAGTACCAAAAAGTACCAAACTCTAAAGGCCTCTTCACATCAAAAACACATTTAAAAGGAACAGTTGCAGATGAGTGTCTATACACTCCAAGATTTAAACAAATAGTCATCTATCCGAATGAAAAGTTTACTAATTTATTTTGCAATACAATAGGTTTTATGAGAATTTGTGTTTGGTAACACAATACTACATCTTTTTGGACAAACAAAATAAATACAGTGATTTTTTTTTTTTTTTTTTTTTTACATTTTCCATTTTTACACTACCATTTGGGGTCAATAAGATTTTTTTATTTAAGGAAATTAATATTTTTATTCAGCTAGGATACATTAAATGAATCAAAAACGACAATTTATAATGTTTATAATGTTACAAAAAACAAATGAATGCTGTTCTTTTGAACTTTCTATTCATGAAAGAATCCTGAGAAAAAAAATCACAGTTTTTGCAAAAAATATTAATAATTTAAAGTAGTTTTTAACATTGATAATAATAAATGTTTCTTGAGCAGCAAATCTGCATATTAGAATGATTTCTGAAGGATCACGTGACCCTGAAGACTGGAGTAATGATGCTGAAAATTCAGCTGTGTCATCACAGGAATAAAGTAAATTTTTAAATATACAACAATAGAAAAACAATAGTTATTCAGGTGCTGTTTACTAGTTAATTTGAAAACTTCTGTGATGGGGTATGAAGTATGTGAGATTTAACTGGTTAGTAGTTTAAAGGTTATTAAACTGCCATGGCTTGAGTTTAGGTACACACAAACACATATGTAGACAAATGCTCTTTCACACACACACAAACACACACACACACACACACACACACACACACACACACACACACACACACACACACACACACACACACACACACACACACACACACACACACACACACGGCTGCTTAATGTGTTTCAGTGGACGCTGGTCCGTTTGAAGGTGCACGACTGAGGGTGAGGGTTTCAAATAAACTGACACCTGACATTAAAGCAGTCTAGAAAGACCTCCATAAATTCAGAGTAGAATGGGGGTTTGGCTTGACCCTGATCCCAGCGCCGCTCCTGATGACCTCTACGTGTCTCTGTTCCCAACAGCTTGATCTGCTGTGGCCCTCACGCCAAAAACTCCCATAAAGATATCCTCCCTTTTAATGCAGTCTTCTTGTTCTGACAACCTTGATGTGTCTCATGTGGTCTCTTTCCTCCAGCTTTTTCTTTTTTACGATCTCTTTCAAAGACTTTGCCACCTTTTACATTTTCATTCCTCTGTTCTTCTCTCTAGTTTTCCTATTCCCTTTCTGACTGTCATTCATTGGTAAGAAAAGTTACAAATGAGAACTCTTCAAAGGGGTTCAGTAATGCTTTTTAGTTTGTAATGTTGCTTTTTGAGCATGAAAAAAAGTCTGCAAAGTGCTAAAAAGCACAAAGTCACTCCAAAGGCAGTTATTCTCTATATCAGTGTGCACTGTTTCTGATCTTCCTGAAAAGCCTCACTTGTAGTCTCAAATTTTTTCTGGGAAAGTACACGTCACAATATTGCTCATTTAAATAACTGCCATGCATAAAAAAGGGGCGAGGCCTGGGTGAGTTGCGTTAGTAGTGTGTTGAAACTCGCGGTTATGGTAAAGGGCATGACATTTCTGAAACATGCTCGAAGTGGTCCATGGTCCATGCTGGATGGTCCAGCTGACCAATCAGAACACATTGCACTTTTCAGGAGGGGAAGGGCTTCACTGAGACCGGAGGTAAACAGAGCATTAGTGGCATACTGGGAAAAAATGTGCTGTATAATAATGTACAATTTTGAACATTCAAGCATGAAAACCTATTCTAGTAGACCCCAAAAACATAACAAGGACATAATAGGTCCCCTTAAATATTTCAATTGTTTCTTCAAGACAGCAATGAAAATAAATGGAAAGAAAATGGAGACCCACAACAATCAATTTCAGGAATATTTAGGTATATGCCATTCATCCTTGCGTGGCTGCATCATGCCGTGTTCTGTAGTGGCAGATATGCTATTTGCTTGCTTCCATTACATATTTTTGGATATATATATATATATATATATATACATTGTAGCACTTTCTTTTTTTTACTGTCAGTGGGTTTTGTGGTAGAATGACAGATCTGTACTAATATGGTGATTACAGGGAACCATCTGTATACCTCAAACCATCAGATTCATTCGCGCAGAAAAGCAGTGCAGAAACAACTAAAAAAATATATAGTGCAGCTGTAAAGTAGATTCAAATTTAATTTGAGAGTCATGACAGTTTGATTCATTTTAGTGATGTATTTTAAAAGGATTTTGCTGCCTAATAGCATCTCTGTAGTTAGCTAGTTTTTATTACTAGCTTGTGTAGCTAAATTTAAAGTACTTTTTCAAAAGAGTAGCTAGTTTGAAAGTAGTTTCTGATTGTCTCATTTGTGTCTATTTTTATTTTCACTAAGGAATTTTACAAGAAACATCTGAGACGAAATTGATAGTTAAATGAAACCCCATGAAGTCTCCTGAGCTATGAAACGGGCAACCTCTGGGCACTTTCTTACATCTCTTCTCTGCCGTTCTCTCTATAGTAGGTTCTCACATTCCCTCCTTCATCTCCATCCCCCTCTCTTTTTCATCTATCTGTTCCTCTCTCCCCTGCTGTCTAGGAGGTCAGACAGAGCACAAGAGAGGTCTTTTCCTTCCAATTAGTTAGCTGCTAATGAGGCTGAAGCCCCCAGACCCTCCTCCCAGCAGTCCTCTCAGCAAAGCCCCCTCCTCCCAGAGGCCAGAAGTTTGGTGCCCCCCTACTGCCACCAATCTACCCCCACCCACTTCAGCCACCCCACTGGCTACAATTACCACACAGCCAGCCAACAACAACCCTACAACCAGAGCTACAATCCTCATCTGCGCTGAAGGAAATGGGCTTACACCAACATGGTCATCGGCAAACCTGTTTACTAACAGGACATATTTGTTATCCTGTTCTGCTGGAAAGACTTCCTGCGACATGGAAATGTTACAGAGGGCACTTCCTGAGACACGGACAGACCAGAACTATAGTATTTACTATAATAGCTATACAAAATAAACAAAACTCCATGCAGGGCCTATTAAGGTGGCTGAAGTGTCCTGTATCACCTCGTTCTTTGTCTGCAGTTGTGCAGACAGACAGGTAGTGTTGCCCCAAACCCACGCCATTGGTTGAGCCAGAAGTTTTTAGCCAGCGGTTATAGTGTCTCATTTCACAGATAGTTGGTTTCTGTATAAAATGCAGATGCAATAAAGTATTTGCTCTGGCTCTTGTTTTAAATTATTTTGTTTCGTTATTATGCTTGCTGTTGTCATCTGTTGACGTTGTACAAGCAGAATGTGGAAGTTGGTCGGTGTTGTATTTGTCCTGCCCCCCCTCTGTGATTGGACGGCTGGGTAAAAAGTGACAGTGATGAGCGCTGCGTTACTCAAAGTTGAACATTCTTCAACTCTCGGCGACCAGTAAAAAATGCAGAGCGCTTAGCGCTTCAGCGTGAAATAGACGCTCAGCATCTCGTTTACACTCATGGCGGTTTAAAAAAGTGGCGCTCCCATTGAAAACAATTGGAAAAATACACCAGCTGCGTGAAAAACTCTTTGATGGACACACTGCCTTTGTTGGACTGCTTAAAAACACTTCAGGAAGTTAACCTATGGCAACCTTTTTATTATCATTTTAAATGTCTCTGTCAAGACTATTATAGTTTTTCATTTTCAAATTTATTTTTGCTTTAAATACTGTTTAATTTTAGTTAGTTTCATTAATGGTTTTGTTAGTTACAGTTCAAAAGTTTGGGGTCTGTAAGACTTAAAAAAAAAAAAAATATATATATATATATATATATATATATATATATATATATATATATATATATATATATATATATATATATACACTTTTATTTAGCAAGGATGCATTAAATTGATCAAATTGACAGTAAAGACATTTATAATATTACAAAAGATTTCTGTTTCAAATAAATGCTGTTCTTTTCAGAATCCTTTGAAGAAAAAAAGCGCACCAAATCTGCATATTAGAATGATTTCTGAAGGATCATGTGACACTGAAGACTGCAGTAATGATCACAGTAATGTCATCACAGGAATAAATTACATTTTAACATATATTAAAATAGCCTGCAGATATTCCTAAATATTCTGATTGTATATACAAAATGACTTTTGATGGTAATTTTCTTGCAGCTTTATGTTACTAACAACCCTGGTCTCCCCTGATATGCTCTGTCGCCCCACCAGGAGCCGTCCCTCGCATCTGGGGGTCAGCGTTCCTGACAAACATGGTTCTTGTTGCCTTGAGAATGCTGTAGATTGAATACTTTGAGATGTGATTGTGTGAGAGAGAGAGAAGCTTACAGGTGGAAGGGTTACGGCCGTGTTGTTTCTCAGGCTGTAGTGTAACTCAAACCTCCCTTGGGCTCCCTGTGAGATCTGGCTCTATGTGCTGTTTCTCATGACTCGTCCGTATCTCCCAGCATGAGCTGAGAGAGGAACCTCAGAGAAACGCGGCGCTCCATCAGCAACCTCACCGGAAAACACAACAGGAGCCTCTCGGTGGGTCAGAGGTCTCACTTCCTGTTTCCTCTCTGTGCAGGGTCATCATAGGGTCTTCTCTGTCTCTCTTTCCTTTTGTTATGGGGGCCTCACAACTCAAATCAGTGTCTCTGCAATGTAGCAACTAAATTATGCGAGAGACTGAGGAGGAAGGAGTGCACGCTCACACATGTGGCATACTGCTCAGTGTCAGTGCTTAAGATAAGACCTGCGATGTTATACACACACACACATTTCCAGACTGCATGTATGGATCTTTTCAAGCTGCTTTTATAGATCATATTATACTTTTACATCTGTCTGCATAAATGTGAAAAATGGGTCAGGTTATAGATCAGGGTTGTCAAACTCATTTTAAAACAAAAGGGAGCTTGCGGAATTACACGATACACAAGAGGCGTTTAGAGAACACAGGGCCTGTTCTGTACATATATGGGGATCATATGGGTTCAGGTAATAGACATTAGATGAGAAAGAAAAGAAAAAAATCCTAAACTTCTCTTGGTTAGATAACGGCAGTAGTCTAAAATTAAACATGAACAGATAGTTAGGCCTAAATAAAGGCATAATCAAATCGTATAATATTATATATAATATAATAATATATAATATCGTATAACATCATATTAATATATTATATTATAATCAATCGGTGGCAAAAATTATTAAACCTATAATTACTGTATTTAGGTGACTGAATAATGGACCTATTGTGTTGCATTAGAAGACTTTTTTTAAAGCTTGAATGCCTCAGTGCCTGTTTATTGTAACAGAAAAGAGCAGCAAGCACATTTTTTCTTTTTTTAATCATCCCTTTAAAATTGTGGTTTTCAGCCTTTTCAACTTTTTGTCCCATTGTCCTCAACCATATTTGTAGGTCCCCATGTTTTGTGATTTTATGGGATTTACTAGATTAGGATTTTTTACATTATAAAATATTGAAGAGTTTGGCATAACTAGAAAATGTACATTCTTTGTATATCACACCTTTATAGGCCACCTCAAATATTGAGGTTTTTTGAGACCATGGGAAAACTGGTTCTTCTTTAGCTTGATTTTTAGTTGTTTTAGCTTACTTTAATGGTTGTTTTGTCTTGCTCTAAATCTTTTTAAATCGTCTTGGAAATTAGCTGAGGCCCCCTAGTGGGTCCCGGCTCCCTGCTTGAGAATCACTGCTTTAAAGCGCACGTGGTGTGTCCACGAGAGAATGTTGAGCTGGGAATCAGATGGTGATATCAGATGCACTGTTTTCAAACCACATGACTCTGGGAATGATGGAGATAACATGTCAAGTCCTGGAGCAGAAGACAAGCGAAGCCTGTCCTCAGACACTAATTAGATTTAACCACCGGCCCTCGTATCAGAAACTCTTTTAGCTTCCACTGCTCTGTCAAACAATCCCCTGCATTTACTGCAAACATGCCAACATTTACACTGTTTGATAAAAGAATTCACTGACTTTAATTTTTTATTGGGAAAAGTGCAACTCTCTGAAGGATAAAGCACGTGTGTGTATTTCATTTCATCACAGCTTTTCCATCCGTGTTTTTGTTAAACAAACATAGCATAACAGGGAAGCCCAGTTATGAAAAATTGTGTAGCTTTGCCTTCTTTTTCTTCTTCAAATGAAACAGATATCTTTGTTCAAAGGCACACAAATATGTAATTTGCTTGCTTTCTTTGATAAATGGCTTTGTTACAGCACAGGGGAAGCTACCACAGAGACTTGTTTAGATTGCAAAGGAACTGATTCAGACAAATGTGGTAAAACACTCATAAATCATCTTTGGAGAAGCCCACACCCAAGGCCACTAGAGGAGGCCTGCTCTTTGTGCTCCTGTCCCAACAGGTATTAGTTCTAGGAAATGAATCTGTCTCTTTCATCTGTCTCAGATGCACCGTGTCTTGCGTGACTGCCTCTGCTTCAGACAGGTGAGAGGGGACGCTGGGCGAGCGAGAAAGGGAATAAATGTCTATAGAAACCCCCTCTTTATCACCTCAAATTCAATAAATGTTGAGTAATGCATGAAATCTGTGCGCGCATGCGGGTTTGTATTGAAGTTTCCATGACTCACACAGTGGAAATGTAGTGGTTTTGTCCCTTCTTTCTTCAAGTATGAACCACAACAGCTAAAGTGGTTGTAAGGTCCTAGCCTATCCACAAAAAAACTTATTTCCGGAGCATTTGCGGCTGTTTATGTGTGCGTGACCATTGGTTGGTTTCATATGAATGAGGAAATTCAAAAGCGCTTCTATGTAGGGCAGAGGTCATAATGTAATCATTTTAAGAATGCAGGAAATTACAATTCAAACGAAATTACACTGAGGTTAAGCACCAGGCTTATTCGATTATTCAGATTCTTTTCTAAAGAACGATGTGCTCTGCGAGCATTTGAGAGTGTTCGTATTTCTCCGGAATAAAGCACAGAAGTGGTATACACTAAGTTTTGGATCGGTACGATTTCTTCGCTACGTTTTTGAGTGAAGTCTCTAATTTTCACAAAGGCCGCATTTATTTGATAAAAATACCATAAAAACAGCAATATTGTGAAATAATATTATCATTTAAAATAATATTTTTTATATGAATATATTTTTAAAATGTAATTTATGTCTCTGATGTCAAAGCTGAATTTTCAGCATCATTAGTTTTCAGTGTCACATGAGCCTTCAGAAATCATTCTAATATGATGATTTGCTCAAAAATGTCTTTTTATTATCATACGATATTATCATATCATGTGCTGCTTAATATTTTTATAGAAATTTTTATATCAGCATTCTTTGATGAATAGAAAGTTCTATTCGCCTATTTATTATTTATTTTAAATGGATATCTTTTGTAAAATTATAAATCTGTCACTTTTGATCAATTTAATGTATCCTTGTCATATAAAGTATTATTTCCTTTTTTTAAACCTTATTAACCGCAAACTTCTGAACGGTAATGTAAGTGTAGCTGTTGCATGTATAGCATGCAGAGCACCATAGGAACAGACCACAAGCTATGGCGCATGTCCAGACATGCTCGTTTTCCATGTTGAGCAGGCACAATACACGGTATGATGCTAATCAGAGGTAGAATGGGGGGGATGCTACATTTCATCCGGTTTCCTCGGTTTCTCTCTAGCAAACACATAAACATGTAGGCTGCCGTAGAGGGAAAGCGTGTCCCAGTACTGACCCTGTTTGGGTTACACTTCTGAGCGGTGACATGCTGGATATGGTGCTATTTGACATGAGGGCCAAACCACAGGCTTTATCTCCGTCCCCTCTGGGGTCTTTATACCCAGGCCGTACACAACCCTCAGCTGCTCACTGCCGCCCCACAGCGTGTGTTGTGGTTACCAGAAAGAGAGACGGAGAAAAAAAGTCTTGTCCTCTCATGTTTTCTCCACAGTAGGTGGATTTTGTCAGTGTTGGAGATGTATTGCAAGACTGACTGAGGGAAGAGATCAAAAGAAAAATTCATTTAGCTACAAGCCCTGTTTTAGAATGGAAATAAGAAGGAATGGAGTTAATCTAGGAATATTTAAAGGTGCCTTTTAATGCAAGAATAACTATTTGTTCAAACTAAGTTTTAAGGATTTAAACAAACCACTTTAAGTTTAAACTTTCTTGTATAACATAACCCTTTATGTTGATGCTACAGATACATGTATCTCAAATCGGGGGGTTTAAAGGGGTATGTATAAAAATAAATAATTATTTCGAGAATTTGACATTGTTATTGTTTTATTCTGCTTTATAAAAACTTGACAGAAGTTATGTTTCTCTTCAGGTTTCTACATCTAACAGCACTTGATTTAAAATAGATACAGAAATATTTTCCATGCATATTAAATGCATTTAAATGTCTGTTTTCTTTTATATATATATATTTTTTTTTTTTTTTTTTTTTTTTTTTTTTTAATGTAACGTATTCTTGTGATGTCAAAGCTGAATTTTCAGCATCATTACTCCAGTCTTCATTGTCACATGATTTCCTTCAGAAATCATTCTAATATGATGATTTGATGCTCAAGAAACATTTATTATTATTATCAATGGTTTTTTCAGGACTTTTTGAAAGTTCATAAGAACATTGTTAATATATTTGAAATAGAAATATGCTGTAACATTATTAATGATGAATAAAAGTATTAATTTCTCTGTTTTTTTACTTCTTTATTTTTTACTGACCCCAATCCTTTATCAATATGCACATGGAAATATATAGCGATTATATAGTACGATTTTCATGTAGTGGTCTAAATATTGTTGAAAATCCCATAAACTTACATTGAAGGAGTGATACTGAGCCAGACTATCACAGAGACTTTTATGATTTGTTGTCTTAGGTCAGAAAGTAAACACATAGCAACCGCATAGCAACACACACACACACACACACACACACACACACACACACACACACACACACACACACACACACACACACACACACACACACACACACACACACACACACACAAAAAAAAACACTGTGAACACCTTAGCAAACCCAAAGCAACACTCACCCACAATACCATATCATCGTGCCAGCAGGTTTTCTGCATGAGATCTGCACTGGGCTAATCATTGTTTAGTCATGGTCTTATAATTTCCAGAAACCCGTCTGTGAGTTTTCTCCTCTTATACGCTCCATTGCTTGTCTGCTTGATTAAACAGTAAACTGCCATGTGGCATTACAATATTGCTCTGAGCGCTGACCCTGAGCAGAGTTCAGGCCTGGCGCAGGGCTCAGCAACAGGTCTGTGGTCACCGCGTCTCTCTCACGACTGCTCTGCCCTGAGCACTTTGCCATATGTTAGCCTTTTGTACGAGTTTGTGAGTGGAGTTTTCCTTTGCATTCTGTGCAGTTAGGGAAAGAAGAGATCGCATGGCTGAACAGACACTAATTGCATTTTTTGCATTGAGCTTCACTACATTCCATGAGCTCCGTGTTCCCAAAGCCTCTGAACCGCAGAGAGAAAGAGGAGGAGGGGAGTCCTCAAATATGAGGCTTGTTCTTGATTTATCAAGCATATTTAGTTTTAGTTGCGTCCTCTGTGCTTCTTAAAGGCTCTCCAGTATTCACAGCTTCAGGCTCGTATTGTGTCTTCACACTGCTCAGTGTTTATCTAAGACAGAAAATAAAGTCATATCTGGGTTACCATATTGAGTATTTCTTTTAATAACTGCAGTAAATTGTAAAATGGTTATCAGGAGTTGGTCAATGGGAGTTATTAGTGGGGATGCGGGAAGAGAGCACATTTTTTGGCAGTGCTCTATTTTCAAAGTTTTTCCCTTTGCCTTTTAACCATTCTTGTTTGACAAGGCACAGACTTTATTCAGCAAAAGTCAGCTTAAAAACACACTGCAAGATGTAGGTTTACAACTGGTGCTGTTCTCATTTGGTGAGTATTTTAAACTTCATTAACTTGAATTATGAACTTGAATATTTTTTGTATATTCTACCCTTATTAAAAACATATTTTCAATAGATGTTAGATTATTTTGGAAATAAAGAGATTAATAGTGGGGCAACATATTGAGTACCGTGGTATAGCAATACTTTTTTGGGATAAGAGTGTCACTGTAGCACCAAGTATCACAATGCTTATTTACTTGACATTTAAATGGTTTTATTTTGGTCCATCTACACTGATATGATGACGATACTATGTTAAAATTGCTGAGCACCACAATATGGGACACAACCTTGTTTTTCACAATGTAAATTCAAACATAAAAATGGGAAGTCAAATACTGATTAAAATGTAACGCACCAAAATGGCTGAAGACACAACTACAATAGAAATAAATCACAACCTAGACAGACCTATTGCAGAGTCAATGTCAAAATGCAGAATCAAATGTTTTGCTGTATCATAAAACATAAGGTTATTGTGGCTATTCTCACATATAGCTCCCATATTGACTGATACTGTGACTTGATTTCTCCTTTTAACTCCACTGAAACCAGGCCCGGATTAAGAACACATAGGGCCCTGGGGCTAAAACAAACCCAAGGGCCATAGTAGCCGATCTTGATGCCACAACGTTTTCTACCACAGAAATAATTCATATTTTTTAAAAACAAAATCTTCAAAGCACAGAGATATGAGTATATACTGTCTGAATATTCAATCTTAATATTAAGTAGGCCTATATATAAATATTCCAGGCTGCAACACATTAACAGCATAAATGCATTAACTCCAGATATGAGGTCAAAGCAAACAGGTTTCCAGAAACAGCAACAACTTTTGAGCATGCAACTAACTTAAAGAGTTTTAAAGCCAGTGAGGTCCCAAATTTGAGCTATTTTAGGGGGTTTGGGGGGCATGGTCCCCCAAGAAATGTTTGATTTTTTTTTTATCTACATTTGTGCATTTTAAGATAGTTGAAGGTCAAAAAAAAAGAATAATATATATATTTTTAAACCATGTTAGTGAGAAATATATTATCTGTCATACCTGCTCCCTCATTTCATCACTCTCTCATTTCCATCACTCTCTTTTTCTCTCAGTCGCCGTCTCTTGCCCTGTCTCTTCACATCCTAAAGCTGAGCTCTGACTGCTAGTCTGTTCATTTTCGTCTGTGTCAGTGAAGAAAGTAAACATAGGGTCAACTGATATTTAGCCTATATTTTATAAAGCATTTTCTTAGACAAGTTAATTCACTGAAGGCTACGAACGCTAGGTAAATACGTTTAATTAATCATTAATTTGCAATGTGTACACACACATTCATTGTCTTTTGCCTAATCTGATTAAATTATTTTACAACATTTTTTATATACACCTCTGAAAAATACAGAGGTCTGGACCACGGCGACCACATAGCTGGCTACGGCCATGATTAAAGTCATGTAGGCAGTCTATAGTTTACCTCAGCACTGCCGTTCACATGGTCGGAGCTAGAGGTCTGGTTCAGCTAGTTTCACCACAGAGCCTTTACTGTACACATGAAGCTGCGCTTGTATCAAATTCAAATAGATAAAGTGACACTTCGATAGAGTTTGTCAGCTGCTCTCGCGCTGCGACTGCTGGATCTATTTATTTATTCATTTATCTGAGGTGCCGGAACAGCCCACTTTATCCCCTGCCCTTAGTGAGCATAATACTCTTTCAAAAACATTAAAACATCTTACCAAACCTAAACTTTTAACAGTAGTGTATAACCAACCATCACCCGACGCTCAGTGACTGTGACTGTCTGTTCACAGCTGCACCTGTGATTATTACAAATTTGATCTTAATAAATCTAATTTGCATGAGGAGAGGGGACACATTTACCATGGAATGAACCCATAGCTTAGAGCATAGATTACATTCTGCTTAAATTGTCTGACTGAATAGGCCACGTTTTTTTGTTTGTGTGCCTGTCACTGTGTGACAGATGTCTTTTTCAAACAATGGGTGTGTAATTCACTCTGTTATTTTATATTGCATCATAAAAGCCTATATTACAAAACATTGAGTTTTTAAAATAGATATACAGTGCATTTTCATTGTTTTCTGCTGAGTTCAGCGCGCCATGTGTGACAAAAATAGACTTGCCATTGTTGCCAACGAAATACTATTTGCACCCACTCTTCTGTTACACAGCAGTGTGTACAATGTGAATTCTGTAACCTGTTAACATGGTAGGCAAAATAAATGCATGCTGCTTTTGCATGCAATGTGAATTTGTTGTTGATTTAGAGCATGAATAAATTCTCCTTTTCCTTCACACAGTGACACCAGCTAGAAATGTACTCTAACCAGCCAAACCAAAGCATCCTGTGCTACCTCAGCTGGCCACTGCACATGTGCATGTGTGTGTGTGTGTGTGAGAGAGAGAGGGGGCAAGTGGCTGTGCTCCATTGATTTGGCCTTCTCTCCATATACCCAGTGCCAAACAGTTGTCCGTAAGCTTTTCTCATTTCTTTTCTCCTTCTACCTTTTTTAGAGTTTGTTTTAAAATACCCTTGACCGCTTTTCTCTCTCTCTCTCTTTTCCTCTTTACGACTGTTTGCTTTCAGAGTTTAAATGGTTTGTGGGGACGGCCTGTCTCACGTCGTTACTGGGCAACGGTCTTCAGGAAGGAATTCAGAGCCCTCAGTAAATGTGCTTAGGGCTTAAACTCATGCAGCTCTCCAAAAACATGCTGTTGAAACAAGAGTGCATTAAAGGCCCATTCCTCGCCGTAATGCCGCTCAGGGAAAACAGACGCGTTTGTTTTTCTTTCAATTTTATTAACAGCAGAATCATTGAGGGAGTGTGGTTTCACTAGGTGGCGCTATCCATTTTCCCACCGTTATCAGGCATCTTTTGTCCGTTTTATGCTTTTTGGTGTCATTGCCAGTGGGCAAACTGCATAAATGAATCAGTTTCTCTGTCAGTGCTATAACCGACCCTGCGGACTTGTTCAAACAGAGGCGGTCTGTGCCTCCCGTGTTCGGGCCTGAATGGAGGGCTGTGTGGAGATCTGGTGGAACATGTTGTATGACTTTCCCTGCTGACCTCCTGAGAATGTGCTGATTTTAAATCACAGATGGAGGGGTTTGTATATTTAGTAAGGCCTGTTTATCTTCTGAGGAGTATAATATAATAATTATCAATTTTTTTCTGTGAGAGAGAGAGAGAGAGAGAGAGAGAGAGAGAGAGAGAGAGAGAGAGATCTGTGTGCTGGTCAGAAGCTATTGCCCTCTGATTTGTTTCGGAGCGAAGCCATCCATAGCCAGACCCATCTGATCTCAATTTTCTCCTGTAGACAAAAACAACAACAGCAATGAAAAAAAAGCAACAACAACAAGCACATGCTTGTGTCCGCACATCGGAAGGAAATCAATAAAAGAGGGAGACAGAGTAGAAAGATTAAAGGAAAAGCAGAAGACGGAGGGGGATGATGGAATTTTCAGCAATTATAGTTTGGCAAAACACAACAGCGGTCGATGCAAGAATCAACTAATTTAACGTTTATCCTTTTATGCCTGACTATATTTGAGTGCAGTACTTTTTAAAAAGAAAGACAAGAAAAGTATTTTGGAAATGAATGGCTTGATTTCATTAACTTTATATATTTAACCTTTTCAAGTTCAAAATCAATCCTCAATGTGTTTTACACATCATTTATAACTATGCGGAGCACTATGAAGCAATTTATGAAATTTCATTTTTGTCAGGAAGCAGCTGACCTGTTTAACCTATAATGCGATTTAAAAAGATGGTCATAGATACATACTTATCAACGTCAAATATTTTTGCATTTTTAAGCAACTTCACTTTTTTGAAATGGGCCTGCAGAGTGACAACAGATTTTTAATACTATATATCCCTTGAAGTTTTTAATAATGTAAAGTCATATCATCTTAATTATTTTGCATAATTATTATAAAATACATCATAAAATGCTGTTTAAAATAATTGTTGTTGAAGTCATCTTAGGACATGCTGTGCTCTAAAAGAATCCTGAATTACCACTAAAATTCAAAATCATATTTTTGTGTCATTTGATCTGCTATGAAGATATTTTGGCTTTTGTCTTCTACCGTAATCTCTTAGATATTACTCCAAATCTATCAGGTAAATAACTAGTTTCCCTCCAGATGTCAGCCATTTTACTCAGTATGCTGAAATCACAGTGAAATGGAATAGTTGGCTTTTTAGTAATTTCACCATGACTTTGTTTGGCAGTTTTCATCTGCAGTGTGATTGTGATCTGAGCACAAATCCATAAACCTATAATCTCATACTGATATATGATACATGTTCTAGAGCAGGGATTTCCAAAGTTTTTTTCTCAACCAAATCTCTTTAATCTAAACTATTTATTTGAAATACCCCTTGAGATTTTAAGTTAATATTGCAATAATTTCACACATTTTCATGAGGATGGTTCTCTAATTTGGTTAATGGTCACATGACATGCAGGTAAACTAAGAAAATATGGAATCTTTTTATATCTAATAAGATGTAAGTGTTTTATTTTAGTTATCTTTTCAACTTGTGAACCCCCAGGGGTTTGCAAAACCCAATTTGAGAAACCCTGTCCTAGAGCAGTAGCAGAGGACAGCTTTTATAGCATATAATGCTATAATGTTCGGCTGTAGTCATCAAGGTGTTTTATTCTGTTTTCCCACCATTCTCAATGCATTCTCTAATGGTCTTTTCTCTGTAGCTTTTACGCATGGTGACGTTGCCTGAGAAGCGATGGAGAGCTCGACCAGGAGGGGCCACTGCGAGAAGAGACCCAGCCGGACAAGGCCAGGCAGACGAGGATGAGGAGGGTCTAGAAAGTGGGGACTGCGATGATGAAGATGAGTGTACTGGTGTTTCAGGACTCGGGCCACCCCCAAGACGCAAACGCCTACGCATCTTTGCAGGTCAGTGATATAGCACTCATTCGAATTCAATGGCATGAGTTTTTAATCTGTGCTACTGTAAATTATATTGGCTAATGTTTGCTAAAGTTGACAGTGCTCAACATTAAGGATTTTTTCTACTGGTTGGTTGGGGTAATGGTTCAGTTTTCAATGGCCTTTCCATAAAACTTTTTTAAATTTAAAAGTTATTGTTTTCATTGTTTTTGAACCATTTAATCATGTATTCTAACAAACAAGGTTATGACACCAACATTTTAGATATTAGTGACATTTCACAATTCTCAGCTAAATCTACTAGCCTACAATCAAATGTAAAATAATGCATAGTATAAATTAAATATAGATTAATCCTTATTAAAGTTACATTCAGTCAAGAGCAGTGAGTTGTTATTTTTTTCTTTGTCCTTTGTTGTTTGCTAAACATCAAAAACACAGACAGTAGCAGGTTTATTAGACTGCTGTCACTTTAACACATGAAGC